>CAHIKZ030003102.1:35000-80000 GCA_903632075.3 Acanthosepion pharaonis | reverse complement strand
ACAGTGTAAACATGGCCGCTTCGCTAGCAGTTTGCAACAAGGAAGAACAGAGAGCAGAATGTTTGATTTAACCTTGTATATATATATATATATATATATATATATATATATATAGTTTAAAATTTGCTCTATTTATGAGGACAAAATATATATAACAAAAATTATTTAGGAGAGAGTATATTGAACCGATGAGAAAACAGAAGATCAGAAATAGACTGATTCCATAACTTTAAAACATAAATAAGTGCATATTCACCTAAATTGATATTGTAGACATCTATTTAACTATCAGTGAATGCTTTTTCGATAAGGCTATCTCTGTTGCGAAGGAATGACCTCAAATCACAACAAATCAAGTAAAAATGATAAAACACTTTAGAAAATATCTACTATGAGACAACGAACCAATATAGTTAAAGAACAGCACAGATATAACGGGGCATGAAAGGCGAACTAGTAGAATTATGCATAGTATACACACTAGCTGGAATAATTAACAACAAAGAAAAAAGACACAGAGACTGCAACAGACAAAATATAGGTAAAATTACTAAAGAAACTAAGATAAAAAAAACAACTAAAGTCAACATAAATAATACCTAAAATTAATAGATTTCCTACATTCTAAATTATATACTGCTTTACTAATATAATATTTTCTTCACTATTTTCAGAAGTGTAGTATCGTATGCAAATGAGATAGACAACTCTAAATAGGGAACAACTGGTGAACATGGACATTGCCTAACGAACCCGGGCTTGCTTCGGCAATCAGTTGGAGCTTCGTCTCTAGCTGTGCTGGTCGAACTCTCTGCCTTCGGGCGGAGAGGAACCCGGATGAGGCTATGCCGAAGGGCAGAGTCTCGTCTGGGATGGTAGATAGCTACCCGATCCCGTTTTTTTTACGGGGTCTACGCGGAATTTTTGCCCGAGCCTACGGGTTCGGATACCCCACGTTAAATTCGGCCTTGTGCTACATCTGACCGCGTAGGGCGGTTGGCAAATATCATTGCTTAACGAACCCGTTCGCTAAGCGTAACGTGGAGAACTGTGCTACGACTGCTACGACATAGAAGGATATACCAAACATAACAATACCAGTGTTTTTTTTTTTTTTTTTTTTAAACATTTCACCCCGAAAGCGATAATGCCACTAAGACGCAAGGGGTTACTGCAAATGAGAGAAAATTAGAAGACGTTAGTGAAGAGACAGGACATTCAAAGAAAAATATCAAGAAAAAGAACAGACAGTGTAGGAAATGGAAGAAAGTGAGAATACAAAGACGGAAGAATATGAAGAAGAAAATGAAGAGAGACTGAGATCACCATTAAAGAGAAAAAGAATGACAAGAGGAAGGACAACACAATACGAAAATAATTAAGAATAGCAAACAAAAAAAGAAAAAAAAGAAAAAGGGTATACGACCTCTCCGATTCAGGGAGGTGTAGTATCGTATGCAAATTAGATAGACAAGTATAAATAGAGAACAACTGGTGAATATAAGGGCATTGCATAGCGAACCCGTTTGCTAAACGTAACGTGGATAACTGTGCTACAACAGCTACTACACAGAGCGATATAACAACCATAGCAAGAAATTTTAACATTATTAGATGATTCGGACTCTTTAAATATATTTTTATATCTTTCTAAATACCAAATTAATATGGAGTAATTCTAGGCGCACCAGTTCGTTATTTGATAACTAAAGAAAAGCTAAACCACTAATTCCATATAGAAACTTACTTAAAGTTGGGAAAAACGATGCCGTATTTGGTAAAAGTCTTGGCTGTTATTATAAGAACTCTATATATATATATATATATATATATATATATATATATATATATTCAATTTAATATATTAACCTGCACTACTTCAGTTTATTACTTAATTACAATAGAAAATTCTCCATTCGATATCAAGTAAAACTTCAATGCAAATATGATGCCATAATTTGATTAACTACATATTAAAACTTTTTCTCTTGGAAATTTATATATGTGAAATATGTAGAAGTTCTTTGGGAGTGTCTATTTATGTCAGCCTGTTCATATGATCTATCTATCTATCTATCTATCTATCTATCTATCTATCCTTCTCTGTTCATATCTATCTATCTATCTATCTATCTATCTATCTATCTATCTATCTATCTATCCTTCTCTGTTCATATCTATCTATCCTAGTCTGTTCATATCTATCTATCTATCTATCTATCTATCTATCTATCTATCTATCTATCCTAGTCTGTTCATATCTATCTATCTATCTATCTATCTATCTATCTATCTATCTATCTATCTATCTATCTATCTATCCTACACTGTTCATATCTATCTATCCTAGTCTGTTCATATCTATCTATCTATCTATCTATCTATCTATCTATCTATCTATCATTCTTTTGTGGATTCCGAGATGAAATCCGGTCTCCAATGAATGACAAACGAAGAAATGAAATATAACAAATAAATGTATTTACACAATAATACAATTGGTAATACGGTTAGTAGATCCAGGAACGTGGTTAGTAGCAATAATAATATATATATATACAGTCTATATCTATCAGTCTCAAGTAGGACTTCCTTAGAGTCTACGTGCTTGTAACTGTGACTTCTACAAGCGGTTACCTCACACTATTACTCTACCTCCAACTCAATCACAATCTCTGCTCTCTCTACTCTGACTAACTATGGGTATTTAACGGCAGCAGTCAAAGTACACGCTGGTCGAGTCCACTTGTATGAAAAAGGGGTGGACCCCATAACACTATCTATCTATCCTAGTCTGTTCATATCTATCTATCCTAGTCTGTTCATATCTATCTATCTATCTATCTATCTATCTATCTATCTATCTATCTGATTATTTGTAAAAATGCTTAAGCAAACACTATACATATATGCAGATATCACTAAAATACCGATAGATTGAAAACAGGAAAATTTAGAAAGTAAAGAAAGAAAGAAAAAAAAAACCCTACGGGAAACGAAAGAACGAAACAAAAAAGTAGAGAAGTCTGTTGAAAGTAAGTCTTCAAAAAATTTAACTGGTGTACTAAATCTACTAATAGATACTAGAGTTCAGTATTATTCAACTTTAATATCCTGGATAAAATAATTGGATTTTTTTTTTGAATCTGTCAGACAGTGATCAGCATTAACTATTAACTGAATATTTCCCGTAATAAAGCCACAAAGACTCGACGAGTTACTGAGAGTGAAATAATCCGAGAAAAGAAAAGACATTACTGAGGAGAGCTGACATTAAAAGAACAGGTTTCAAGGAGACAGAAGATGACGATTGATTTTGCATTTAAATTTCTCAAGATCGTAGTTGACAGGAAAGCAATAAAATGGAAGAGAGGTCCACAGGCGAGAAGCTCGAGAGAAGAAACTGTTAGAACAGAACTCACGGCTGCATCTGGCAATTTCTACTTTAAAATGTTGGAACCTAACTGCCAATATAGTAGTGCGCTTCAATTTGCGAAGTCGAGCCACCAAAGAGGAAAGTTCTTTACAACATTTAGTATGAAAATATTTATAGAAAAGACACAAAAGGGAATTTACGTTACGGCGTTGGGGGAAGAAACTGAAGCCGAGTTGTCAGGCTAGGAACGGTAACATGGCAGATTCTTCTTTGGGTTTATCAAGAATCTCTCGATACTTAGCACATGTACCAGATAAGATGTAGCAGAAAGACTTTATGTACGGACCAATGGTAGACTTATAAATATGCAAGATAGATTCTGGAGATATAAATTATCTAGTACGATACAGTGAACTAAATTCCTTAACTGCAGACTTAGCAGTTGAGTCAATATATTCTTTCCACGTCATGTCAGCTGAAATGTGATTTGACATCACGACTTCGCTCACGTCAGCTACCGCCATGATGTGGCTTCCCTCCGTCTTTCCTATAAATATCATAATGAGAGTTTTTCTAATGAGCTCTCCTCCTTTGTACTTCGACCGCATTAATTGAAGTATACTACTTGATTGGCAACTAGGTCCCATCGTTTAAGCTGTAATGCCACTAAGAAATCTCGAAGGTACGACGACCACTGGGCGAAATCCCTGTAGAATCATGTTACGTCCCAGCTTGCTAATGTCGATTGACTATAGACGTAAAGATCAAAAACACCGCCAAGTGACGAGACAGAGAATATTACGTTTTTGGTAGGGGTTGTACAGAGAAGGTCAGATCGATGGAATGAGACCACTGAAAGCAATGGTTACTCAATGGTGAAAAGCTTCCAAGTCAAAGACAAAGGAAGATGGCCAAGAGGAAAGGTTATGGAGACAGTTTTTTTTTTAGATGTTTTGCAAGTTGACATTTTGTTAGTTGAGTTTGACGAATGGGGATGCCAGGCAGTGGTGAGACTCCTTCACAGTGTGTTCAATTGACGCAATATATTCTTTCCACTATGAGAACTGAAATGTGACCTGGCATCTCGACTTCGCTCACATCACCTACGGTCGTGGCGTGGCTTCCTTCTGTCTTTCCTATAAATATCGTAATGGCATTTGTTCTAATGAGCTCTTAAGTTTTTTTACCTCGACCGCAATAATTGAAGTGTACTACTAGATTTTTTTTTTTTCCCATCGTTTACGCTGTAATGCCACTAAGAAATCTCAGTAAAGTACGACGACCACATGTGGATCTCCTTAGAATCAGGTTACGTCCAGCTTGCTAATTTCGATTGGCTAGGAAGAATACTACGTTTTTGGTAGGGATGGTACAGGAACGTTAGATCCATGGAATCAAACAGTAGAAAGCAATAGTTTGGTTATTCCAAGTGAAAGACAAAGGAAGCTGGTCTTCATAAAAAATATGTTTTTTTTTCAAAATACTTTAGGTGTTTTGATAGTTGGCATTTTGCTAGTTGAGTTAGGCGCTTGATGAAGCCAGGTAGTGGTGAAGCCCCGCCACAGTGTGTTCTATTGACGCAATGTATTCTTTCCACTTCATGACAGCTGACCTGGCATCTCGACTTCGCTCATGTCACCCACCGCCATAACGTGACTTCCCTCTGTCTTTTCTATAAATATCATAATGAGAGTTTTTTTAATGAGCTCTCCATCTTTGGTACCTCGACCGCAATAATTGAAGTTTACTACTAGATTGTAGATTATTTTTGGAATGTTTTAGTTGATGGTTGTTTTTGTGTAACGGCATATCAACACCTCTATGGGTTTATTTAATGCCAAAATTTAAATATTTTGTATGCAATTTTATTTATTTATTTTAATAATGGTTTTTAGTGAAACAGGTTTAATAATTAACCCATAGCTGGGGGAGAGCTGGACTCATACCTTTCCTAGTGGTATTTGCGCGTAAGTGAATATAACGAATCCAACTAGAATTGAAACTCGGCTCTCCGATTAACTATTTCAAGGCATTATCCATCACGCCACCCGCACGTCCAACCTTACAGCACGTGGCGTTCCCAAGCGGTCATACATCTAGGTACTGACCAGGTTCGACGTTGCTTAACTTTGGTGATCGTACGGGAATCGATGTATCAACGCGTTGTGTCCGTAAGCCCTTTATACCATCCCCACATCCAAGCTTACAACACCTGGTAATCCCCAGCGGTCACCCATCTAGGTACTGACCAGGCTCGACGTTGCTTAACTTTAGCGATCGTACGGGAACCGATGTTTCAATCTGATATGTGCGTAACCCCCTTACACCACCTGCACGTCCAAACAGGCAGCACCTGTTATTTCTGAGTGGTCACTCATCTAGGTTCTGACCAGACTCGACGTAGCTTAACTTTGCTGATCGTACGAGAATCGGTGTTTCAATGTGATGTGACCGTAAGCCTTGAATCTTTTCAATAATCTGTAGATGCATAGCTGGAGCACCAGGCCGTATATGGCGGCAATATTCAATCCACGGACGAGTGGTAAACTTATAAAGGTATAAAATAGATTCTGGCTAGAAAAAATGTTTAGCATGACACAGTGAATCAGAATTCCTAGTAGCAGATGTAGTAATTGATTCAATAGGGTCGTTCCATTTCATACTAGTGGAAAACGTTAGACTGAGAAGGTGCAATGAGCCACTCTCCTGGTGGTTAGCATCAGCCGTGCTGATGGAAGGTAAAAAAAAAAAGTTTTTCTCTCAGACGATTAAAAGAGAGCAATTTTTGTTTTTTGGGTGCGTTAAAATTAACAAGCCACTTCTTACTCTTGTTAACAACAGACTGTTTTATTTTTTTTTTAATATTTTATTTACAAGGATAATATTTTTTTTTAATTTCCAGTTGCTGGCCACGGTCGATTGATCGACCCTCCCGCGCGAAGTGCTATGTGGAGATTTAACTATGCAACTCACAAAGATATCAATGACAACAGCCTCTTTTGCGGTGGATACAAGGTAAACTTAAGAGGCTTTGTTTGAACGCGACAACCAGATACGATATACAACGGTAAACATGAAAGAGTTTTGGTGAATAAAAACGACTTATGACCGAGATGTTACTCAAACGTTCGTGGAACTTAAGGCACATTTTTCTTTGTTTGGGTTGGGAGTGGTTGTCAAGAATCTCTAGATCCATAGCCGGAGTAGTAGACGAGGTATAGTAGTAATATTCAATACACGGACGTGTGGCAAACTTATAAAGATAAGGATAGATTCTGGCGAGAGAAAAAATGTCTAAAACGACATAGTATGAATCTAAAACCGTAGATTAACATCCCAACATTCTCTTTGCCTATCCTCTTCACATCTCACTTCCTCCGTGTGCCGGAAAAATGGTGGGGGGTGTTGATGAATTTAACAAGTTCCTCAAAGATGAAGAGGCGATTTGTAGTAAGAGAAATATGGTCAAACAGAAGGATGCTGAGGATACTGTGGACTGAACATGTGTGCAACGACGAAGTTTTGGAGAGAATGGGAACAGAAAGGAAACTAATACTTAACACCAGGAAGAGACAGTCGAGTTTTCTGAGGTACATAATGAGAAAAGTGGGCTTGGAAAATCTGATACTCACGGGACAGATAGATGGCAAGAGAGATAGAGGAAAACAACGTATAACTTACTTAGTGAGCTTGAGAAAATGGATGATTGTCTAGAGCTTAGGAGGAATAGCAGAAAGACAAAGTCTATTAAGAGCTACAAGAGACAGGAAGTTGTGGAGAGTCATGATCGCCTACTCCTGGAGCACATAAAGATGATGATATCTGGTGCTTGGTAGTTTTTGTTATAACGCCGTTCACGAGTTATCCGTTTTTTTTTGTGGTCTTGCCACTAAGGCTATAACCACGAGGTTTTTTCGTTTTTAACGCAAATAACCGATAACTGACGAAACTTAAGACACAAATTAACTTCTTGAAAGCGAAATAAATATCTTTACTTAGAAAAAAAAATGAGGTTCCCTATTTTCTTGCGGCTTGATTTCGGGAGAATTGTGAAATATCTGGCGAGACATGGGAAACATTAATAACTTGACAGGTGAACTGACTGATCTGTTTGTCCGCATTTCTCAAACTTTCGGGTAGCAGCTCTTTTGATCGCAGCCGAAATGTATAAACTAAAGGCTATATATTTTAACGACAGAGAAAAGGATGCCAGGAAGTCTTTTAAAGAATACTTCATCACTTCCTGCGATTCTTATATAAAGGAACGCATCCTCCAGTTTCGCGAGACAGAATGCAGATTTTAAGAGAATGTCGGTTCCAAGAACGCATTCACTGTATTTTGTGAGAGATAAAATTAAAAAGAAAACGTAAAAAAAAAAAAAACAAACAACAGTTACATTAAAAACAACAACAAAGACAATGATCAAATAGAGATTTAGAATAATAGCATTATTAAAAAGATTGTTTGATTTCGGAATCTTCTGTGTGCCGTGTCGCTTCAGAATGGGAGTGATCATGGCACTCCACAACTTCCTATCCGTTTTAACTCTAAGCAATGTTCGTGTATTTCCTCTTTGAACTATTAGATTTGGCACGTACATGATCTGCTATTTATCCCAGTCCCTTTTACTTTCGTTATATTCTGTGTGTGTCGAATTTTCCGAACCGTCTTTCCTCTGACGTAGAAATTTAAACGGTCTCTTTCTGACTCTAATTATAAGTCTCAGTTTTTTAAAAGTGCATTTTTTTTATATTCATTCACACTCAGTAACCCCCCATTGTTATAGCGTTCGTGGCTTTGCTGCCTTGCTTTTTTTGATTAAAAAAAATAAGAAGAAAAAGTGTCCTTTTACATGCTACGTTCATGGTATTCTCACTATCCTTTTGTAGAACCACATCTGTGAAGAAATATCGCAATACGGACTCTAAATTGTTAGCCTTGTATCTGACTTGTCTTGGTTAGAATAAGTAAAGGAAAATAAGTCGTAATGAACAAATTTTTCATTACATATCCACATATTTATGTTCTTCCTCTTCATAGCCGAGTTAGTCAAAATATATAGGATCGAACGACGATTTCAACTTCAAAGGGGAACGTAGGCTTGTATTCGGCTGGTGGGTGAAATTTTCCTTTCATAAGATTTCTCAGAATAACTATGTTCAGGTCTGAAGACGAAATACTTTTTTTAAAATAAACAGAGGGTCTAAAAAAATACGAGTATCAACTAAAAATAACGTTTAACTCGATTATATATATATATATATATAATTAGGAGGATTTGAAATAATCATAATTTAGTAATTCACCGAGTCTAGAAGAAACCTCAGCAGAATGCAGAAAGCACTGGACGGCCGTTGTTGTCCTATATTTGGGACTCATCAGCAGTGCGCACCCACTACCGAGGATTGAAAACCCAACAGTTACGACAGGAGGCAAACGCCATACCAACTGTACCAACGAAGAGGCAACGAATTAGACTCGATATAACGCCGCTCCTATATTTTTATAGATAGGTTAGCCAGGTCGATATTACTGTCTTTAAACTACAATCTTCCATGATTCTCTCACGTACATTCATATCTGCTTATGGCGTATCCACATGTAAACAATGACGTCGTACATTATGAAATCGACCTTGCTAACCGAACGCTCCTCTGTGGCCAAATCGGTTAAGGCACGTCAGGCTATATGACGGTTCCGTATAGGATATAGGTTCGATTCCTGTCATATATATATAATGAGACAAAGTGGAAACAGAGTGCTTGCTCTTCCTCAGGTTAAAATAAAAGAAAGTTAAAACTGTATGTGAGCGAAAATGCCTTGGGATCTCTGGAGATAAGTGGCAATTATAAAACAAATTAAATTAGATACCTTATCCATTCCAATTTTAGAAATTATGACTTGTTCGCCTCAATCCACAGCATTAGTATGGGATTAATTGGATAGGAGAGTTTGAAGAAAATGAGTGAGAGTGAGCGTTTACGGTGCTGGAAGAATACTTGGGAAGGTCTGCTATCTAATTTTTTTTCAGAAACTCTTGGCAAGAATGCTATAAATTTGTATTGCAGTAATTAAGGCAGGTGGTGGTTTTACTGACGAAAACAAAATATGATGCTGTTGTATAATCATTTTTTGTCAAAATAAAAGCAAATACACTGCACATACTGAAGTTGTATATTGTACTGAAAAAAATGCATAAATATCTCAAAAGATTTTTTTTAAAGGAAGGCAGTGTGCGGCCAAATATTTTGCCTGTAGTGTATGTTTTTAGTATTAGCGCTGACGCAGTAGTCTTGACCTGGATTTGAACTCGACTCACCTATTCTATTTTCCGTACCGACGACCATTACACTACCCGCATCTTATATTCGAATAATTATTTGCTTTTATTTAATAATAAAACTGAAATAAATCTTCATGTATATGAGAGTTGATGTGTGGTATGTGAAAGGCGACTCTCCCCGACTACAAATAAAAATATCGATTCGGATTCTAATTGGATACCCATAATGTCAAAATGGCGGACTTTATCGGTCGTTTGCAGTTTATTCTTATTTTGTATAATATGGGTTACGGCCTAAATTGTAGCAAATTTTGTTTTCTGCTTAATGCAAAATAAAAATAAATGCTTAATAAGCAGAAAAAAAAAAGCCGAAAACACAAATGATGCCTATCACATTAATGGCAAAGCAAATGACTCTTTAAAAAGAAAGAAGAAATATTTTAATCATTAGGTAAGTTTAAGCGATGTACGCCGAGCGTTCAAGTAAAATAAATAAAATTCAGATTGCTTTTTAATAACGAAATAGCGGAATTTTTCTGATTTATTTGCATTTGATGATAGCAATAAAACGTGGATATTTAGATAGCTTTAGTCGTCCATCAGGCATAAAGCTATCTAACAAAGATGGACATCGTGAGAGGAGACAGGATCAGTTATTAGTGACGAAGTTTTAAAATACATTCTCGAAGTACAGACTTTAATTTTTCTTTTTTTTTATTATAATAATCCTTCATTCTTTTAAGAAATTTCGCACAGTGCACACATCCATATATATACACACGTAGACATGCGCATCTATACATACGCATAGACGACCCGACGAAGAAGTAAACAAAAGTGCACACACTGATACACACATGCAGAGAGAGAGAGAGAAGCATATTAACACAGACATACATGCACATAAATACACACACACGCGCGTGCACACACACACATATATAGGTAGATAGATATTTGTTTTTAAAGAAGTAATGATTTATTTCTTTATTAATGGTAGACGAAAATAAATCCACTGTTGAAGAAAATAAACGGAAAGTCGACTGAAATATGTCTATCCACTGAATATAACATTTAAAAGTATATATATATATATATATATATATATATATATATATATATATATATATATATATATATAACTAGACTCGTTTTGAAAAACCCTCAATTTTTGATTTGCTAATAATCAAATCAATCTCGAGGAAAAAAAAGTAAAAAAAAAAAAAGATTTACAAACATGAACTTCTGCCGACAAAAATTTCATTGGTGCAGGTCTGAAGCGCAAAGAAAAAAAACCCCGATACGAGTAAACAACTAACTAACAAAAGCGCTCAATACAACCGTGGAGCAGACCTAGATACACTAGGTTAACTATCTATCTATTTATCTATCTATCTATATATATATATATATATATATATATATATATATATATAGATAATATTAGTGGTAAATATACATACATATGCAAAATATAAATATATAAATACCCATACATGTATATATTTTGAATAAAAAATTCCATTCATTTCCAGGTGGAACTCAATGTCCAGGACAGAAAAATATATAATAAAAGGCATAAACACTAATATTCCATGGTTTATAATTTATTCCATTCGTATTTACGATTCCAATGGAATAAATTATGACCATTTTTATAATATTATATATATATATATATATATATATATATATATATATATATATAAATATATATATAAGTCATATAATATTTATATATATATAATATATATTTAATATATATATATATATATATATATATATATATATATATATATATATATATATATATATAAGCATATAATTGTGTATAATGAATTTTCAATAAACAACAAAAGGGTTTGAAATAAAATTGCTATTTTTTGTAGTGATTTTATAACATATTTATGTTATAATTTGTTTTTATAAAATATATATATATATATATATATATATATATATAAAATGCATCTACATATGCATATATACACACACAAACACGAGCACAGCTACACAGATTCACATACAAACACATATCCGTACAGACACAAATTTTTGAGCACACTTAAACATATATATATATACACATATATATACAACTAGCATAATCATATATATAATAGTGCGTGCATGCTAACATGCATACACACATAAACGAACACACACAAAAGCTGAAATAATCACGTACATCTATGTAAATATACACGACTTTATACACAATCTGAGAGATTTTATACGCACAAAAAAAATGTATAACCCATACTAAACAATGTTGCATTATGTTATATCGACATAAAATGGAAATAATTAAAGAAAATGTGTTATTTTTAAAAATGTTTTTTGTGAAATCACGCCGATAAACGTAATTTTGTGTTAAAAAAAAAACGTCTATTTAAAAATACTTATCCAATTTTTAAATATATGTATTATATACACATATACTCACCCCTTATATATATATATCGTGCACACACAAAACAAATATGCATATATACATACACTCACAAACCAACACATACATACACATAAAAACTGAATTTTACTTTCTACCTGATATGCATGAATGTACGCACTTGTACACACACGCACGCATACACAATTGCATACACACAAAAACTGAATGTAATATTCATTCTGTTTGATATTCATATATACATGCACATATGATTATATAATATGCTATTTTTCCCTAAATGTTTTTATACACACACACATTTTTAAACACACACATTGGAACTCACTGAATGCCAGATTATATTTGAGCTTGTCCGGAGATATGTCCATCAAGAATGAAAAAAACTACCATTTTCTGACAAAATATTTGTCGTCATTTTAAAAATTTATTCATTCTTCTTCCCGCCCCCACGATCGATTATATTATTCGTCCGACGACCATTTATAGTCGCTCTTAATGAGTTCCCATCCAATTTTATGAATTAAATGTTTCCCGCTTACCTCAGTATCTGACCCCTACCTTCTGTTGGCTGAAAGCGATCATTTTTGGATAGCTTAAGTTACTAATTCCCTGTGCGTCTTGCCATTTAATTTTAAAGAATGAAAATTTTTTCCGTATAAAATGTTTTATATTTTGTCTGGCGCCAAAATTTGTGTTTAATAATGGCGTCGCATGTCGGTCTAGTTAATTATAGATGCGTACAAATTAATGGTCGAAGGAGTTTTAAATATTCATTTTTTTTTAATAATTTATTTTTTTATTTGGATCTTTTTTGTTCATGTGCACGAGAATAATTTGGAAAACAATAGGAGTAGAAGTCTTATTTTAACAATATGAACAGCAGCATTAGCGACACAAATACCGACTGCAAAATTAACAGCAATGAGAAAAAAAGAAAGAAGTAACTAGTAAGAACCCCAGAAAAGACATGGAATTTTATAGTTCTAGAAGACAGTTCTAGAAAGCGGTTTTTGTTTATAAATTTTAGACGAGTTTTTCTTTCATTTTATTGTTATTAATTTAAATCTAATAGGAATAGTAGACATGACAGTTTTTCTTTTAAATTCTTATATAAAGTATTCTAATTTTTAAAAGTTTTTCTAGTATTTCTTTAATCTTATTTTTATTTCTCATCTATAACTTGTAGCACTAAAATCTATAATATTATTAATTTGACTAAAACTCTTTAAAAATTGCCATTTTTAAACTTAGTTTTCGCCTATCGCGATGAATGGGTGTTTTCTCAGACGGGCCCCATACCCTGAATGCCTGTTGAGACTTAAACATAACCTAGAACTAGCACATACGATACATCGTTAAAGATGCTGGGAAAATGGCTGTTCCCTGCACCAGACTTCTTCTGCTTTCCTCTCCATTAACAAGAGCCAGACCAGACCGAAAATGGAGTCCTTACTGCTCAACCATCAAAATCCAATCGATTTTGAAAATGAAAAAAAGTTTTTATGGGTGGTTTGAATGTTTACCACCTTTTTCTTGTTTCTCACAGACGGAACATTACAAGCCTTTCACTGTTCTAGAGCTATTCCCAGGGAAATTGTTCCAACAACCTACTTCCCTAATTCACGGCTAAGACCGACCATGCCACGCTAATTCTAGCGAACCAGCCACATGCACTTCTTATTCTATCTGGGAGGTGTAAGTTCCACTTGAGAAGCTTCTTCCTATGAATCACGGCTTTATTGAACCAACTCCCAAGAGGGTTCTTTCCCAATCACCACAATCTTAACCTGTTCAAGTCTAGGATTTATTGTTATGTTCCCCACATATCCCCATTAATTATTTATTAATCTGTAAAAACTACCTCGAAACTCATTGAACTTGTAATGATTGAACTTATTTTAAAAAACCTTTTCAAAAAACTTATTCTTTTTCTTCATAAAAAAGATTATTTTATAAACAGTCATTCATTGCTTTATTCCTTTGATTTTTCCTTCTTCTTTATCCTATCTTCTTCATTTTCTACTTCTCCATCCTATTCACCATTTTTCTTCATTATTAATATTATTATTATTATTTTGTATTATTATTATTCCCCTCTGCCTTTTCCTTCTTCTTTATTGTAGTCAAACATTCATTTTATTTGAAATCCTATTCACCATCATTTCTTTTTTCCCATTATTATTATTATTATTCATCAAATTAATTATTAAATTAATTAATATTTCAAATTTCCTTCTTACCCTTCCATCTTCTTCATTTTTAAACGTATCCATCCATTTCATTTTCATCTTCTTCTTCCAATTATTAAAATTATTATTATTATTAT
Source organism: Acanthosepion pharaonis (assembly GCA_903632075.3). Classification (NCBI taxonomy): domain Eukaryota; kingdom Metazoa; phylum Mollusca; class Cephalopoda; order Sepiida; family Sepiidae; genus Acanthosepion; species Acanthosepion pharaonis. The sequence goes on along the minus strand of CAHIKZ030003102.1, from coordinate 65,598 downwards.
TATTATTATTAAATTTATTATTTTTTCTTTTTATCCTTCATCATTTTCCTGATTTCCTATTCTTCATTTCTTCTTCCCATTATTATTATTAAATATTATTATTATTATTTTATTAAATTCTCTTTCCTTTTTTTTCTTCTTTATATCATCTTCTTCATTTTCATCCTTTTCAAATCATTTCTTCTTCCCATTATTATTATTATTATTATTATTATTATTATTATTATTATTATTCCCTCTGCCTTTTTAACAATTCATTTATCCTCATCTTCTTCATTTCTATTTTATCCATCCTCTTAATCATGATCTTTTTTTCCCCATTATTATTATTATTATCATTATTATTATTATTATTATTATTATTTCTTTTGATTTCTAATCAGAGACCTAAGGTCAGAAATGGCATCATGATATTTTCCACTGATCATTTTTGTAAAAAAAATAAACTAAGATCGAAGGCATTTTACATAGATAAAGCGTCTTCTGTGAAGAAGAATGAAAAGGCAGAGGCGAATAATAATAATAATAATAATATCCAGAAACAATTGACCATCTTTTATCAGGTTGCACGGTAGTGGCACCCACTGAATATAAAACCCGGCATGACAGAGTGGGCCAATATCTACACTGGAAAATCTGCGACTTCTACTGAAAAGAAACTGAAAGAAATTGGTATGAACACCACCCACACCCGGTTATGAAGATAGGACCTGTTACAATTTTTGGGGGCTACACAATACACACAGAAAGAACAATCATAGCTAACCGCCCAGACATTGTTATTAGAGACCGCGAACAGAAAAAAGTGCCTCCTTATTGATATGGCAGTCCCTGCAGACTGCAATGTATCTTTGAAGATCTTCAAAAAGCTATCAAAATACAAGGAACTTGAAATCGAAATCTCAAAAATGTGGCATATGGGAACATCAACAATCCCTGTTGTAGTTGGAGCCCTAGGTCTGGTTGGAAAAGATTCCAGTAGACTCATGGAAGGGATTCTTGGAAGTCCATGCCTTAAAGAAATACAAAAACTTGTTCTTACGTGTACAGTCCACACCTTACGAAGGGCTTTATCTAATTAAAATATGTTTGTGTGTGTGTGTGTGTGTGTGTGTGTGTGTTAATTAGTCAGTGGAAAATCAAAGGAAATAAAATAATAATAATAATAATAATAATAATAATAATAATAAGAAGAAGAAGAAGAAGAAGAAGAAGAAGAAAAAACGAAGAAGAAGAAGATGCTGTGAACTATACATGTGAATACATTTTTTTGTATTTATTTAAGGCATAGAAAACTAGGGGTCCCTTCAATTACTCTATTGGTGAATTTTCAATCAAAACGAGGGATCTAACTAGAGGCTGATTGAAAATTAACTCTTTATTTTATGTATGAGTGGCCAACTAGGAGTCCTGACTTAACAGCCTGTGACTTTTTTCTTTGGGATTTGTTAAAGGAGCAAGTCCACCCATAAGTTCTGTCCGACTTTGGAAGAACTTGAAAACAAGGAATAAAAGAATTTATGTCTTCCATATCAACAATAGTTCCTTCCCTGATTATCTATTGACGCGATTCCATCGACTAACAAGCTTACTAATTCCAATACTGGTAAAATATCGAATTTTAAATAAAATAACTCCATGCTAAACGCTTTCCTCTCATATACATTTCTTATAAAAAATTATAGTTAATAAATAAATCATAAGTATTTTAAAATGGGGATTTACTTTTCAATCACACTCTGCAACTGAGATTATTGATGTATCAGGTCATCAGGAATTTTCTCCCAACCAAGTTCTTCGATCTTTTGTGACGTGATTCTTGCTGTGTGAGGTCGCGCATTGTCCTGATCAAACATCACTCCTTTTCGATTCACTCGAGCAGGTCTTTTTTTCCTCAAAGCTTAGTTCAAACGCTCTAATTGCTGACAGTATATTTGAGCATTAATTGTTGCATTAGGTGGTAAGAATTCAAAGTGGATTATTCCTTGACGATCCCGCCAGATTAAATGAAGAACCTTTTGCCCATGAAGTTCCCTTCTCGGCTGTGGCTGTGGTCCTTCCCCTTTAACAAGCCACTGCCTACGACGCTTAACATTTCGATAAAAGATCCATTTTTCGTCCTCAGTCACAAGTCTATCCGAAAAAGGTGAAACAAGTTGGCGAGAATGGAAAGAAGAGCAGATGTCAACTTGGGATTTGAGGTTGTTTTCAGACAATTCATTTGGCACCCATTTTCCAAGTTTAGGAACTTTTCCAAGTTGTTGAGGATGACGATGAACAGTTGTATGGTTTGAACTGAGAACCACTGCCAATTCCTCCACTGATAAAGCAGCATTTTCTTCAAGGGCTGCTTCAAGAAGCTTTTCATCAAACTCAACTGGACATCCGGTTCGATCTTCATCTTCAAGGGTGAAATCTCCACCTCTGAATTTTGCAAACCATCTTCTGCAAGTTCTTTCATTCACACATTCCTCTCTATAAACTGAGTGAATGTTTCTAGCTGCTTCGGCTGCTGAGTTTCTTTTCTTGAACTCATAAAGCATTATGTGCCTCAAATGATTCTTGGGTACTTCCATGTTAACAGGGTTTTAATCAAACAAAATTTAATTTTATTGTTCTCTGAAATAAAATTTGATCAGTTTAAATGCATCTAAACATAAAAATAATGTTCAGCTCCATTAGACATTATAAAATACTCTTTAAATTTCATTCATTTTAACAAAAAGTTAAAATTCGGACAGAACTTATGGGATGACCTGATACTTATGTGGCATCTGAGTACTATTCCTGTATTTTGATAGCCTTTTTGAAGATCTTAAAAGATACATATACAATCTGCAGAAACTGCCATGTCAAAAAGAAAGCAAATTCTGTAGGCGATTAGTTTTGATTGTTCTGTCTGTATGTAATGTAAAATCCCATAAAATTGTTACAGATTGTATGTTTATAACCGGGTCTGGTTGATATTCATACCAGTTTCTTGCAGTTTTCGTTCTATAAAAGTAGCATATTTTCCAATGCAGATATTGGCCGTGATTTATATTCTGTGAGTGTTAATACCATTCACCTTGATACAAAATGGTTAATTACTTCTGGATATTTATCACAGGATCGGCATTTCGGATTGACATAATTCTTCAGTTTTTATGTGTTTGGTAATTTCTAGTTAGCAAGTCATGTGCAGCAAGGATAAAACCTTTGGTTTCAGCTTTTAACCCTGCACTATGTAACCACTGAAGAGTTTCAGGGTTTGTCTACATCAGCTTGTTTGGTACGGGCAGAGTATTGTTCATAGAAGAGACTTGCCATCGTTTTTGCATTTGGTACATTGCATTGCCTTTGCTTTCTTTTTTCGGGGTCTTTGCCGCTGCCGTAGGTGTAATATGGATTATTTACACTTCTTTACCTTCTTGAAATTCCCTTTTGAATTTGCTGGATTCCTTTAAGACTGAATAATGTTTCTTATTTCATTCATGTTCTTTGACACAAGAAAACATGTGCAAGAATTGAAAAATATCACCAAAAATAATGTTAGGCAAAAGTATTCTCATTTTGAAAATCCCCTTTAATGGAAATTCTTAACGTTATTTTTGGTTTGGTTTGGTTTGGTATGGTTTAGTTTGGTTTGGTTTAGCTTGGTTTGGTTTGGTTTGTTTCACGGCATATCAACCTCATTAAGGACATTTTTTTTTTTATTACAAGATTTTTTTCCAAATGTGTATTGCTGGTAATATTTTTTTATAAAATGTATTGCTGGTAAAAAATATTTTTTCTTCAAAATTGTTTCTGTTGGTAATATTTTTTCAAAAATATTGCTGGTAATATATTTTTCTTTAAAATTGTATTGTTAATATATTTTTTCTTCAAAATTTTTTTTAATATATTTTTTCTTCAAAAATATATTGCTGGTAATATATTTTTCTTTTTGGTTAAAATTTTTTCCAAAATATATTGCTATTTTTTTTTTCTTTTTGTATTGCTGAATAATTATTTTCAAAAATGTATTTTCTTTTTTGTCAAAAAATATATTGCTGGTAATATTTTTTTTTAAAAAAAATATTGCTGGTAACAATTCTAATTTTGCTAGTTTAATTAATTTTCCTTTAAAATTTGAATTTATTAAAACATATTTTTACCCTTTCATAGTTTTCTTTAAAAAAATATTGAACAAAATGTTTGATCAGTAATAACAGATTTTTATTATTTTTAATATGTATTTAAAATATATTGATTTTCAAAATTTTTATTTTTTTGTTGAATATTTAATTACAAAATATAATGTTGTTTATCGTCTTATATTTTTTTTATTTAACCAGGAAGCATTAATTTTTTGGTTATATTTTTTATTCTTGTTCATATTTTTTGTTCACGTTTGATCCATTTCCTTGTCAATTTTTCCTTTGTTTTACATTACATTATTCCAAAATTTTTCCTTCTTCAATATATGTCCATTTTTGACTTGATAAATTTTTATGTTTAATGTCTTGGGGCCCATTTTTCCTGTTCTTATTTTAAATAATATCTCTTCAATAAATTAAAACGATATGTTGTTTTGTTCTGTTTCAGCAATTTTTTTTTTTTATTTTCCTTTTTCGTGTAATTTCATTTTATATTAAATTATTTTTTATTTGTTATATTTGATTCCATTTCTAAACATTTGAATTTTTCATGGTTACAATAATTATAAATTTGATTTCCTAATTGTTTTTTTTTAATTTTTGCCTTCTCAGGTAGAAGATATCTTTTGTCTGTTATTTGAACTTTTCATGAACACACATGGCACAGTGGATAAAGTATTTGTTAGATACTTTGACAGGACCCAAAGAAAAATAGTTCAATACCCGCTTAAGCAGTTTAAAATATAGATAGAGATTAACTGTTTTAACTGACAACTGACATCCATTATCAAACATGACACGTTTTGAATTAACAGTCTTTTAAGTGAGCGAAATAAAGGGTTCAGTTCGACATTCCAACCACCCCAAGAAGGCCGGAGCCTTTTTTCACGGCCGAAAAATGTTTTAATAAATATTCAACAAAGATGAGAACAATAGTCCGAATAATACAAATAGTGTACATAATACCTCATCTCAGAAATCTTCCTATAACTTTTCATGGTAACTGCTCCAAGCTGCTTTCGTTAAATCCCAGACTTCATGGATTTTAGCGTTCAACTAGGCTGGCATCTAAATCACCCCTTTCACTGTCGAAACTGTTAAATGTAAATTCTCTTCTAATCCAATAGCTTCATGTTCTTTCAATTATTGATATTTTCCAACTCCCTCCCTTTTCCTGTTTCCCTAAATTATAATCTCCAACTATTCAAATGTAATGTCAATCGACGTCTCCAGATGCCTTGATCTATCCCCTATCCTTCTCTTCATCCTTTCCTCTATCACTCTTATTTGTTCTCACTCCCACTCTCTGTAACCCCTTGTGTGCTAGTGGCTTCCCGCCTTACTTGGGTGAAACCCTTAAAAAAAAAAAAAAAAAAAAAACAACAACAAAAAAAAAAAAACAAAACAAAAAAAAAAAACGTTGAAAGCTGTTTCATATATAACATTATTTCCTACTATGTTATTATTATTATTATTATTACAAAAACATTTTTATATGTCTGAGATGCTGACGTGTCCAGGAATTTTACTGGCATGATTTTCCATCCCCTTTTTTGTCATACCCAATGCCTCTATCATAGCGGATATAATCATAGTTTTAAGTTTCCACATTTCTGTTATTCCGATTTGAAGCTACTAATAATTTGATAGTTTTTTTAAAAAATCATTTATTATTATTATTATTATTATTATTATTTATATTTCCTTTGATTTCTGGCGTTTACACATTTCTCTCCGGGTCCCAGAGACCTAAGGTTAGAAATGGCATCATGACACTTTCCACTGACAAAAAAAAAAAAAAAAAAAAATTAAATAGATAAAGCCCTTCTTAAAGTGTGGGCTGTACTTGTCAGAACAATTTTTTTTTATCTCATTGAGTCATGGACTTCCAGGAATCCCTTCAATTAGTCTACTGAATCTTTTCCAAACAATCCTAGGGCTCCAACTACAAAACAACAGGGATTGTTGATGTTCCCAAAAACATTTTTAGATTTCTATTTCAAATTCCTTGTATTTCGACAGATTTTTGAATATCTTCAAAATATATATTGCAGTCTGCAGATACTGCCATATCAATAAGGAGGCACTTTTTTTGTTTGTGGTCTTTAATAACAATATCTGGACGGTTGGCTTTGATTGTTCTGTCAGTGTGTATTGTGTAATCCCATAAAATTGTAACAGGTCCTATCTCCGTAACCGGGTCTGGGTGGTGTTCATACCAGTTTCTTTCAGTTTCCTTCCCGTAGAAGTTGCATATTTTCCATTGCAGATATTGACCCTGTCATGCCAGGTTTTATATTCAGTGGGTGCCAACACCGTGCAACCTGATACAAGATGATCAATTGTTTCTGGATATTTATCACAGAATCCGCATTTTGGGCTAACACAATATTTTAGTATATGTGCTTGATAATTTCTACTTAACAAGAATTTGGTCTGTTCAGTTTTTAAAACAGTTTCAACCTTTAAAAACCCTGCACTACGTAAAATAATGATGGGTACGGGTTTTTTTTACATCAGCTTGTTTGGTACGGGCAGAATTACATTTTCACAGCAATTATCTTGCCATTGTTTCTGGTCAGTTGCATTTCTATTTGCTCTCTTTTTTAAATATTTTGCAACTTCAGCCTCTGTATTGTGCTTTATTTGTATTTCTGCACCCATTTGAAACTCATTATTATTTATACTATTAATATTATTTCAGCGCTATATTGAGAATAAAAAACGGTGTGGCATTTGTGGAGAATCCTGGGACAGTGATCGAGACTATGATGGCGGTGGACGATACGCTACTGGAATTATTGTACGGAACTATACCATTGGTCAAGTGATAAATGTCACTGTGGATTTAACAGCCAATCATTTGGGGTATTTCATCTTTCGCATATGTCCACACAATAATTACAGAACTCCAGCTAAGCAAAAATGCTTAGACAAGTAAGCTGTCTTCCATTGATATTCCGCAAAAAAGGTTTCTTTTATTTAAGAAAAATGATTCATATATATATATATATATATTTTATATATATATATATATATATATATATATATATATATATATATATATATATATATTTTAAAGTTCAATCCAACCAAATATGTTAGCTTTCTATCTCTGATATTGAGCGCTTTCTAATAAGTACAATATTTATAATATATAAATAATAATATATATAATATATTACACACACACACACACACACACACACACACACACACACACACACACACACACACACACAAGTATATATATATATATATATATATATATATAAAATTTAGTAAATTCTAATATATCAACTACAGATCCTAGACAAAAAAATTAAATTAATCATATACTACACTAAATCTAGTATATCCAACTTAATACTTCGCAATGATTCTTCTAATTGGCAGTAATATTTGATTTGCAAAAAAAAACATAGTTTATAAATTCAAAATGCCCTTTGGGAGATTGTATCTCCAACGAATTAAATAATATTTATGTTGGTCATACCACAAACTCGCTTTCACGACGCTTGGCACTACATTTGAATGATAAATCTAACATTTTTAGGCATTTAAAACAACATGCCTGCCCGCACACACAATTCCGTAAAATACTTGTCGAAAACACAATTATTCTTCGACATGAAAACAATAGACAAAAACTAAAAATACTTGATGCATTATACATCAAACAGTTGAAACCCAACCTAAACAAAATCAATTATGGAATCTCTACAAATATTCTTAAATGTCTATAATTGGTAACAGAAGCCATTGGTTTATACCAACGGCTTCCCTTATTTCATTCTACAATTCACTCTCGTGTGGTCATGTGTGACGTCATGAGATGCGGTGCGATTTTCGCTTCTAGCGATTTTCGCTTCTATGCATGTGTTTATCGTTGCTTAGAAATCATCTATTTAAACAATGACAGACTATCATCACTGTCTTGTCCGTATATTGCTTAATATGTTTAATTTTGACATCTTTGATAATGGCTTTGTATTAAAAAATATGGAAAGTTTAGATTTCTATTCTTCGTTCAAATATGGATCAATATTGTGAATTTTACTTTCTTCGTTTAATGATAATGTTATTAAACTTATCAGACGTTATTAAAAAATTTTCATAAAATAAATAGACAACACTTGTCTATATTATTTAATGAAACATGTATAAATCGATAAACAATCACACTTAAAACATTAAAAAATATATATTTATATATATATATATATATATATATATATATATATTATATATATATATAATATATTTCACTTTAGTAAAAGGGACACATTATAAAACTTTATGAATATGCGAATAAAAGATGAGGAATACTGTCCAAATGATTTATATATATATATATATATATATATATATATATATATATATCTATTTTATTTTGGAGATTAAAAAAGTCACTAAGACACAAAGTTCAAAAAAAAGAATATAAGAGAAAGAAAAAAACATAATTAATGAGAGAAAAACAATCAAAAACAGGAATTAAGAAACATCATCGATTGACAAAAAGTTATGAAGATCAATATTGATAAGCAAGATATATTCCAAATTGATATATATTTCATAGAACTTACGGTTAAATCTAGCCATTTTTGGAAGGATGAGACTCATCTGTCAATTAGGACAGAGGACTGGGAAAACTTCTATATGAATTTTGCTTCATTTCCGGCCTGCTCTATAACGAATTGTAAAGGTATTAGATATTTTTAGAAATAAGTTTATCATCAATCATTTACAACTCTGGTCGTCTAGAAAGTTTTGGCAGTGCATCAATATATCGTCGTTTCATCGATATATATATTTTTTACCATGTATATATCATTTATAAAAAAAGAAAAGTCGATTTGAGAAAGAAATTTTCCCCCAAATTTTAATTTGGAACATGCTTTAATTGCTGGGGCTTCAGATGACTGGCCCTTTTTATTCTACCTTCAGGAACCTATCCGTTCTGACGGACTTTATAATTGAGTCCTCAGTGATTCCATAACTAGAAATTTTCTGCAAAATTCTTAATGCCGAACCTTGTCAAAAATACCTAAAAATATCTAATGCGATAGTCCTTGAGATGTACTTTCTGATTCTGTGCGTATTGAAGTTATCCATCAGAATGGATCGCTCAGATCGAACACGTACTTAAGTTGTGGCTCAAGATTATGTTCCCATTTATCAAAGAATTCTGTTGATTATATATCTAAATTTACCAATAACATTTTATTTAAAATACGTCTATATTAATGAGAGAGAACAATCAAAGAACAGGAATTAAGAAGAGAGAAGATCACGATTGACATTTAAAGTTATGAAGATCAATGTTGACTTCGAAGCAAGATATCCGAAAAGAATTCCACGATTGAGAAGTGCGAGAGAAGACACTGTTAGCATAGAACTTACGGTTATATCTAGCCATTTCAGCTGTGGAAGGATGAGACTCATCTGTCAATCTAGGACAGAGGACTGGGAAGTTTCTGTCCATATATGGCAACCTTGCTTCATTTCCGGCCTGCTCTGACTCTTGTAAAGGTAGAAGATAGCAGCCGGAAATAAGTCAGAGGAGAGATCATCGGCCAATCTCTGGTCGTCTAAAGTTTTGGCTGTGCATCAATATATCGTCGTTTCATCGACATAGATGTTCACAAATGATCTGTGTATACTCTTAGCCAGATCATTTATGTAAAGCAGAAAGAGGGTCGATTTGAGAAGTGACCTCCCCCCAGTGGGGATGGGAACATGCTTTAATTGCTGGGGCTTCAGATGACTGGCCCTTAACAACTACCTTCAGGAACCTATCCGTTCTGACGGACTTTATAATTGAGTCCTCCAGTGATTCCATAACTAGAAAGCGTCTGCAGCAATTCTTAATGCCGAACCTTGTCAAAGTCCTTAAAATATCTAATGCGATAGTCCTTGAGATGTACTTGTATCTGATTCTGTGCGTATTGACAGTTATCCATCAGCAATGGATCGCTCAGATCGAAACACGTACTGCTTGTGGCTCAAGATTATGTTCCCATTTAGGTGGTCAACAACGGTTCTGTTGATTATAGCCCCAAACACTCACTAATAACACTGAGGTGGCTAATACGTCTATATTGAGTGAGGAATGAGCGCTCACCTGTGTTCTTGAAAATCGGGAATACAATTGATACATTCCACAGATTTGGGAAGGATTTCTCCTTCAAGCTGCGGTTAAATAATTTTGCTAAGATTGAGGATAATTTCGGGTTGATATTCTTAAGGAATTATACTGGGATTTTGTCTTGGCCAGTGGCTTTCTTAGGGTCAATAAAAATAATGCTGAGTGTACTCGGTGAGACGGGAAAGTTGGGAATGGGATGGTCTTTGTCATCTAACACTCAGTGAGAGGCAACGATTGAAGCGAAGAGCCTCGCTTTATCTGACGAGAAAAGATTACCTCGGGGTCATTTATAATTGTGGGTACAGATGCTTTGTCTCTATTCAGAATTTGATTGGAGATCTTCCAGAATTCCTGGGATCTAATTTGTTTGTTTTCAAACTTTGCCTGGACCGCCTGTGTATAGCCATATTTCTAGAACTATCTTGCAGTAGTTGTTGGCAGTTCTGAATCAGATGCAGATCAGGTTCAACGACATTGCAGATTCCTTGAATCTCTGAATATATAGCAGGGTTACTAGATCATATGTGGCAGCAATATTCAAAGCATGGACGAATGGCAGACGTATAAATATGTAAGATAGGTTAGATTCTGGGGAGAAAAATTGTCTATCAAGACTCAATGGACCAATATATATAAATATAATTTATTCGAAAATTATAAAATAAATATGCTATAAAATCACTATAAAAGTAACCCTTACTTGATAAGACACCCGAAGTAGTTGAAACAAAAAAAAATTCTTTTAATAATATTGGCAAAAGATCCGTTTGACCGGAAACCTTTGTATGCATATGGAATATATATATATATATATATATATATATATATATATATATATATATATATATATATATATATATATATATATATATATATGTATATATATATATTTTTTATATATATATATATATATTACAGATGATCCTTAAAAATAACCTAATGGATTTTTAAGGTTCTTCTATAAATTATTATTATATTGCTCTTTTCTTGCATTGAGCTTTTTTTGATTCATGACCTTTCAAATTATCAATGGATATATATATATATATATATATATATATATATATATATATATATATATATATATATATATATATATATATCTGTTGATAATTGGTAGTAATTCCAAAAAGGACATGAATCCAAATCCAATATAAGAAACAGAAATGTTTTAATAATATACAGTCGATCCTTATTTCTAAGGATCATCTGTAATTATATATATATATATATAACGTCATCCACAGACAGACTGTTTCGCAGCTCATCAGTGTGGCTAGACATCCGGTTGCCTCTAGCTAGGATCGAAACCCGACTGAATTGGTGTCAGTCGGAGATTCTATTAAGCCGTGGTTAAGGATGAAATTGGACATATTTTTAGTTTCTGAATATGGTACGTATATTATGACAGTGTTCTTCGTTTATGTTACTAAAGTCTGTTTGTTTGTTTTTTCTCATAGTTCCTTAAGTTATAATTAGAGGTACTTTTACCATTATACTTACACTAATACCAAAATATAAATCTCAGTAAAAAGGAAAAAAATGAACGCAAGTACCTTGTCAGTCATTTTCAATAATATATATATATATATATATATATATATATATATATATATATATATATATATTAAGAAATGGACAAAGTCCGACAATTTATTTATTAAAAGAAATTTTTATGTTTAACGTCCTTTTATAGATACAAGTATTTAAGTAAATGCTCAGTTTAATACTGTTTATTATAAACAGAGCATTTACTTAAATACTTGTATCTATAAAAGAACGTTAAACATAAAATGTCTATATATATATATATATATATATATATATATATATATATATATATATATATATATGAGAGAATAACAACCGGCCTAATAGAACGACAATTTTCTGGATTTCAAACCGTGGATTAAACAACGGGAAAGCAATACCCTATCTTTGCTAAGGTATCCTGCCATGTCACAAATGATAAAGGAATAGAAGCCGTGGAGAGGCATGATCGCTAATGCAGTGAAGGGAAAGGTTACTTAAAAATTTGGATTATTTTCAGTCTGAAACGAACTTCACAATATCATGGGAGAGTGTGTTCCAAACGATATCTTCCTTGAATACAACAGCCTTAATCTCTTGCGGCTTAAACTCACGCGTGGTTGCTTCCCTGTTCAAGCTTAACCTTTTCAATTCAAATGTCAATCGTCATCTTTATTCCTCAACCTAAAAATCTTCACTTCTTATCCCTTCTCTCCCATTAATGTTCCACATCTCATTCAATGTTACCATTTTGTTGCCTGCAAATCTACCTTGAGTAGCTCTCGAATCTTGTATCACGTATAAAATGGCCCATTTAAAAAGAAACTCTTTTGCTATTTTGCAGACATCCGTTAGAATTAGCCGATGGTTCTGGAACAAAGGTCAAAGTTCAGGATTATATGAATCTAGAGGAAACATTTAGTCTTCGCCTTCCGGCGGATATTACCTGTGAGCAATGTGTATTACAGTGGAGCTATTATACAAGTAAGTTATATTCGTACATAGAGTCGCAGTAATCCCGATCAGTATCTGAATACTGGGCGCAGACAGGGTTATTAAACCTCCTAGAAGTCCTATCAGGCTTTATTATCGGTGGACACAAACATTACAACATAGAATACACACATGACACTGTTTATGACAGACATCCGTACACGCCGATGGCAACGCCAGCGGTCCTTTGGTGCTAGCCACCGGTGGGCCTCTAGTGATCCAACAGTGTTATGCCACCCAGTTGCAGATTGGTGGCTTGCGTATAGGGATAGAAAGAATACTACAGGGACTCCTAAAGAAGATACTAAAAGAAAGAGGGAAGAAAAGACTAACTACCAACTGTGAGAAGTCAGAATGGATTGTTGTCAGTAAGAACAACAGCCTAAGAGGTGGTCTACGAATTGAAGGCGTCAAAATCAAGCCCAGAAATTTAAATATTTGGAAAGTGTTTTAACTTCATCTTTTATGTGCCGTGTCCCTTCAGGGCGTAGAAGAACATGGCCCTCCACATCTTCCGGTCCCTTGTAGCTCTTAATAAGTTTTGTCTTTTCGTTATTTCTCCCAATCCCTGTTCAATCGACAATGTTCAAACACATCACGCGCTGCTTTCCTCTGTACTTCTCTTTTCCCCCTTATCTGTCCTGTGGGTATCAGATTTTCCAAGCCTTCTTTCCTCATTACATTCCCCAGAAACATCAACTACCTCTTCCTGGTGTTAAGTATACGTTTTTTTTTCCTTTTTGTTTCCATTCTCGCCAAAACCTCGTTGCTCACATGTTCGGCTCATGGTATCCTCAGCATCCTTCTGTAGAACCACACTTCTCTTGTTTCAAGTCTCTTCTTCATTGTTGAGCATTCACTGCCATACATTAGGAAAAATATCACAAATTAGTTTAATACTCTTTTCTTTGTTTCTAACAAAGTTTTCCTGTCGCTTAATACTCTGCTTAGCTTTTGGAATGCATCTTTGGCCATCCCAATGCATTTTCAGATCCCAGTGTCGCACCTTCCGTCCTCCGTTAGAACACTTTCCAGATATTTAAATTTATATACTTGCTTGATTTTAGTATCCCCGACCTGTCATTTGCATTTTGGGCTTATCTTTTTTTTGACGACCATGCAGGTGGAGGAAAATATGACACCGAAATCCAAACCCGTATTTGAACAGCAAAAGATGTCTTCCAAAAAGTAACAAACGTTTTAAGAAGCAGAACAAAATCGTGAGAAGTAAAGAAAAGACTGATAAACTACGATGTAATATAAATCTTCTCAAATGGCTGTGAATGGTGGACACTTTTTTTTATAGATGAAGAGTCGACTTGAAGTAACAGAAATGTGGTTCTTTAAAAGGTTGCTGAGAATACCTTAGACAGATCAGGTGAGTAACGAGGAAGTTTAAAAGGAAGAGGAAGCAAAAAAGACATACTTAGAATCAGAAAGTGACAGTTAAAATTTCCACACCCATAATGAGGAAAGATGGCTTGAGGAATATGAAACTCACAAGATATACTGAAGGCAAGAAGGGAAATAGTGAATAGCCTACATAAAGAGCTTGTGTAAATGGATGCCAGGGCAGTGATTAGGGGGATAGTAAAAAGACGAAGGAAGGAAGTTGTGGAGAGTCTTGATCGCCCAGATTCTGTAGGTACACGGTAAACGCGGGAGAGTTGGAAGTATATACAAGTGACTTAAAGATCTATATTAAATGATAATCTGCAGAAAGCTGAGAAAAATATTCGTTTATAACCCTAGTTCTTATAGCATCGTCATTTCCTGGACATCATTCTGGATATAATTTATTGCAAATTAATGGTCTTCATTATTTTTTTTTTTAACAACGCTACCTCAAAATTGTGAAAAAAAAACGACTTATTAAATATCTGATACGAAGATTTAGATACCATAAATATATGGCACCGAAATCCAAACGCGTATTTGAACAGCAAAAGATGTCTTCCAAAATGTAACAAACGTTTTAAGAAGCAGAACAAAATCGTGAGAAGTAAAGAAAACACTGATAAACTACTAGAAGCGATCCGAACAGTGCCAAACTGTTCGTTATTGTTGAACACTTTGCCTTGAGCAGAGACGAACTCGGACAAGGCTTTGCCGAAGAGTAAAGTTTCGTCCGGGGAGGTAGACAAACCCTGAACCCGTTTATACGGGTTCTAAGGGAATATTTTTGGCCGAGCCTACAGGCTCGTAGAACCCACGGTAAACTTGTTCACCATACATCTCTCGTGGTGGATGGCTGTTAAATATTAACTACGATGTAATATAAATCTCAAATGGCTGTGAATGATGGACACTTTCCTTATAGATTAAGAGGCGACTTGAAGCAACAGAGACGTGGTTCTTTAAAAGGTTGCCGAGAATACCTTAGAAAGATCAGATGAGTAATGCGGAAGTTTAAAAAGAAAAGGATGCGTACTATCATCCTCATCCAATTATGAAGACACTAAGCTGCATGCAAATAGTTTAAATAACGCTATACTTTGGGGAGATATTTTGTTACTGTTGTGGTAGGATCCACCTAATTTGCGTAGTGGAGTACCGACCATATAAATATGGTTGGTACCGGGAAGAAAGGGAGGAATCAAGAGATTCAACCAGAGACTCTACCCGACTGCGACTAAGTCAACACATTCTCCAAGAACGCTATTCCCAGGAATATACGAAAGACTATATGTAAATATTGTGTACCTTTCTTGTTTCAATACATTTTGTTCTAAGTACATTTTGTGTTGCATTATTATTCCATGCATTTCAACAGTTACAATTACTTTTGTTTTGTTTTTTCTCTCCCCAGAATTAACTGGAGAATTGTTCCAAAACTGTGCTGACGTCTCTATCCGCAAATCTCAGAAAATTGAAGTGACCAAACCAGACAAGATATCCGTTACATGTAAGGGGATTGGTAAAATGAAAGGCAAGGAGCGTTGGTGCAAATGGTTTTGCCGAAATGGCAAATGTTGGAAGGATTTTGCCCAGTACTGCATCTGTTTTCTCCAAAAACTATAAACCATAAACCTAGATGCGAAAAGGGAAATTGATTCTTTTTGTATTAAATTTTCATTTTGTTTCTGTTTATCATGAAGTAAATATACGTTGATTTGTCAAGCAGCTCCTCGCTTGATGATGGATTAAAAAAAAAAAAAAGCAATAAAATTAAACGTTTATTTTAAAGAACAATTAATTTTTTCAACATAATCTCTTTCCTTGTCACTGACCATAAAAAATACATCAGCAATGTCCACGTAGATCGAGCAATTATAGAGAGAACATTTCATATCAAAATTCAACTATGAACTACGTCAGTCTATGGAAACTATTACTCCAATCTATCTATCTATCTATCTATCTATCTATCTATCTATCTATCTATCTATCTATGTCTCTGTCTCTTCCTCCTCTCTCTCTCTCACTATATATATATATATATATACATACATATATATATATATATATATATATATATATATATATATATATATATATAATTATAAAAATGCTATTGGACAGAGTTGAATAAGACCAGGAAACAGTGGTATTAAAAAGTGCTCAGTACAGGTATAAATAAAATAGAATAAAATAAATATTTAACATCATACAGAGCTTTTGAATTAAAAATAAAAAAATTAGATCAGTGGAACATGGTTTCTTGGTTTCAACATTTCAATATCATCAAATCGATCTGAAAATTTAAAATCATATAATATATATATATATATATATATATATATATATATATTAAACATCTAAATCTAAATTTAACCCGGATCGCCTGAAGACACCGAAAGGTTGAAACCAAAAATAAAATGATGTTCTATGTTTTTTCTTTTTATATATATATATATATATATATATATATATATATATATATAGTTAGTTAGTTAGTTAAACCTAGAGAGATAGACAAACCTACCAAGGTTTCACCTAAACGGATCGTCAGGGAAGGCCGGCTCTTTTGGGTACTCGCATCGGGTTTTTTTTTTTCTTTGGCCCTTGGACTCGTATGCTGGACGATTATTTTCGGTTAATGTACATGTTCTTGGTTCTTTCTTTTTTTTTTTTTATACCTTTTTCCCGCCTTTGGTATTGGCTTATTTATTTGCAAATCAACACATCGAAGGTTTTCCGAGCGAGTATAGTTTCTTGTACTTATAAGATTTCTATTAATAATATATATATATATATATATGTATGTATATATATATATATATATATATATATCATCACTTACCAGAACGAGAACTAAATTACGTTAAGAGGAGTTGATTTTCAAAAAGCGGTTACAGTTTAATCAATACAATGTGCATTTGTACCTTCACCATAATCAATTAAATCAATTCAGTTATCTCTGTATTTGTGAGGCTCTGGAGGACTATTTTTTCCTTCTATACTCTACTAATGTGTAATGTATCTACTACTAATTTTTAGACGTTATTTTAAATTTTCTAGTACTATATGTCAAAAGTTTCAATGTCAAATTTATTATTTATCTTTCTTTTCTAGCTTTCTTTAGTCCCTCATGACTAGGTTCGTTATTTTTACGTTTGGGGACAGGCATTGTAATGCTCGTATGTATACAGGTGTATATTCTATTTCAGCGGGAATGTTGAGCTTAGTGTGATCAGGGTTGAAGTGAGACTCAAAGTGCTTTCTCATACCAGGACATATCTTGTGGACGATGAATTATTTTCCACCCTACATAGCCTTTACCACAGAAGAAACGTCGCAAGCTTCTTGCTGATCTATTGCTATTTCCATTGAAAGTGTTCATACGGACTACATTCCTCAGTTCTTCCAGTTCTTACATTCAGAGCTAAGACCCGCCATGCCACACACGGACCAACTTCATTCTCTTCGTACATCATTGGTGGGATATAAGTTCCAATCGAACAGCTTCTTCCAAGGAATCGCTGATTTTTGGAACCGTGGGGCTTCCCCCGATCACTCTTAACCTGTTCAAATAGCCGTCAACATCCGCAAATATCTCCATAAACTGTGACTCTTAATCTGTACGACTCTATTTTGAGTGGCTCTTGGGCCTTGGACAAAGAAGTGCGTGAAAGAAAATGTTAGCAGAGAACTTACGGTTACACCCTATCTGTAGTTTATTGTATTTCTGTAAATTTCACGCCATTTCTGTATTGTTTGACGTTCGGAGATATTTCTTTCTTGGACCATTTGATGCAACAGGAATATGGTTCTACAGAATGATACTGTAATAAAAGACACGGAACAGAGTAACCCAAATTAGGCATTATTCCGTAGAGATTTTCCAAGCGTTGCTTAGCTGTAGCACAAGGCCGAAAGTATGGGGCATCCAGTGAGAATCGAATTCACTTTTCAGTAGTAATTGATCTAGCAAGACAAGCTTGATAACCATTATACCACGCCGAGGTGCCCAAGGCGTTATTCCGTATGATAGAACAATTAGTAGAAAATGATTTATAAGTAGGCACAGTCCATTTTTGACGATAGGCTGGGGGTGGGGAGAGAACGAATGTTCACCACAGATTCTGGGAACAAAATAGACAAAACGTATTAGCACCGATGATGTTTTAGAGAAAATGGTAACCAAAAAAATAAAAAAAAAAAAAAGAAAGAACCGTGAAGAGAACTAGGAGACATAATGAGGAAAGAGAGCTTGGAAAATTTGATACTCACAGGTCAGATTGATTTCAGGATGATCAGAGGAAAACAACGCATAAACTCACCTAATGATCTTGAGCAAATGAATGGCAGAACAAGCTTTAGGAATAATAACAAAAAGACAACATTTATTAAGAAGTTGAAAAGAGTTTGTTGTTGTTATTACAATTTGATTACCACTATTCGTCTGAAATTTATATAACTCTCTTTACACACGTACACAATCACACACACACACACACACACACACACACACACACACACAAATATATAAATTAAAGAATATCAAGCATTTAAAATTCCATAGGTAATAATTTTTATTTCATGAGAGCTCTAAAAAGAACAGCTTTCAATTTTCAAGACCGAGAAACAAATCACAAATGATAATAATTTTTCTGTCTTTTGATATAGAGCTCTCATTGGATCAATATCCTCCAGGAAATTCCATACGGATTACCATATTTTATTATTACTATATATATATATATATATATATATATATATATATATAGATAGATAGATTAGAGAGAGAGAGAGAGAGAGAGAGAGAGAGAGTGAGGGGGGAGAGAGGAGAGACAGACAGAAATAAATAAAAGGGTGACAAGCCGACAGACAGATATACCTCATAAATTTAAAAGTTTTTATGATATATCTATTGTTACTCTATATTTTTTATATTTAGTTTCAAATTTACAGATATACCATTCTGTATATTTATTTTTTAATTATTTTATGATATATTTCTATTGTTACCTCTATATTTTTTTATATTTATGCATTTCAAATTTTTACTCGATCGAAGAGTTAATATCATCTGTTATTATTATTATTATTATTATTATATTATTATTATTATTATTATTATTATTATTTTTTGTGGTATCATCTTGTCCATTATTATTATTATTATTAATTTCATCATCATCATCATTCGATTTCTGCTATGGACACACTTACCAAGTCTGCGGAAAAGACCTAAGGCAGGTCGTGGTGTGTTGTTATGGCCACATTTCATGTTAATTTTTTTTTTTTTTTTTTTATCTCCGATGAAGTTGCTAACATAGACAAAGTTCTCCTTAATGTAATAAGACAATTTTCTGTATGTCTCTTTTGGGGTTTCAGGGATTCTTTCAATGTGTTGTTTTGTTCCATTTTTATAATTCCAAGTGCACCTATTAAATTATTCTTGTTTTCAATTTCCACATTTTTTGGTCTTTGTATTTTGATAGTTTTTTCAAATTCCTTGGTTGTATGTTACAATCCGCTGGACAAGAATCAATTAGTAGGCAAGATTTTTTCTTTCTGGTTTTTGACAATAATGTTTTTGCTTCAATTTTTTTTGTCTGTGTGGATGGTATAATCCCATAGAATGGTGACATCTTCTATTTCTGTAACCCGCTGGCATATTCATAAAAGTGTTTTAAAAAAAAGTGTTTGCAATTGTCCAGTTTAAGTTTCCCCATTTTGACGATTTTTATATTCATTTGGGGCAAGAACATCCTTTTAGATGGTCTATTGTTTCTTAGTATTTGTCACAGAACCTGCATTTTGGATCTTATGTATGATAATTGCCTGAAAATTCCTAATTTGACTCTGGTCTTGCGCTGCAAGAATAAAGCCTTCAGTTTCAGACTTTAATCCAGATGCTCGCCATCGATGAGTAGTGGTTCTGGATACCCCCCCCAATGAAGTTATTATTTTGTGTGGTTATCTTGGCGATAAAATTTCAAGTGCATCCCCTCTGGGGTTATTGTAAAAAAAATTAACTGTTTTTCAGCTAAATCCGACTCTAATCAGAAGCTTTTACTTTGATTTTTTGAGTCCTTTTTCAACCCACCTGATGCCTGGTTTTAATCAACTTATATTGATTTGCAGGTCCTTATAATTTGGTTTTCTCAGGTGCACCCTTACTCGCGATAAATTACATCCGGCAAGGGACTCTAATCAGAAGTTTTGAGCACCTGGTTTTTTCTTGCACCCTTACTCGGGTCACCTGTTAGGGTCCCAGCTATGGGCAAATAGTTAATCCCAAGCTGGGATGAAAACACTATGGAAGTGTAAAAATAGTTTTTTTTATAGTAAAAATATCAACAAAATATTATGTTGTGACCAAGTAAATGATTAAAGAAATAACAAAACAAGTATTGCAGATATATCATATATTAAACAGTAAGTACAACAGAAGAGTATTCAGCGACTAGTGAGTGTCTGTCGGTTGACCCAGCATTCAATCTATTCGACTGTTATATTTAACAGCACCCCCCACACGAGGGATGTATGTGGCACAAGGATGAGTTTACCATGGGTTCTCCGAGCCAGTAAGCTCAGCCAAAAATATTCCCTTAGAACCCGTATAAACGGGTTCAGGGTATGTTTACTTCCCCGGACGAAAATTTGCACTTCGGCAAAGCCTCGTCCGGGTTTCTCTCTGCTCGAGGCAGAGAGTTCGATAGTTTAACAATCTAAGCGACTGTTCCCCCAAGACCTTCTCTTCTACTAATCTTATAGTAGGCGGAAGAGTCTAACATAGACTCTTTATAGGGAGGACACCATAACATATATTTGAAGAAAAAGATATTACCAGCATTACATTTGATTCTCGACAAAAACCATCTTCACATAAATATATCAATGAAACCTGATCTAAAAACTGATTTCTTACAAGAAATACGCATTCTATTCATACGAACTTATACTTAAAATCTTGTCGGCATTAAATAACCCATTGAGACTGATATGCCGTAATACAAAATAAACCAAACCAAACCAAACCTTATAATTTGACAGTTTTTGAAAATTATATTTTTTTAAAGAAATATTGGAATCCTATGGGCAAATCTTATCAATTAGTTGTCAGGTTCCGTTTATGAATTCTTTTATGATTATCTCTGCGTTTTATGCACCAATATTCCTGTCTATGACGATTGGAAAATTCTACAGCATAGTCAGTCTATCACCATTTGTGACATCATTGATGCTTGTACCATTTATCCGGGACTTGAATACGATAGTTCAAACATATATGCCAATGGATATATTGTCCTTGCCTGTCATGTCTAATAATGTATACTTTCTCAGTAAAGATTGGGCACTCTGATACTATGTAGTCAACAGTTTCATCAAATTTATGGCATAAGCGACAGGCGGTTTTTGAGCCATCTGTGTTGATGTTACCCTTGTAGGTATTAGTTGGAAGACATTGGTCTTATGCTAGCATAATAAGGCCTTCTGTCTCTACTTTAAGGCCACTGTTTAATAAACCATTGATGGATTTGACTAACATGGATGTCTGGCTCATCTAGACACGTTGGTTACTTTCCATACAAAGGTTTAGATCTTCATTTTTATTCAAAAGTCTTCATTTAAGCATCTTTCGCCAGTTTTCTTTACTGCAGGGGTGGGAGGTTCAGGATATTTGTCGTCTTGAGTATTTGTCACATCTAATAATAATAATAATAATTATTATTATTACAAAAACATGTGAATATTTCATGGTTTTCCTATATGAATTTTCTGATGGATTTAAATTGTTCAGTTAATTAATAGGCTCACGGCGAGTTCTATGACAATAAAATATCCGTAGAATTTCCCCACTCACATCGTTAAAAAGTTGAGCTTAACAACTTTAACAAAATATTGCCATAACAATCATAAATATGAATGCTGGTCGTTATTTTAAGAAGTGGGTACAAATGAAAAGATTTGAAATACACAACTTTTTCCATTTCACTAAAATAGCTGTTAAACACTCCTTTCTATCTTTCATCCATTTTCTCGCTGAAACCAAGTAGCGCATGGCTTGTTTTTTTCCTCGCAATCAAAACGGAATACTTCATTATTTACGAGGTATTGCCAGGAGACGTTAAACACTTCTGTCTTCCATTATTCCATTCGTTTTCTCGCTGAAACCAAGTAGCGTCTCTGATATGCGCCTTGTTTTTCTACGCAATCAAAACGGAATAGTCCATTATTTACGAGGTACGGGCAGGAGACGTTAAACACTTCTATCTTGCCTTATTTTTTTCATTTTCTCGCTGAAACCAAGTAGTGTCTTTCTTCTTCTTTATACGCGATCAAAACGGAATAGTCCATTATTTATGGGGTATTGGCAGGGCGTAATGGCCGTGCGAACTCAGGAAGGGAGTGACAAGCACAATTATAATAAGATCATTAGATAGGTATATGCATATGTAAAATGTATATAACTTGATTTAATGTCACCTTTCAAAATGTAACGCAAGACTTGTTATTGTTTCATTGTCATTAATGAGAAAACGCGGCAACAACAGATTTAATGGAGATCGGTTTTATATATTTCATCTTTTTTTTTTTTCTGATTTTTGTTGCTGATTTTTTTTTACGCAAACACTATGACAGTTTGACGGGACGATATAATCTTCCAGGAAGTTCTTTGATCCTTTTCCGTTTAGCGAAAAAAAAAAAATCACCGCCTCCATATTGATTTAGAGTAGGTTTTGCACTGCTCGTAATATATTGCCGGCTAATTTGCAGGAAGAAATGGCTTCATGAGGCAATTTGTCAATAATGTTTTTTTGTTTTTTTTTAGGGACGATTGCCGACATTTGTATAGTGTTAAAAGGAAAGCCGCCTTAACAGTAACAACAACAGAGGGAATGAAATAAATAAAAAAAAAAAATGGCGGCAATAGAGAAAGAGATAAAAATGGACGAGGCAAAAGGCGGGAAAGCAATCAGAACCATATGAAGTAAAAAGTAATGCCTTGGAGGAAATGGTAAAATATGAAGAAAACACCAACACGAATAAAAGGAAGGAAAAACGCTAATAAAATAATTGGATTAATGGTGAAAAGAAAACAAAGAATAAATAAAACAACATGACAAATATAAGAATAATAATAGATGAATAATATTATAGTTAATTATTATTATTATTATTAATAATAATACTGACAAAAATAACAATAATAATAATATTAAACAAAATGATTGATATATCACTTTCAATATTTTTCAACACTTAGGAAAGAGTGTGGTTTAAGAGAAAAAATGTTCAGCGATATTTCGACAGTATGTCTTCCTTCTTCAAATTATGTTTAAAAATTGTATGCAAAAAAAAAAGGTATAAAAAAATGTCCAAAGATTATGAACATAAAATAACAATTATTATAAATATAAGAATAAAAAGAAAAAATATTGTAGCTAAAAATAATAACAATAATAATAATAACAGCAGCATCAACAACAATAATAATGTTAATAATGGTTTCAGCGAGAAAATGAAAGAAAGAAGGGAAGATAAAAGTGCTTAACGTCTCCTGCCCGTACCTCGTAAATAATGAACTATTCCGTTTTGATTGCGTAGAAAAACAAAATGATTGACATAACTCTTCCAATATTTTTCAACACTGAGAGAAGAGTGTGGTTTAAGAAGAAAAAAACTGTGTTTGACAATGTTCAACTATATTTCGTAGTGAGAGTTACGTCATCAGCAGCCGAAAGAGGAGTAAAAACCATATTATTTGTTGCTGAGAAACTTTTTTTTTTCTGTTGATGCGATCTGCAACTATCTTGTAGATGATTCCCTAAAAAGATTGCTGATGACACTAAGGACGCTGACGTAACAGGGATTCTCGTTTTGCGTTCAAAATCAGTTTCTTCAGTGACTTCTCTTCAGCAGAACAACATCCATGTATATTCCTTGATCTGTGGATAAAGGCAATAATTTCACTTTCTTATATTTAGGTTTTATTACAATTCTAATAATCGCTTTTTAAAGCAATGAACATTGTCGAAGAATGGAGGGAGCTAAAATAATTTTTTATTGGAAAAACCGTCATTTTGACATATCGTTTTTTTTTTCGGGACAAATGTCCATGTTTGGCCAGTCGTCTAATCCTTGTAAGAGTCGGATTGTTGAATGGTGGTTTTCAAGGCAAAAAAAAAAGATACTTACTAAGCCGTCTATTATTATTAACAAATTAAATTTGGTAAATGAATCATGGGAGCATCAGAGAGATTGATAACCTGTGATTTGAATGTATTGGCATGTCCTTTTGTATTACAATAAGGAGAGTTTGTTTGGCTGATTGATTGAAAATATTCGATAATCAATAAGTTCTTAAGTCCTTTTACATTTGTCATTACTCATTTTTAAAGGGCCTTGTCATTACCTCAGAAACTTTTTGTTGCCCATAATTCCAGTTGCCAGTTGTGACATATTCATGGAATTATGTGGAGAATGCATTGTTTGCTTCATGATATAGGAAATACACTATTGGTATTCTCTCTTGCAAAAACATATGCTTTGTATTCCATCTATCTATCTATCTATCTATCTATCTATCTATCTATCTATCTATCTATCTATCTCTCTATCTATCTATCTATCTATCTATCACAGTTTTGTTATATCTATCTATCTATCTATCTATCTATCTATGTCGCTCTATGGCTATCTATCACAGTTTTGTTATATCTATCTATCTATCTATCTATCTATCTATCTATCTATCTACGTTTATTATACTTAATCAATACCTAGAGAGAAATCAAAGTTCTTATAATAATACAGCCCTAACCCCTGAATATCAAATATCAATCGCTTTGTAGACTCTCTTCTCTTATTGTCCTTATCATATTCCTCACTTCATTCATTAAGCTTCTAGCTAGAGAGATTCTTGTATTAGGTGAACTTTAGCAACCCCACAAAAAAACAAAAACAAAAAAAAACAACCCAAAAACAAGAAAACAATTATGAATTTGAAAAATGTAGATATGACACACGCAAGGAAATACGAAGTTTCCTTAAACACATTTAGTATTAATAAGGAATCTTAGTCCTTAGAGAAGTTGATCTGTGGTGACCCCAATAAGTATTTAGCTCACTCTAGATTATACTAAAATAGACTTTGCACCAAGTGCTATTCACCAGAGAAGCATCAGAAGGTTAATCTGGAAGGTGTTCTCATAACCACCATTGTACAGGATGTCAGGGGCTGTTTTCGACATGTAAGCAAGTAGTCAACCCAGCTTCGCTTAGGGTATGTATACGTGTGTGTGTGTGAGAGAGAGAGAGAGAGAGAGAGAGAGAGAGAGAGAGAGAGAGAGAGTGTGTGTGTGTATGTCTGCTTCTGTCTTCTGTTCAACGTATTTTGCAGCGATTCCTGAAAAAGAAAAGTGGTGAACTGCTCCTGCAGTATAATACCTGCCCATATGTTGCCCCTGCTACTCAAACTATTTTGAGAAATATTCAACAGTTTTCGCCAAACCTTTACTCCTTTTATGGCACATGGGTAAAATCAAACAAGTACAAAAACTCAGTATCTGGGAAGCGTTTTAACAGAGGACAGGAAGTGCGACGCTGAAAACCGATGGCGTATTGAGATAGCGAAAGATACCTTCAAAAAACTAAGCAGCGTATTAAAAAACAGAAAAAAAAATAACGCTAGAAAAAAGAAAGAATTACTGAACGGTTATATATGGCACTGAATGCTGGACAAACTCCTCAAAGATGAAAAGGAGACTTGTGGCAGCAGAAATATTGTTCTACAAGAGGATGCTGTCATACCATATACCTATTCTATTGTAATGGACTCTCCCACAGATAATAAGTAGCAGTCGCCAGTTCGGCTCAGTGGTGTTGAGCGCGTCAGACGATATCGGACATTGAAGTACCAATCATCACACCTAGATTGCTGCGTCAACTCTTATTTTCAAGTTCCTAATGTTTTTGTACGTCGAACCTAATTTAGGACGACTTATTGAAATACAAGTCTCCACTGTGAAAACTACTCCACAACAGATGCTGAGGATAACATGGACCGAATATGTTAGCAACAACGAAGTTTTAAAGAAAATGGAAACAAAAAGGAAACACTTGCTTAATATCAGGAAGTGACGGTTGAAACACTGAGGAGACTGATGGGTCTATGCTGAGATGAGCACACGCCTGCATTCTTGAAAACTGGGCATACACTTACTCGAGGCCACGGAAATGTGGTTCAGCCGAAGGATGCTAAGGATATTATGGATCGCGCGTATGAGCAACGATGAGGTCTTAGGCTGCAAACAAGGAGGAGGCTTATACTTAACATCAGCAAGAGGCAGCTGAAGTTCCTGGGGCCCATAATGAGGAAAGAGGGACTGGAGAATCTGATACTCACGGGTCGAATAGAGAAAAAGGAGAGACAAGGGAAAACAACGCATGACATACCTAACGGCCTTAAGCAAGCGGATGATAGAACGATGTCTTTGGGTAGGTGGCAGAGGGAAGGAACTTGATGAGAACTGCAAGGAAAAGTGGAAGGTAGAGAGCCATGATCGCCTACGTCCTGAAAAGACACAGCACATAGAAAGAAAAGAAAATCGGCGATAGCTCAAGGTTAATATTCTTAAGGATAACACTAGGATTTTATCCGAACGTTCGTACAATCAAGAATTTTCATAATTCTTGAGACTTCCTGGGCCGTAATAAAAATATTCTTACGGTTTTACTTAGTGAGACGTAGGAAGTCGGGAAGTGGATTTGTCATCGTTAGAGGCAGAGATTGTGGCGAAGATATTTGCCTTAGCTGAAGAGAATGAGATGACCTCACGGCTATTTATAATAGATTGACTATCAATATATTGACACTGCTTCTATTCAAAATTTGGTTGCAGATTTTTCGGAACTCTCTGGATCTAAATTGGGCTTGACTACTTGTGAATAGATAGGCTTTGCATTTTCTATACCTGTCTTCCGATGATTTCACGCAAATAAATGTGCTTCTACATCATTCCCTGTGATATTTTAGGCGTTATTACGGTGGACTATGTCTGTCTCACATCGATAGGCGAACTGTTGCTGGGATTTTTCTCTGGTAAAAACTCTCTTTTCCAGGAAGGATATATTCCGAGATGAGGGCGGAAATTTTAGAGGCGATATGCTGAGGGAGGAGGCTGAGGGAGGAGGCTGAGGGAGGAGGTTCCACTATGTAAGATCTGAAGCTGTCCTAGTCGGCTTCCGCCTACCGAAAAATCAAGGTATGTCTTTGGTTTGACATCAACTTTGATACTGAATGTTCTGAAGTCTCCAGGAAGAGGGTATATGCTTCAGCGAAGCATTTCTCAGGGTAGGATATGAGAAAGAGGCCAAAGAGGTTCGCCTGATGTCCTGTTGCAACAGAAGCACGGGTGGGGTCATCAAAGATCTGTGTCAGTTCGTAGGCGACGGAGAAATAGCAAAAAGATAAACCTTACTAAGAGCCACATACGGTAGGAAGCAGTGGAAAGCCATTATCACCCCCGTCCTGAAGAAAGACGGCCCATAGAAGAAGCGATCTTTACTCATATACAGTTCTTTAAGTTTAGATTTAAAAGTTTTCAATTGGATTAATGGTTGGAGAATGCAGATTGGCATTCCGTTAATTTGGTATCTGTTATATACCGTACCTATGAACATTAATGTGTATGTCACAATCCTCGTAAATACGTTGGACACTATTGTAAATGGAGGCATTATACTGCCTAAGCTGGTAGCGTGGGAAGCTTTTGCTGTGTCGAACTCTCTACCTAAAGGCAGAGAGGAACTCGGACGAGGCTATACCGAATGACAGAGTCTCGTCCGGGGAGGTAGACAGAAACCCGATCACGCGTATGCGGGGTCTACGGGCAATTTTTACCCGAGTCCACGGGCTCGGATTTACCCATATTAAATTTTGCCTTGTGCCACGTCTTACCTCGTTGGGAGGTAGGTAGATATCGTAATATGCTGTCTAAGGAGTCCACCACTAGCAGTGGTTTACCTACTTCACGACGCTGGTGAGTATTGTATTTTGTTGATGCTATAAAGCTTACCATTTCACTTCCAACCTCTGTTTAGGTTATTCCTCCTTCAGTAACCATTTTCTAGGTTACAATAGTACCTTTGAAATTATTCAATCAAGGTCTTGCATCATCAGATGTGTAGAATGCGAATATTGCCTTTTTATTATTGCTCGCTCAATGCAGGGCCCAAGAGCCACTCAAGTTAGAGGGTTACTAAATGAGGTTGTTGTATGGACGTAAGTGGATGAGGCAAGAAGTGCAAATTTGGAGGAAAGATAACGGCTGAACGTGGAATTGAAGAGGTTAATGATGTAATAGTCGGGAAGCATTCCCCCAGGAGTTCGTTCAAGAGAGTAGCGGTTGTTAGGATGAAGATGTCTGAATAGAACTACTTCCTTACTAATGGAATACGAAAGAAATGATGATTATTCGTCTTGGTGTAAGTAGCAAGGTTGGATTCAGCTGTAAAGGTCTGAACTGATGGAAATAGGGAATATAACTCGTCAGGAAAGGTTGTTTCATGGAAATAGCGTGTGAGCACTGCGACGTTTCGACTGTCTCTTTCGCTTACACTTTTTTGTTGTAACTCATACCATATAAAATTCAAAAGAAAAATGTATTATCAAAAAACTTACATGTTGATGCAACCATAAAACCTTAAGTGGTCTCTAGTTTGAATTTCTGAAAGGGTAGTGATAATATTAGTCGTTTCCTTATAAGGAAACATTCGGCATTTAGTGACTGAATAGACAATATTGAAATTTATAAAATCTTTCACTTAAAGCAATTTTAATGACCGTTTTATGGATAAAACTGAAGATCACCATGCACTCTCTCCCTTTCTTTCTCTCTCTATATCAATCTATCTATTTAACTCTCTCTCTCTCTCTCTCTCTCTCTCTCTATATATATATATATATATATATATATATATATT
This sequence comes from Acanthosepion pharaonis, assembly GCA_903632075.3. NCBI lineage: Eukaryota > Metazoa > Mollusca > Cephalopoda > Sepiida > Sepiidae > Acanthosepion > Acanthosepion pharaonis. The sequence continues at coordinate 36,429 of CAHIKZ030003102.1, read as the reverse complement.
GTTCTGGTCCAGGTTAAAACCAAGGAAGAACAACACGAACACAAGAGTAGAAAGGTATTGTTGAAGCTTGGATAAGCATGGAATAATAATAATACAACACAAAATGTACGTAAACAAAATGTATTGAAACAAGGAAAAGGTACACAATATTTACAGTTAGTTTTGGTATATTCTTGGGAAGACTGTTCCTGTAGAATGGGTTGACTTAATCGCAGTCGGGCAGAGTCTCTCGATTCGATCTCTTGTTACTTCCCTCGTCTTCCCGGTACCAACCCATATTTATATGGTCGGTACTCCACTATGTAAATTAGGTGGATCGTACCACAACAGGTATATTACATGAAATAATAATACAAGATGTGGAAGGTGTTAGTATGACTGTCAGTCTGGTTTGGAGTGAACTACTATCGGCTCGACTCGATTCGTCCCTATCTCTTTAGAGGCGTAGTATACATAGTGTTAGGAAGAGTTCATTCTGTAGTTATAGATAAGGACCCATGGCATATATATATATATATATATATATATATATATATATATATATATACCGGGTGGAACAGCAAAATTGTCCAATTGTTAGATTCAGCTCTGAACTGTTGTATCTTAGAAATGATTAAAGATAACTTACTGGAATTCTCCGATGTTTTTTAACTAACTAATATATATATATATATATATATATATATATATATATATATATATATAATTCCAGGATCATTTTTTTAACTTTATCAAGAGAATCTTTGCCCTCTCTAAAATTCTAACTTTCCGTCCTGGAGTAACAAGGTGTCTCACAGTTTTGACACACGATTTCATTTTCAAATCTTTTTCACTGCTCTTTGGACTGTCATAGCTGAAACTCCTCCCTCATGCGCCAAATGTCTTATGGATTGAGTTGGATCTTTTCTAATTGATCTCTTTAGCTCTAAGTTGAAATGATAATCCCTCTCCTTGTTGTGATATCGTGATCCAGTTTTCCTTTCTGCTGTTCCCTCTTTTTTAAACTTATTCACCGTTCTCTTGATGGTCCTTGAATGAATTTTGAAGATGTAAAACCAGAGTATGAATATTGGTACTATTACTGAAGGCTTGAATCATCTTTTTCCTCTTGCTATCGCTCAATTGGGAAAACAGTTCTTCTGACACAAAACTATTTTAGCCTGCTCTCGTTTTAGCTGAATAACTACAAGCTTTTTTTTAGTGATTTTTACGAAAAATGGTGTCAAGATGGCTAATCGTCTTATCTGAAGACTTGGAAAAAGAGACTAAATTAGTTTATTGTTTTTAGACCAATTACTTTAGTAGCATTTTTGTCATTATTTCTATTGTCCATTTAAAGAATATATTATAGTTATTTTTTTATTAAATATATATATATATATATATATATATATATATATATATATATATATATATATATATATAATTT
>CAHIKZ030003102.1:0-30000 GCA_903632075.3 Acanthosepion pharaonis | reverse complement strand
GTATGGTTAAAATATGACGGTTCCTTTGTAATACAGGTTATTTTTCAAGTCCAATAAATATTTTACTTAAACTTAATTTCATTCAGGCCGGTAAATGTTAAAACTGTTTATTATAAAAAGAGCATTTACTTAAATATTTGTATCTATAAAAATATCGCATAAGCTATATATATATATATATATATATAAGTATGTGTATGTATGTATGCATGTATGTGGCTGCGTGCAATAATAATAATAATAATAATAATAATCCAATAATAACAGGCCATAAACGCCTAACAAAATATTTTTTTTATTTGAACCTATTTCAAAAGGAATTTCCGTAAAAATCGTAGGAAAATGACATAATAATAACACACAAAACAGACATATATATATATATATATATATATATATATATATATATATATATATATATATATATATATATATATATATATAATAATAATAATATAAATATAAGTAATTATACTCGTCTTTAAAAAATCCTTTTTTCCTATCTTTTAAAACAAATCCAATACCCAAGGAAAAATAATTGGATCAAAAAAAAAAGAACTAAGAACATTTTAATTGAGGGGAAAACAATCGTCCAGAATCCAAGCTCAGAGTCCAAAAAAAAATAAAAAAAAGAAAAAAACTCCAAGTTTGTAAATTTAAAGGAAGTAAAGTTCTCAATTGACTTTTTTAGAGCAAATATAACTTTAATTTCACCTAAAGAACTAAGGTAAACCTACCTAAATAAATCATCTACAATAATTTTAGGTTCATAATTATATATATATATATATATATATATATATATATATATATATATTATATATTGTTGTGTCGAAACCTACCACCTCTCTGAAGATGAACTTGTCTGCGTCTGTGAACAAAGACTTTAAATAGTGGCATGTCAGTTGACATGGGGAAGATAGATAGACAGAGAAGTTCTTAGCTGGGCTAGTTATTGACTACTCAGGCGATTTCTGTACCTTTTTTACCAAACTATTAAAACCCTTTTTTATTGTTACTTGTTATTTGGCGTTTGTCTTTACTAACCCCAAATCAACATCATAACAATATATATATATATATATATATATATATATATATATATATATATATATATAAATATATCAATGTCAGTGTGTCACTGTTTCTTTTGATTTTTTTTCTTTCCTTTAGATGTGTATTTAACTCCTACTTCTTACCATTTTTTATTAAGCAGGCTGGCAAACCGGATTTATAAAAATCCTTTATTCCCAAGTTTTTTTTACTGCCATTTTTTTTTTTCATTTTTAAATGATTTTCTGCGATATATTTTTTGTTGCGATACAATTAGATATAAATTTGTTAATTTTCTAAATTATAATAATTTCAATTACACATTTTTCATTATATAAAAAAAACAAAATAAAACAAATTACACATTTATGTGTGTTCATAAATTTTCTTTATTTTTTTAAAAAACAATTTTAAAAAAATGCTCTGTTTTAATAAATTACAGCACTTATCACTTTTCCGGCGTTTGTATACATTCGTATATAATACGCTATAAATTTTTTTTTTTTGCCCTTTAATTTTTCAGGGGTAGGATCTCCGACTGAATCCAAATCGGTCGGGTTTCGATTCTGGTTTAAAACAATCCGATGTTTATCTGCACTGATGACCTGTGATACTGCGAAATAGTATTTGGATGACTATATATATATGTATTTCCGAATATGTTTTTTCAAACTAGTTTTGTTGGTTTTACCATCATTTAATTAAATCTTTTCTTAACCTAACACGCCTTAAGGACCAGGGGTCTGAGACAAAATAGAATAGTTTTTATTTTAGATTTAGTTTTCTCTCTATCCAGTTTTTTCATTTATTTATTTTTTTTCAGGAAAACACTTAATTGAATTATAGTAAGAATATGTCATTCAACAAATCTTATTTGAAAAAAATATATTCGGAACTTTGAAGAAATTCCTAAAACATACGATGTCTGTCTGAAATATAACGGGGCTAGTGTCGTAAACAATTTATTTCAATGACAAACAATAAAAGTACATGATTTCCATTCCAAAATAATCCCTCTCCAGTCTCATACATTCTCCCATTCTTCTCTGCCACGCTTCTGTGCATTGTGGGAAGGATTTTTCTTGTTGGCTCCGTCGGGTTACCTCCTCCCGATCCTTAGCTATGATTAAATAATGATGAACATGTAATTTCATTTATGATCGATTTCGTCACGATTTTTTGTTTAGCTATGGAGAGTAATGATACATTCTTATTGCTCAAAGTAGAGGCCAATGGGTAAGACGATAAACCATGTCCAAAAGCAAGGCCTCTGATCAGGAGGTTTTAACAAAATTAGTGTGGAACCATTTTTTTTAATTGTTGGTGTTCCCAGGTATATCCTGACCCAGGGTGGTAGCACCTGTTATTTCCCAGCTAAAGCAAACAATTGTCTTAACCCACATTCTGGGGTCAAAACACCATGAAAGTTAACAATAAGTTTTGGTACCAGAAATAATCTGTAAAGAATTACTACCAGATATACATTTTTGAAAAAAAAATTACCAAATATACATTTAAAAAAAAAATACATTAAAAAAATAAAAATTACTAGCAATAAAATCTTGTTTAAATAACCCATTGAGGTGTTGATATACCGGGAAACAAACCAAACCAAAACGGATAATTCCAGTAAGATAACTTTAATCATTTCTAAGGTACAAAAGTTTGTTGTTACATTATTTTTGAAAATATATATATATATATATATATATATATATATATATATATATATATATATATATATATATATAAGTTAAACCTAGAGAGCCAGACAAACCTAATAAGGTTTCAAAATGAGCGGATCGTCAACTCTGGCTCTGTTAACGAGCATGCTAGATGTTTATTTTCGGTTAACGTACATGTTCTTGGTTCTTTTTTTTTATAAATTTTCCCCCTTTGGTATTGGCTTTTGTATTTTTTACCTTTTTCACACCGAAGGTTTTCCGAGCGAGTATAATTTCTTATAATAAGATTTCTTATAATAATTCTATCAATAATATAATAATAATAATAATATATATATATATATATCTATATATATATATATATATATATAGTATTTAGTAACCGAAGAGGTCGTATATGTTGCTAGGAAAATAAGAAAATACAAATTAGTAGCAAATATTGGAATTGGGTTTCAGCTCGCAAACATTTTCCTTCGCCCGACACTAAGAACGAAAGAAAAATTACGTTAAACTGACTTGTAAGCAATAGTTACTAAAAAGGTAATTCTTCTTCTATGTGTTTTGTTCCTTTCAGACCGTACGTGATTATGGCTCTCCACAATTTCTAACGTTTTGTAGCTTGTATGGTAAATCTTATCTTTTCGCTTTATTACCCAATTCCTGTTCTGCCATTCTATTTAGTTGTGTGCTTTTTACAGATGTTAGTGAGTTGTTTCAGTTGAACATTTGACTTCACTACGTCCTGTGAGTGTCAAAATTTCCAAGCCTTCTTTCCAAAGGATGCGCCCTAGAAATTTCAACTATTTATGTCTGATGCAAAATATGTGTCCTTTTTGTTACCATTTTCTCTAAAACCACGTTGTTGCTCGAGGTTTCAGTCCACCGTATTCTCAGGATCCTTCTGTAGAACAACATTTCTGTTTTCTAATGAGATGATCCTGAATTCACTATCATACAGGAGTACCGACATTACATAACGGTTCACTAGTCTTTTTTGTGATTTTCCTGTTTTTTATACTTTGCTTCTTTTAGAAGAGGCACCTTTCGATATCCCAATGAGTCTTCGGATTTCGGTGCCGTTTTTTTATGTCCTTTGTTAAAACATTTCCCAGCTATTTAAATTTCTACCGTTATATGATTTTTTGTATCTCTGTTTATAATTATAAATAAGGATTTAATAAGATATTAAATATATATATATATATATATATATATATATATATATATATATATATATATAATTCATATTTAAAAGGCTCTTTATATAGCCTCTCATTTTTTTCTCAAGTTTTATTCCTCAAAACATCCGGTAGAGTAAAAGGGCCGCTAACTTTGCATTGTTTGATCTCGTTTTCTGATAATTTTAAAGCTTTTTTTTTTCTATTTTTAGCATTTTAATATGGCGTAGTTTACTGCAGAAGTTCCAATTATCAGTTCTAACAACCATTCTGAATTGAAATTGCTCTAAAAGTCTGTAAAATATTACCGTAGACCTCCAGTTTGCTATTTTTGTATGTGGATCCCAGTAATATTACATGGACTCCCAGAGTCCATATGGACCTTGGGGGTCCATATGGATCTCGCTTGATAATTACTATATCACTAGTCTTTTCTGTGATCTTCCTGCAGAACTGGATGAATTTAAACGTGCTATTAGGTTGGCATCTCGGTCCCACCTTTATAAGAGTTCTTTTACATTAGCATTCCAATCATAAGACTTGGGTTTGCATTTCACCTTGGTCGATTTGTCAAGGAGGGGATTATTTCATAAGACCGGTCTGTGAAAACGATCCCAAAATAAAGCATCTTTGAGAAGTGCTTAGAAACCATGCCACTTCTTGACTGGTGAGTGGTATTAGCTGGGCTGATGTCATCTTCCCAATTTGTAGTAGAATGCATTTAGCAATGACTTAGGCACAGTTTCAAACGTGACATTTGTAAAGAAAAACAAAGTAGAGATCATTTAGAAGTCAGAAATCGATTTGGCACTCAATTTATATTATGAAGAGGAATTTCACTTTTAAAATTGATAAAAAAAAAATTAATATTTTCCAATTTTGATAAATGTGCGTAGAACAAGATCTTCTTCTTCTTCCACGTGTCGTGCCTCCTTTGTGACGTTGGCGACAATGGCTTTCCACAATTTACTGTCTTTTTATAGTCCTTAAATTTATTTTTTGATATCTCTTTGAAACCCTGTTCTGCCACACTTTTGCTCAAGTTTGCGTTGTCTTCCTCTGTCCCTCTTGGCTTTAACCTGTCCTGTGGGTATCAAATTTTCCAAACCGTCTTTCTTCATCACATACCTTAAATAAGTCAACTGTCCTTTTCTGATGTTAATAAGGGTATTTTTGTCGTTACTCACATCCATGGTATTCTCAGCATCCTCCTGTAGAACAACATTTCTTTTTCATATCTCTCTTTTTCATCTGCGAGGAGTTTGTCCTGCATTCATTGCCCTATTGGAGGACTGATATTATATAACAGTTCAGCACTCTTTAATTTGATTCTAATGAATATTTTCCTGTTTCTTAATATGTTGCTTAGCTTTTCGAAGGCATTTTTGCTATACCAATGCGCTTTCGGATTTCAGTAAAAAAATATTGCAAAAACTATTTATGTATGTTTATAGGGCCAGACGGTCAATTTAAGTATTTCAGCTGATTTTCCAACATTTGGAAATTTGCTGGTTTATTGCGATATCGAATTTTTTACAGGGCACCCTGTGAGGATCGAAATTACTACACAATAGTAATGGTCAACCAGACTTGAAGAATGCGTACTTTGATAGAACATACTGATTCAAGTATTTTCTTTAATTAGAAATTTCACTAAAAAAGGACTCGAGAGCAACTCAAGGTAGAGGTTTCGAATCGATCTGATATTAATGAATGATGTGTGTTATATGAATGAAAGAGGAAGTGGTAGAAAGGGAAGATTGTAAGGACAAGGAAAGTAGATAACGAGTGACCCTTGACTTAAAGAGGTTAAAATTGGAGTGTTCAGGGATGCACCCACGTTAGTAAGTGTTCCACAAAAGGGTGGCCATTTGGGATAATTCAGGGTGGAAATCTATTCTTACATTTGGGACACGGGAGATATGAGTCTGATTTGACTCTATAGACGTGTCTTAATTGTAAAGATCTGAAATGGTGCAAATAGAGAATAGAGCACATCTAAAAATATCCCATCTTTTCAACAAATATTTTCATGGCAACTGCCCTGACGAGCTATTTCAACCGGTGCCCAGACTGGATGAATTTAAGCGTGCTACTAGGTTGGCATCTCGGTCCCACGCTTTTACTGCCGAAACAGTTAAATGTAACTGCCTCTTCTACTCCAACAGCTTCTTCTTTCGCACTTCCTGACAGTGGAACTTTATTTCCTATTACTTGCTATCCTGATAATTATAATCTTCAAAACTTTAAATATAATGTCAATCGATATCTTCTATTGCCTTGATCCACTTTCTTCTTTTTATCCTTTCCTCGCCCCCCCCCAATAACCAGTCTTTTCCCTTACTTATACTGTACGTAAGCCCTTCCGAACTAGTGGCACTCTCGCCTTGCTTGGGGTGAAATGCTTAAAAAAAATGGTAATTAAATCAGAATTGTTGATTATTTATGGTCTAATTTTGTAAAGAGAACCCAGAGAGTATCGAATTCTCTATTCAGTCGTAATGTTCAACCAGATTAGCCCTAGTAAACTCGTTGCCACTTTTGTGATCCCAGCTAGTACTCGTTGTCACTTTTGTAATGCTCGTTGTAGTAGAGACTTTGTAATCGCAGATACAACTATAGTAACGCCGTTGAACAATACTGTTGTCAAACGCCTTCGAATAACACTCGCACTAATAGTACTTGCTTGATAATACTCACTCAAAAGTAGCCATGGTATAGTGATCCGAATAGAGAAATAGTATAGTAAATAGAGTAGAAAATAGCGATCCGTATAGTATAGATGATAGACTAGAAATAATGATCCGAATAGGAATATCGTCAAAACTAGAAACAAAATCGTTACTCGTCAGCTACTTCCTACATATATGCGTTTCGTCTATGGTCACGTGGTTTACTTAATCTAATAATGGGACCGCCTGTGTTTGCTCACTGGCGATCTATGTTCAAACTCAAGTGTCGGCAGCGACACTTTATTGCTATATAACAGTAAACTATTATCCCACACCGAGTCGGCTCTCTTGAAAAAAAATATGAAGGAGGGGTAATGTGTATTAGAAGGAACCTCGAGTAGCATGAATGGTTTGACTGTTTTCGGCTGAATTTGAATGTCAAAATTAATGAAAGCTCTGTACAGAATTCTGTCGTCCCATTCTCATCTGGGAATATCTGTCTGTGCGTCAGCTTCTCCATCGTCTCCTTAGAGGCTTTGATCCTTTCCCATAGCCCTTTTATTCCCCCCTCCACACCCATGGTCCTTTTCGTTTTGATTCGACGCAAATTCCTTTCACATTCCAGTTCCTTAATATGTAAATCAGTGTGCTGAAATGTCTGCCGTGATTCCATGTCTTCAAGCAACAAATCGATGATGTTTTGTCGAACAAGCGAAGCTATCTCATCCAGAAGACGACAGCGAACGAATCGGTGACAACCGCAAGCCAATGTACACGCCTACAAACACATATTCGCCCGGTCGCGCACGCAACTGAGTGAGTACACACTGCCTGGAGACAGTCGGTTTCATTTACTTTCACGCTTAATCATTCATTAATACGGAAACGCTCACATCGTCAAATTCCTAGTATACATACACAATACAGTACATCAACACACATATTTAATACGGAATATATATATATATATATATATATATATATATATATATATATATATGTATATATAAATATAACTATAAATATATATATATATATGAAATTTTTTATATATATTATTTATATATTATATATGCGCAGTACTTTTGGAAAGCGCTCAATATCAGTGATAGAGCTAACATACTTAGTTGGATTGGTGTGAGTTTGTTTGGCGATCGCAAATAGCGTGAAACCCAGGGTCACAAACTCACGCCAATCCAACTATATATATATATATATATATATATATATATATATATATATATATATATATATATATAATCTATGGTACCCAATAATTCATCCAAACAAGTCTTTTGCTATATTCAACGAACAAGGACTATTTAATTTTTTAAAATATTTTGCCAATATCCGAATTATCTATCTATCTATCCTATCTCTCTCTCTCTCTCTCTCTCTCTCTCTCTATATATATATATATATATATATATATATATATATATATATATATATATTATATGTGTGTGTGTGTGTGTGTGTGATTTTAGAATGGATTCTAATTTATGTTGGTTTGGTGTATAAGTTATTCGTTAACTGCTGTTTTGTTTAGTTTTTTTTTTTAATAAAATATAACTTTATTTTAAGGTTATAAAAATGCGTGTCGATAATCATATTCATTTAAAAATGTTATTGTTGAATTGTTATGTTTCTTTTTTCATCATAAATATTGTTTAAAACCACCTGGTGATTTCTCAATTCCAGTAGCTGTTATCGTTCTTTCAAGTATTGCTGGCGGTTTCTTTCCTAACCTTTTGTTTGAAGCAGTGTGGAGTGTCAAAATCTTGATTATGTCATTTTTTTTACATCTGAATACGATTTTAGCTGTTGATGTGGTTTCTGTTATTTTTTCTATTATTCTATTATTTTTGCTTGTGATTCGGTAGCACCAGTCCACAATGTTGAAATTAGGATGGTCTAGGAGACGATCACCTTGACTTCACGCACTCAAAGCCATTTTTAACGATTCGCCTGAGAAGTCGGTTGTCTGCAGCTGACAGTTTAAATATTTCTGAACGGGTCTGGCGCCATGTATGATAACCATATTAAAGACTCAATCTGGCGAGGCTATATAAGAACATGATTCGTGTTAGCTTTTGGTATTGAAGCAATTTGCTGTGCTTGGCGAAACAAACTCTAGCGACAATGAGTTGACATTGCCAGCATAGGATTTGTTGGTTGAAATAGCTATTCGAATGAAGTAAATTTGAATTTCTTTTCTATGAAATATATATATCTTTATTAGTCTTTTTTGGACAATGTACTCAAGGCTCTAATAAACACCGAATTGGCTAATCGTCTTGCTTCAAGATCAACCAACTCGTTCAGCTGTATACAACCGTTTGGTTGTATACAGCTGAACGAGAAAATTAAATGAAATTCGAATGAGGTAAATTTGAATTTCTCTTCTATGTAATATATATATATATATATATATATATATATATATATATATATATATATATATATAAATTTGAATTTATATATATATATATATATATATATATATATATATATATATATAAATTTAATTTGTATTTATATATATATATATATATATATATATATATATATATATATATATATAACCATATTATATTAGTCTTTTTGGATGGAAATGAGGCTAAATCAACACCGAATTGGTTAATCCTCTTGAAAACACGGTTGTATACAGCTGAACGAGAGTTGGTTGAAATAGCTATTCGAATGAGGTAAATTTGAATTTGTTGTCTATGTAATATTATCTATCTATCTATCTATCTATCTATCTATCTATCTATCTATCTATATATATATGAAAGTTTCCACCTGATAATTCATGTATAAGAACAGGACTCTTATCTATTTATGGTTAATGAATATTGATTCAAAGTTTTGTATTTAATGTATTCGTCGGATGAAACTATCTCTATCGCAGTCTATTTCATGTTCAGTTTCCTTATCTTCTATACTCATTTATGTGCCATACGTGATATAAAGCTTTTGATATTCATATCCCTTCGATTCATCTAATCTTACAATTAAGCACTAAACATATAAGCGGTCATCTATCTAGATACTGACCAAGCACGAAGCTACCTAACTTCGGTGATCGTACGTGAACCGGTGCGTCAACGTCGTATGGCCGTAAGCCTGATTAGCTTGTGAAAAACGTATGGAACAAAACGATGGCATCAGAGGTGATGATGATAATGAAATTAAATTTTATATATATTAATATTAAACTGGGTAAAGTTTGTGTAATTTAAGATGTCGTCGATGTATTATTAGGAAAAGCAAAGATGAAGATACCGGAAGGTTCTGTCCACCACCACTTCCTGTTCATTTGATTTTCTTTCCTTCTTTTCTCTTCGTATTATTTCTAAAATATAACCTATAATTTTGTTCTTCCCTTACGCATCTTTGTTTTTTTAATTGATGCCCCCCAACAAAAAAAAAAAATTCCTCTTTTAACTGACCAGATAAATATAAAATCGGTGACCACAGTGGACACTCGATGATAGTGGAGTTGATGCCTTTTAAAGTTACTAGTATTGTCAAAAAACCCATTGGCCGATCCTGTCTTGTCCAAAAAAAAAATTTTCGAGATGACCGCAACCCTATTGTCCTGTTTATCCGACAGATTCAGTTTGTAATGGAAAAAAAACAGATTTATATTAAAGCCTTTTGTCTATTATCATAGAATGATTGTCCGGGGGCCAACTGACCGTCTGTGCAGACCTGACATAATTTTCCTGTAAACTGTACCCCCTCCACTTGCTTAGTTTTCGTTTACCCTCCCGATCGGTAGAAGTGAGTTATTTATTTGTTCGGTCAAAACATGGAGTGGCGCAACCAATCACCAAAAAAAAAATATCTGGTGGTTACATCATTTTTATTTTCTCACGTGTTTGTATATTGACACCAGATGTTTCGTGGTCATCGCTGAGGACTGACAGCAAATTACGCCTTTAAACCAGATAATCCTCAGTATCCTCATTTTCTAGCAATGCAGCGGTCTGTAGAAATGTAATTTATTATCTAAATTCCCAACGCATTCAATCTCGATTTGAATATCGACCCCTGTTTTTTTTTATGAAAATAAGACTGAGGACAGAGAAAGCAAATTATATGTTTAATAAAACTAAAAATATTCATCAGTATCCTCACAGATTCTATCAATGCAGAGGTCTGTAGAGCATTTTGTTATCTCAAATTCAATTCACGCATCATTTCTCAATCAAAAATGGATCTTTGTTTATTATTATTTTTAATTAATAATTATTGAAAATTTCTAAAATTTATATTTTTATGTTATTGTTGAGATGTGAGTTTCCCGCGTGTCGGTGTATGAATCAAGACAAACACAGTTGTAGAGGAAAATACTGGTATATTCATAAATATCAACAATAGAGTGATTAGTAGAACGAAGGTTGGTTAGTAATGAAAACAATATCCAAAGTCTATAGTCCAACGCTATGTAACGGGTAAGCTTATCTGGACTGAAATTGACCGAACGCTCTCCCGTCCTCTCTCTAGAGCTGACTTATATAAAAGGGACCAGTCCATTTCTAGTTAGAAGGTGGGTGCGCCCCAACAGTTATCATGCCGGGAAAGGTCCTTTCATATTTCATCATAAAAGTTTTCAGATTTTATTTCACCAGTACTTATACGGCAAGTTCTTTCCTTTCCACTTCCTCATGAATATTAAATTCGGTCTTTATCCAAGGAGCTGGTGATTGGTATCGATGTTGAAATACCAGAGTTTGCATTGATCTATTCCAAACTTTCAGGCTACTTTGGTAAATTAATTACTTTTGTTAATGTTACCCCTTAAATCGAGAGTGGTTTTCAGAGTTCTTTTCTCGTTACATTTTATGATCATTGAGGCCCAGAAAACAAGTTACTGTACTTTCTTTAATGCCGGATGATAGAGCAGATTTAAACCTAGTGATATTGAAAAAAAAAAAGGTTATGTTAAAAAGACTGGGGAACCAACAAAAATTTCAACTTTTAACTCTTGAATTAAAAAAAGAATTTTGTTTTGTAAAAAGTGATCTTTGTTATCACATAAAGTACACAAAGTATGGAGTTAGTAATTAGTGTTGCTGCCTTTGGCTCGAGTAACTGTCCCAATTCGATGTGTCATTTGAATGGAACACGGTTCAGGTTTTCTCAATCGGAATTCTTTCTCATTCTTCTTGGTATCCCAAAGATCATGGAGATTGCGTTGTTTTTCTTGGAGCACTTATTTCTTCATTTCCTACAACAATGGGGCAATTATATTGCGATCAGAATTTGTGTTGGTCAGTTTTCCAGACGTAGTCCATCTTTATCCGACCGAATTTTTCATTGGTTGCACGTGATGTGTGGCAAGGAACACCATCATTCTGCAAAAAAATTTTTTGTACTGAAATTACCATTAGACGGTAGTAAACTAAAATAGTTTTTGTTGTTTAGGTTACCATCAACTTTTTTATCGAACACAAACCATTACCCGTCCGGGGTAAGACGTTAAACCACATCCGCGTCCTGGGTAAGACGTTAAACTACATCCGCGTCCTGGGTAAGACGTTAAATACATCCAGCAGCAAAATAGTTAATCCTAAGGAGGTTTTGAGGAAACCTTATGGAACCAGACCTCTTAATTGTTGGTATTCTCAGGTCCAAATCTAACCCTGGGTGGTAGCACCTGTTAGGGTCCCAGCTTTTGCAAAAATAGTTAACTATTACCAGCAATAGGTTAGATATTTTGAAAGAAATTATTACAAGCAATACAATTTTTGAAGGAAAAATATTTCAGAAACAGATTTTTGACAAAACAAAATATTACCAACAATAAAAATTTTTTGTCAGCATTAAATAACCCATTGACGTTGATATGCCGTAAAACAAAATAAACCAAACCAATCTAAACCAAAGAATACATATTCTATTCATACGAATCTATCCTAAAAATTTTGTTTATTAAATAACCCATTGAGGTTGATATGCCAAAAAAAAAAAAACCAAACCAATCTAAACCAAAGAATACATATTCTATTCATATGAATCTATCCTAAAATTTTGTTTATTCATAAATAACCCATTGAGGTTGATATGCCGTAAAACAAAATAAACCAAAAAAAAATTTAAACCAAAGAATACATATTCTATTCATACGAATCTATCCTAAAAATGTTGTCGGCATTAAATAACCCATTGAGGTTGATATGCCGTAAAAAAAAAATAAACCAAACCAATTCAAACCAAAGAATACATATTCTATTCATACGAATCTATCCTAAAAATGTTGTCGGCATTAAATAACACATTGAGGTTGATATGCCGTAAAACAAAATAAACCAAACCAATCTAAACCAAAGAATACATATTCTATTCATACGAATCTATCCTAAAATGTTGTCGGCATTAAATAACCCATTGAGGTTGATATGCCGTAAAAACAAAATAAACCAAACCAATCTAAACCAAAGAATACATATTCTATTCATATGAATCTATCCTAAAAAATGTTGTCGGCATTAAATAACCCATTGAGGTTGATATGCCGTAAAACAAAATAAACCAAACCAATCTAAACCAAAGAATACATATTCTATTCATACGAATCTATCCTAAAAAATTTTGTCGGCATTAAATAACCCATTGAGGTTGATATGCCGTAAAAACAAATAAACCAAACCAATTTAAACCAAAGAATACATATTCTATTCATAATAATCTATCCTAAAAATGTTGTCGGCATTAAATAACCCATTGAGGTTGATATGCCGTAAAACAAAAATAAACCAAAACCAATCTAAACCAAAGAATACATATTCTATTCATACGAATCTATCCTAAAAATTTTGTCGGCATTAAATAACCCATTGAGGTTGATATGCCGTAAAACAAAATAAACCAAACCAATCTAAACCAAAGAATACATATTCTATTCATACGAATCTATCCTAAAAATTTTGTCGGCATTAAATAACCCATTGAGGTTGATATGCCGTAAAACAAAATAAACCAAACCAATCTAAACCAAAGAATACATATTCTATTCATATGAATCTATCCTAAAAATTTTGTCGGCATTAAATAACCCATTGAGGTTGATATGCCGTAAAACAAAAATAAACCAAAATCTAAACCAAAGAATACATAAACCAAAGAATACATATTCTATTCATTAAAATCTATCCTAAAAAAGAATTGTTTATTCATTAAATAACCCATTTGAGGTTTATATGAGGTTGATAAAAAAAATAAACCAAACCAATCTAAACCAAAGAATACATATTCTATTCATACGAATCTATCCTAAAAATGTTGTCGGCATTAAATAACCCATTGAGGTTGATATGCCGTAAAACAAAATAAACCAAACCAATCTAAACCAAAGAATACATATTCTATTCATACGAATCTATCCTAAAAAATGTTGTTTGGCATTAAATAACCCATTGAGGTTGATATGCCGTAAAACAAAATAAACCAAACCAATCTAAACCAAAGAATACATATTCTATTCATACGAATCTATCCTAAAAATTTGTCGGCATTAAATAACCCATTGAGGTTGATATGCCGTAAAACAAAATAAACCAAACCAATCTAAACCAAAGAATACATATTCTATTCATATGAATCTATCCTAAAAAAATTTGTCGGCATTAAATAACCCATTGAGGTTGATATGCCGTAAAAAACAAAATAAACCAAACCAATCTAAACCAAAGAATACATATTCTATTCATACGAATCTATCCTAAAATGTTGTTTATATTAAATAACCCATTGAGGTTGATATGCCGTAAAACAAAATAAACCAAACCAATCTAAACCAAAGAATACATATTCTATTCATACGAATCTATCCTAAAAATGTTGTCGGCATTAAATAACCCATTGAGGTTGATATGCCGTAAAACAAAATAAACCAAACCAATCTAAACCAAAGAATACATATTCTATTCATACGAATCTATCCTAAAAATGTTGTCGGCATTAAATAACCCATTGAGGTTGATATGCCGTAAAACAAAAATAAACCAAACCAATCTAAACCAAAGAATACATATTCTATTCATACGAATCTATCCTAAAAATGTTGTCGGCATTAAATAACCCATTGAGGTTGATATGCCGTAAAACAAAATAAACCAAACCAATCTAAACCAAAGAATACATATTCTATTCATACGAATCTATCCTAAAAATGTTGTCGGCATTAAATAACCCATTGAGGTTGATATGCCGTAAAAAACAAAATAAACCAAACCAATCTAAACCAAAGAATACATATTCTATTCATACGAATCTATCCTAAAAAATGTTGTCGGCATTAAATAACCCATTGAGGTTGATATGCCGTAAAAACAAAATAAACCAAACCAATCTAAACCAAAGAATACATATTCTATTCATACGAATCTATCCTAAAATTTTGTTTGCATTAAATAACCCATTGAGGTTGATATGCCGTAAAACAAAATAAACCAAACCAATTTAAACCAAAGAATACATATTCTATTCATACGAATCTATCCTAAAATTTTGTCAGCATTAAATAACCCCTTGAGGTTGATATGCCGTAAAATAAAATAAACGAAACCAATCTAAACCAAAGAATACATATTCTATTCATACGAATCTATCCTAAAATGTTGTCGGCATTAAATAACCCATTGAGGTTGATATGCCGTAAAACAAAATAAACCAAACCAATCTAAACCAAAGAATACATATTCTATTCATACGAATCTATCCTAAAAATGTTGTTTGGCATTAAATAACCCATTGAGGTTGATATGCCGTAAAACAAAATAAACCAAACCAATCTAAACCAAAGAATACATATTCTATTCATATGAATCTATCCTAAAAATGTTGTCGGCATTAAATAACCCACTGAGGTGTTGATATGCCGTAGAACAAAATTAACCAAACCAATCTAAACCAAAGAATACATATTCTATTCATACGAATCTATCCTAAAATTTTGTCCGTATTAAAAAACCCATTGAGGTTGATATGCCGTAAAACAAAATAAACCAAACCAATCTAAACCAAAGAATACATATTCTATTCATACGAATCTATCCTAAAATGTTGTCGGCATTAAATAACCCATTGAGGTTGATATGCCGTAAAAACAAAATAAAACCAAACCAATCTAAACCAAAGAATACATATTCTATTCATATGAATCTATCCTAAAATTTTGTCGGCATTAAATAACCCATTGAGGTTGATATGCCGTAAAACAAAATAAACAAAACCAATCTAAACCAAAGAATACATATTCTATTCATACGAATCTATCCTAAAAATGTTGTCGGCATTAAATAACCCATTGAGGTTGATATGCCGTAAAACAAAATAAACCAAACCAATCTAAACCAAAGAATACATATTCTATTCATACGAATCTATCCTAAAAATTTTGTCGGCATTAAATAACACATTGAGGTTGATATGCCGTAAAACAAAATAAACCAAACCAAACCAAACAAACCATTACGTGCGCACTACCAACTTTTCCCATCTTTGTAATGTATCTTGTATTGTATTTTTCTCCCAATTCTCTTAAATATTAGAATGTTACACTATTTTACATTCATCAATAAAAATACATTTTGCCACATTTTTTCGAATGCCATGTTAGCAGTCCTTTTGACCATTTCAGTCTTCTATTTTGATGTATTTTTAAATTAAGTGTTTTTTCTTGCTGCTAAATCCCTATTCAAGTTGCTTTTTCGTAATCAACTAAAACCTCACTGTCAAGACAGCATTTAATCTTCATTTGTCTGTCTGTTAAATTTCGATTACCTACCAAGATTTAACAATCTTTCTTTCATCTCTCTCGTCTAACTTTTGTGACCTTTCGGGGTTTTTTTTTTTTTGCACTTTGAACACATCCATTAGAAGCTAACATCGTTTTGGGCGGTTTGAACACTGTTTGGGGAAATTCCCAGCTATCTGGCTATCTCTCGTTGAGTCATCTTCCTCTTCAAATTAGAGTATTCATTTTTGTTTCAGCAGAAATCTTAACCATGAACTTAGCGTAAAAAAAGCAAGTCAAAACTATTGAAATTGGTTGGAAAAATGATGAAACTTTGTCGTTTTGTGACGTATTTTTTAACGTCAAAAACGACATTATTACGTCATTATTTTAACTTTTTAAACATCATACCACATTATCAATGATAAATAAGGCACCTGGCACTTATGTTAATAAGACGGGAACAGGTCCGAGTTAGAAATTTGCTTATTATCATGGCTTATCTCATATCTTTTATTAGCCCAACAGTTTTGTATGGTGTTTTTCAGCTCCACGCTGCTTAAAGTGGTGTGTCTTGTGTTACACGGCATCTATGAAGATAACTTGTTTTCTAATCCTCAACTTCTGAAGACAATACTGATAAAAGCGTGCAGTTTTCTGCTAATGCTAATTGTTTACAATGTCGAAGACAAGCCATTCGTACAATTCCAAGTATATGACTTTCCCTACCCTGTCATGTTTCCTGTTGTATTATTTTCGAACTATATCCTGTTCCTACAGAATAAGACCCCAAAGGAAATCTTTGGATACATTTAAAGGTCTTCCATCGGAAGTGCGTGTAGCGTAGTGGTTATAGGCACGGAAGTGGGGCCGGGGAACTGAGTTCAAATTCCAGACGGGGCCATGGCGTTCAATTACGCTCTGTTAACTTTTTGGATATATATATATATATATATATTCTAACGTTCACAACCATTATTTCAAAAATTCAAATAGGGCTCAACAATAATTATTTGTATAATTTTCAACAATAAAAAATGTTATTTTAACATAATTTTTTTAATTGATTTGAAAGTGAATTTTTTAGTGTAATTTGGGCCTTTAGAAACAATTACATCTTTAGTGAGACTAACTTGTTTTTTAATGCAAAAATTTAATTGCCATATTTGACTGGTATATAGAAAATATATAAATATATATATATATAAATATATATATATATATAAAATATGATATGTCCTTGAAGGATATTTTGAACGAAGAAGGAATTGTTTTTTACTATAACCAAGTAGAATACGGTTATAATCGACTGGTAATATAACAGGTATAAGTGTATCATAAGTCCACAATGCGTCGTTATATATATTAGCTATATATAATATAAATTTGACGTCCTACAATACCGTCGGTATTTATCACGGACACCAGCCAATCATATTCCAGTGAGGGGGAACTCTGTAATATATTCCATTATATATATATATATTTCTATATTTATATTATGTATAACATAGTAGATAGAATTAATAAATGAAAAAATCATGTCAAGTTATCAAAAATTAGTAAAGATGAGATAATGGAAAAAACGCTTTTCTAGAAAAGAAAAAGTTAGCAAGTTTTACAAAGACCACAAAACGATTAACCTTCCGTTCAAGTTTGGAATTCAGTCTTTGTAAGATTGATCGACTTTGTGTAACTCATGATGTCCAGTCTACCCAAACCCGTTAAAATCAAAAATAAAAAAATTGTTTCAATATCCCAAAAGTCCTGAAAATGGATTTATAAAAAAAGGAAGTCTTAAAGGGAAAACCCTTCTTCGAACACGGAGTGGCGCCATGGAATCACCAAGAAATGACAAATAGATTGGCACCACGTATCCAGGATTTTCAATTAGAACAAATCGAAGAGTAAATTACATAAAAATAGTTTTATAAAGAATTGAATTTCTTATAAACCCAAACAATAAAATCTATTAGTTAAAATCATAAAAAAAAAGAATTTTTATAAATTTAAAAAACTTGAAGAATAAGAAAATAGTTAAATTAAAAAATTATATTAGTATTACCATCATACGAATGGAATTTAAATATTATTATTATTTATTGTATATTTTTTATCCTATTATTATTTATGAATATGGACACACTTTGAACCAAGTCTACAAACAAGAATCAAAATGGGTGTGTTTTAATCACATTTCAAATTTTTTTTTTTTTTTTTTATCTCCGATGAAGTATTACATAGACAAAGTTCATGTGTGCTGTAAATTTAATAAGACAATTTTCTGTATGTCTATCAAGCGGGGTTTCGAAAACTTTCAATGTGTTGTTTTGTTCCATTTTTATAAATCCAAAAAAAAATTACCACTGGTAAACTTGTTTTCAAAGTCCAAAATTTTCTATTTCAATTTCCAGGAAAGAAATTTTGATAATTTTCAAATTCTAAAACTTATAAAAATTATGCGGAGAGGTGAAAATAAAAGGTAAGAAAAAGAAAAATGGTCTTTAGGGTCCAAAAAAAATTTATTTTTTATAAATCATATTGGAAATCCCATTGGAATTAAATTCTTTGGCGATGTTCATAAATGAATTTAATCAAATATTGGTGTTTGTTATCAAAAATAAATAAAAAACATTATTATATTTATTATTCATTTTTAAAATTTTTAAACATATTAAAAAAAATCGAAGATTAAAATAATATTAAATTTTTGATCAAAATTATTATTATTTTTATTATTAAATAAAATTTTATTATTTTCTTGGAATAAGAAGGTTGCTGATTATTTTTTAATCAGAACCAGCTGTCACATCATTACTTTATTAATAACATTAAAAATTATTTGTTAAGCCAATAAATTTTATTATTGAGAAACATCATTTTTCCTTATTAAAAAAGAATGTCAAAAATTTACAGAAAGTTTTTATTTCCTATTTCAAAAAAATTTGTATTATTTTTTTATTATTGAATTTTTTCTTATTTTAAATGAACGAATTATATTATCATTACCATAAAATGAAAAAATATTCTTCAAATATATTATTATTATTATTATTATTATTATTATTATTATTATTATTTCATTCCCCTCATGCCTTTTATTCTTCTTTATCCTCATCTTCTTCATTTTCTACTTCTTCATCCTATTCACCATCATCTTTTCCCATTATTATTATTATTATTATTATTATTATTATTATTATTATTCCCCTGCCTTTTCCTTCTTCTTTATCCTCATCTTCTTCATTTTCTACTTTTCATCCTATTCACCATCATCTTCTTTTCCCATTTTTTATTATTATTATTATTATTCCCTCTACCTTTTCTTATTCTTCTTTATCCTCATCTTCTTCATTTTCTACTTCTTCATCCTATTCACCATCAACTTCTTCTTCTCATTATTATTATTATAATTGTCATTATTATTATTATTATTATTATTATTATTATTATTATTATTTCGTCCAGTTCTACTCTTCCCTTCCTCTATTACCCCAACTTCTTTCGATTAATTTTATCATTATGCACCTGGATCCCTACTTTCTTTACTCCACCGCTTTTTTTTTTTCAGAAAGTTTACCTTTAATTTTGCGTCTGAAGAATTAACTACGAAAATGTTGACCCAGACGTCTGTCTAAAACTTGATTGGAGAGAGGCGCTAAAAATGTCAACTCTCTGTAGGCTTGAGGCACGTTGACGTGGTCAGTAGGGAATGAATCACACACGGACACGAATGGGATGGGTGCATTGTGCGACTACTTCGGTTTAATGCATACGTGGAGGGGGGGAACATTGAGCCGGCAGTGTTGAACCTGATAGGTTTCTCCCTCTTTACACAGATGCAGCCCTTAGAAAAACAAGGTGTAATGACTTGATCTGTATCCGTTGTCCGAAGTGGGTAATCGGGGGTCAAATTGACGGATGAAAACGAGGCTCTGATCCTCGCAAAAAGTCGACAGTAGGTTGCTAGGACGGAATCGACCATCTACGCACGTGCACACACACACACATTCACGCTCTTTTAACAAATTATATTAATGATATAGACACGCAAGCATCGAAAACGTACGCATACACTGACACACATTCACGGTCAAGCCCATATACAAACAAACACTACATTGACTACGTATACAAACCCGTACGCTCACCCATATAAGAACAGGCGTGCATACACAACTAAATGCACGCATGCGCATACACATGTTCATGTATACGTACATATGCACACACATGTATATACACGCACTGTAAATTTTTACATTGACATTTTATTATGGGTCGTGTCTCTCTAAGAAAAAATAGAGTGACCATGAGTCTCCACAACATCTTGATGGTGTGCTTTTGGAGGTGTCAGATAGTTCGAAATAATATGTATATTTAAAATCCTTCTGTTTGCTTGACTCACTTTTACAAATGGTCATCATTGCCCTTTTTAGTTTCTGTTACAGAAACGCTGGTCATTAATAAAAACGTGTCTATAGAAATAGTTTCGAAACATCAGAAAGTAGGCCGTCCTAGATATAACGATAAACTACATCGGTGTCCTGGTTAAGACGATAAACTATATACACGTCCTGGGTAGAACGATAAACTACTTAATTGCTGGTGTTCCCAGGTCCACCCTGACCTAGGGTGGTAGCACCTGTTAGGGCCCCAATTACGGGCAAATTGTTAACCTCAATCTAGGGTCAAAACACTATGAAAATATAAAAAAAATTAATACCAGAAATACAATGTAAAGAATTATTACCAGCAATACATTTTTGAAAAAAAAAAAAAAATTTACCAGCTATACATTAAAAAAAAATTACCAGCAATACATTTTTCAAAAAAAAAAAAAAAAAAAAAAAACAGTGTAACCCGGATATGGTAGAGTTATCGGGACCGGATAAGAAGTAACTTATATCCGTTTTTCTTTATTTCACAGTTTTGGTCTATTTTTTTTACATTAACACAGGCTCTAATTTGGGACCAGAGAAATCTCTCTTATATCCGGGTTTCTCTTATATCCGGGTCTCTTATATCCGGGTTAAACTGTACCATTATATAAAAAATCTTGTCGGCATTAAATAACCTATTGAGGTTGATATGCCGTAAACCCCCAAAAAAAAAAAAAAAAAAAAAACAAACCAAACTTATTAAAATATATAGCTGGAGATGGAAAGTGCAAAAATAGGTTTTTAATATATAGATCAATACATTTTTCTGTAAAAATTATCAGCAATAAATTTTTTGAAGAAAAATTATTACCAGAAAACATTTTGTGAAAAAAATATTACCAGCAATGCATTTTGGAAAAATATTACCAGCAATACATTTTTAAAGAAAAAATATTATCAGAAAATACATTTTTGAAGAAAAAATATTAGCAGCAATAAAAATCTTGTCAGCATTAAATAACCTATTAAGGTTGATATGCCGTAAAATAAACCAAACGAAACTAAACCAGACCAAATCAAGCCAGAAATTACACCAAGAATCGGTAGATCTATAAATGACTGAATTCGCGTTGACATAGTTAGCTGAAGGTATGGGGATTCATTTTTACGTTTGAAGAGATTGGTTACGCGTGCAGCTATTAGATGACTTTGATCGCAAAAGTTCAAGAACGGTCGGTTTTATTGACATCTTGTAATTTCCCTGACACCTGGGAAATTCTGGGTTTACTTCCAATTCGTTTCTCTTCTACTGATTCTGGTGTATGGTTACTTGTATTTTGTTGAGCAAATGAAGAGGAATGTCAATTCCAATTTCTTCTTTTCCTCCCCACACAGAGACACTTTCAGGAAGGCCGTTTTTTTTTTTAATTTTTTTAAAAAAAATCAAGCAAGATAACGTCGTTGAATATTGATTGTGCACTGTTCAGAACAGGACCAGCATCACCCTCCCCCACAAAAAAAGAAACAAAAATAAAACAAAAAACAAAACCAAATCTAAAACAATTCAAACTCATAGTAACATAATCACTGTGTCGTGCTAGAACATTTTTATTTCCAGAATTTATCTTACATATCTATAAGTTTGCCATTCGTCCATGTTTTAAATATTGCTGCTACATATGGTCCCGAGCTCCTGCTGCTTATTTAGAGATTCTTGATAAAATCCAAAGAAGAATCAGCAATATTATTGATCCTGACCTGACATATCGGCTTCAGTCGTTCTTCTAAACTGGTTGAAAAAAATAACTTATTTTCATAGGTTTATTTTACTCAGCTATGTGCCAAAGTGTGAAAGCAACTTTTGGCGATCTTTCGAAAATGAAAGTATTTTTTTTTTCCTGCAGTAGGTTGCCATTTCTTTCTACAGTAGACCAGTTGCCATCCGGGACCCGGAAAGAAATGAGTATACACACCAGAAACGAAAGGAAATAAAATAATAATAACAATAATAATAATAATAATAATAAATTGTACTCATAAGTACAGTCCAACGAAGGGCTTTATCAATGTAAAATATGAGCGATTTTTTTTGTTCTGCTCTCTCATTACTCAATCGAAACCACTATCCATTATTCCATATAGGTTACATAAGTTATCAATTTAGAAATATATCAAATGAAATGTGTAGGTTCTATCGGGCACAAAAAATTATTAAATATGGCGTTTCTTTTTTGACAGTCTAAACTTAAGATATCTATAATTTTTAAACTTCAAAATGATAATAATCAACTTCAAAAATGGACTTATTTTCAGGTAAAAAATTAAATCATCTCAAAAATGGATTAATCAACTTCAGAATGGATTAATCAACTTCAAAGTGGATTAATCAACTTCAAATTGAGAAATAATATAATACTAATAAATTTAATATTTATTCTTTTATTTTTTACTTAAAAAAGTAGAAAAAATTAAAAATTTATAAACGTTTAATTATTTTTTTAGTAATCTCTGTATTCCAGATACGAAGTTAGTTAGCAAGTCTCATGGAAAGGATTAAATTGCCTTGGAGATCATCGTTTCGAACTTGCTGAGGCGGAATTTTTAGTAGTTAAAGATCGCTGGCCATCACCTCTTAAAATCCCAACAATTGAAAGCTTGCTTCGTTTTACGTCAAAATTAATGACTGACCAAACCTTTTTTGGATTTAATTTCGGACCATAAAGGGACAAGTTTGAAAATTTGGTTCTTGCCTTTAATTCATCCCCTCCAAAAACTTTTTCAAATTAAGTATGACAAGGAGATGTTATCAATAACCAAAACAACTCCCCCTTTCATAAATTGGTCCATTCTTTTCGCATCCTCTGTTTTGAAAGAACCTCTTTTAATTTTATGATGAATTAATCCATTATTATTAATACATCCAATAACATGGATATTATTTTTAAGGATCCGGCAGGTTACTGTAATGCACCTCAATGCCTTTTTCGAGCGACCTTCTTTTTGAAATATGGAGATTAAAAGGGGTTTCATCCATATAAAGAATTGGCACAATTTTTATACTGAAATTTAATAAAGCTACTTAATCCTTAAAGCTGTTTCAATTATTGACATTATTATTGGCAGCTTCTGGTTCATAATTAACCGCTTTTAAAGTAAAGACCATGGAGTCCAAGTGTTTTCTTATGTATTCTTTCGTCACATAACCCCATATTTTTTCCACCAACTTATTTTTACAATATCTTGAAGAGTGACCATAGGAGAGAAATAATTTAAATTCTTAAAAATTTTATATTTTCTTGCTCCTCCCCTTAGAGTCACTTTTATCAGCACCCTGGTCTAACCAACGGTACGCTGTTGGCAGAGGCACACCAATTGTTCTTGCCAGGTCTTTCCAATTTCCAAAGGCAAAATGCAGCTAAAATCCATGCCTTTTTTTTTCGCCAGCCACAGTTTTCTTGAGGTAAGTCCTCTTTTGAGGTGTTGCTAATTCTTCAGTTTTCTTTTGTAGAGGTTTCTCCAGCATCATCATTAAAATCAAAGATTTTGCCCATACAACTTTCTTCTCCTACTTTTACTGTAGGCTCACCCAATGCTTTCTTGGCCTCTAAGTTGTTTGTATTTTGGTTTTTTCTTCATCTATATAATGAAGATGAACAGTCAATTTCCTTACTCATGGGGTAAATCAATTAAAAAAATAATTTTCAATTTAACCAAAAAATATCTCAATTTGAAGTTGTTTATTCCAATTTGAAATTGTTTATTCTTATTTTGAAGTTGATTGTTTTTTTTTTGTTTTTGACATTTTCTCAATTTGAAGTTGATTAATCCATTTTGAAGTTGATTGATCCAATTTGAAGTTGATTAATCCATTTTGGAGTTGATTAATTTTTTTTACTTGAAAATAAGTCCATTTTGAAGTTGATTATTAGCATTTTGAAGTTGAAAGGGTATGGAATACAGAGATTACTTCCCTCTGTAATTAACTTAGATGATGTAATATTTTAAATAAATTTCTTAGGAACGTTTATATTTTTTTATATCCCATTTAAGTAAAAATAAAAGAATAAATATTAAATTTATTAATATTATATTAATTCTCAATTTGAAGTTGATTAATGCAATTTGAAGTTGATTATTTCTCATTTTGAAGTTGTTTTCCAATTTGAAATTGATTAATCCATTTTGAAGTTGATTAATCCATTTTGAAGTTGATTAATTCATTTTGGAGTTGATTAATTTTTTACCTGAAAATAAGTCAATTTTGAAGTTGATTATTATCATTTTGAAGTTGAAAAGGTATATTTTATCTATTTACTACCTATTTCAGGAAGGCTACGTCGATTCCAAGTGACATATTACTTCTTGATTGTGTTATCTTCATTCATACCAATGGAGACATAACAGTGGCGACGAGAATTCGAATTTACACGATATTTTTTTTATTTCCTCTCGCTTAACATAAATAGTGGGCGAAATTCAAATCTCACGGAAAAATGTCTGGTGAAGTTCGTCTATATTCATAACACCACGCGGAAATCGGTAAACTTCAAGGCCGTATGATAAACGGCTAGTAGGTAAAAAAAAACACAATCTTTTTCTAGTTAAGGGCTACTTCTACGAAAAAAACCCACTTTGGAAGTATGTAGTCCACCACTGGCAGTGGTTTACCTACTTCACGCTGCTGGTGAGTATTGTATTTTGTTGATGTTATAAAGATTACAATTTCATTTCCAACCTCTGGTTTGTTTATTCCTCATTCAGTAACCCTTTCTAGGTTACAAAAGAAAGAAAGAAAGAAAGAAAGAAAGAAAGAAATGATAATGAATAAACAAAAGAAGTAAGGAAGAGAGGGAAGAATTATGGAATAAATAAATAAATAAATAAAGAAAGAAAGAAAGTAAGAAAGAAAGAAGAGAAAATGAACAAACGAAAGAAAAATAAGAGGAAGAATTATGGAATGAATCGCGAAAGAAAGAAAAAAGAATGGAAAGAAGAAGAAAATGAACAAACGAAAGAAAAAAGGTTATTGATGAAGAATTATAGAAGAAATAAATAAATAAATAAATAAAGATTGAAAAAGAGAAAAGGAAACAGACGAAAAAAATACGAAAAATTAAGTACAAATGAAGGAATATGGAAGTAATAAATAAAGAAAGAAAAAAAAACAAAAAAAAATGTGTTATATACCGTGGAACTGAACACTAATGGGTATGTTCCAATCCTCATAAATACGTTGGACACTATTATGTTGGGGTATTATTTGTCTTGTAGTCCACCACTGGCAGTGGTTTATTTACTACGCCAATTTGAGTATTTTGTTGATGTTAAAAAGATTAGCATTTCATTTCCAACCTTCATTTTGGTTATTCCTTCAGAAATACTTCCTAGGTTACAACAAGTATCAATAGGCAGAACAACCCAATCCAATCTAATCGTCCAGACATCGTGATCAAAGACCACATGAACGGAATGTGCTTTCTTAGTGGCAGGATATTCCCTGCAGAGTGTAATGTTTTTTTGTTTTTTTTTTTTTGCAAACAAAACTATCAAAATACAAGGATTTTGATGTGGAAATCTAAAAAAAAATGTGGCACGTGAAGGCATCAGTAGTTCCATTAGTAGTTTGAGCCCTCGGGTTGATTGGAAAAGGTTCAGATAAAGTTATTGAAGGGATTCCTAGTAGCCCATGCCTTAAAGAAATACAAAAAAAAAAATTGTACTCATATGACCAGCTCGTACATTACGAAGAGCTTTATTTTTGTAAAATGTGCGTGATCTTATTTATTTTTATTTTTATTTTTTTTACAAAAATGATCAGTGGAAATTGTCATGAAGCCATTTCTGACCATATATCTCTGGCTGGGATCTGGAAGAAAATGTGTATACAACAGAAATCAACGGAAATATTAATGATAACAGATGGTGGAATATGATAATACTGTAGTATTTATCCTCATTTGACTTCTTCTTCACTTTCAACTTGATTTCAATGTCTGATCTCCTCTACTCCTCCCGCTAGTCTTCCTCCGTCTATTTTATGACCATCTGCTTCCATTGTCCCTTTTATAAACATTTTTGTACGGTTTTCTTGACCATGTGCTGATGGGACTTTCGCCAGGGCTGAAATACTATGGCTTCCTTCATTTGGTCTCGATTCCACAATTCTTCTTCTTCTTCGCCTTCTTTCCTGCCTTCTTCTTCTTCTTTCTTGCCTTCTTTTTCTTCTTTCCTGTCTTCTTCTTCTTCTTTCTTGCCTTCTTTTTTTCTTTTTTCTTCTTCTTCTTCTAACTATTTGAACTTCTTCTTCTTCTTTCTTGCCTTCTTTTTCTTCTTTCCTGCCTTCTTCTTCTTCTTCTTCTTCTTCTTCTTCTTCTTTTTTTATATTTTTCTGTCTTCTTCTTCTTTCTTTTTTTTTCTTCTTTATAAACTTCTTCTTCTTCTTCTTCTTTTCCTTCTTCTTCTTCTTCTTCTTCTTCTTCTTCTTATTGATCTTTATATGATTGAAATTCTTCTTTTCTTCTTCTTCTTCTTCTTCTTCTTCTTCTTCTTCTTCTTCTTTCCTGCCTTTTTTCTTCTTCTTTCCTGCCTTCTTCTTCTTCTTCTTCTTTTTCTTCTTCTTCTTCTTCTTCTTCTTCTTCTTCTTTCCTGCCTTCTTTTTTCTTCTTTCCTGCCTTCTTCTTCTTCCTTACTTTCGTTCTTTTCTTCTTTCCTTCCTTTTACTTTCCTTTCCAAACCTCCACCACTATCATCATCCATTTCAAATTGCTGTCAAGTAATATTATAACTTAATATTTATCACTGTCAGAGTTTCTTTCTTGATGAGCTCAAGAGCATTCATGGCTGCGGATATTATCAGCATAAAATAGCTCAGCTCATCCCTCATCAGCAATACCTCCCTCATTGTATTAAGAAGTAGAGGGTAAGGCTTTAATCCGTTATGTCTGAGTCGTCCCAAAAGGCGAATGCCTAGTAAGCAATTTTTAGCTTCATTAGCCTCATGTACCCGGGTGGTGTTTTTACCGGGCGGAGGGGTGAAAGTTAAAACACCCTGTACCATACCCCACCAACGAGGGCGGTTTAGTAAATAATACCACTATTACGAATTTTTACAATAAAAAAATTTAGGTATCAAACCACCAACACAATATACTTACAACTTTATTATAATAACCATTACAATCATCAGAGTTATCCATAATATTCCTTTGCTGTTATGTGTCATGTCTCTTCAGGACGGAGGTGATCATGGCACTCCACATCTTCTTGTTTTGTGTAGCTCTTAATAAGTTTTTATTTTTATTTTTGTTATTTCTCCCCCAAACTCTGTTCTGTCGTCCATTTGCTGAAACCTATCAATTATGCTACATGCTGCTTTCCCCTAGATGGGTGACGGCTTGTGAATAGCAGTTGCCGTAAACTTGGATGTGCAGGTGGTGTAACTGCTCGGAATTGTTAATCAGAGAGCAGAGTTCTAAACCCTCGTTCTTTCGTTATATTCACTTCCACGCAAGATTTATAAACAACAACCTACACACACACACACATCTATCTATCTATCTATCTATCTATCTATCTATCTATCTATCTATCTATAAAGATAGAAAAAATATCAGATCCGTAAGTGGAAAGGATCCAAAGGTTCTTTTTTTTAATATAAAAATATTAAAAGATAGATCCATATAGAGGTCAATGTATAGAATATAACGCAATTTGATAGACATCTTAACATATCTAGATGACATGATATATATATATATATATATATATATATATATATATATACTATAATTGACTCTTTCATTGCATATATATATATATATATATATATATATATATATATATATATAAATAAACCTATTGACGATTGCATATATATATATATATATATATATATATATATATATATATATATATAGATTAAACCTAGAGAGCCAACAAACCTACCAGGGTTTCAGCTAAGCGGAAAGTCAGGGAATGCCTGGTAGGTTTGTCTGGCTCTCTACGTTTAACTAGGTCTGCACTACTCATTGTATTGAGCACTTTATTTAGTTATTTTGGGTACTCGCATCGGTTTTTTTTGGGGGGGGGACTCGTATGCTGGACGATTATTTTCGGCTAACGTACATGTTCTTTGTTCTTTCTTTTTTTTTATAGCTTTTGGTATTGGCTTGTTTATTTGCAAATCAAGACACCGAAAGTTTTCCGAGCGAGTATAGTTTCTTATACTATAAGATTTCTATTATTAATAATAATAATAATAATAATATATATATATATATATATATATATATATATATATATATATATATATATAGGTGGTCTGACGATTGAATCTGGCATGAAACAGACTGTAGCCTCTAAGTGTTGACTTCTATGTTCATTTTTATATTTACACACGCTCTATCTCTGATATTGAGCACTTTATCCCATAAATATAGCACATCTTAATATATATATATATATATATATATATATATATATATATATATATATATATATGTGGGTGGGTTATTGAGGCCAACACACATAACATGACAGGCTGTTTCTTGTTAAACGCAATCGTATCATACACACACACGCCCGCAAAACAAACAAACACACATATATATATATATATAATTTAGAATTAGTTATGTTTATATGTTTACTGTAAACATAAGCATAACTAATTCTAAACTACACACTTTTACTATCGTGCAAACAGTTTACACGATAGCTAAATAGCCTAGTAGAAATTATTAGAATAAATAAATTGATGAAACTTCATTTCCTTACAATTCTTCTGCTGCGTAAGATATGCAATAAATACATGGCCCTTTGCATTATGGGAACGAGGAGTCCTCCTGCAAACAAGAGAACTCCGACTTAACATGGTTTCGCAATAACAGACATTTTTCGTTTTTATTTTTGCCTCAGTCGTCTTCTACTTCTCGTTGTTGTTGTTCTTCTTCTATGGTAAATTGATTAAATGCCCATCCAGATTTCTTCTTTGTCCAGTCAATCCAGAGCTATCACTTCCTCACACAATGTCCAGCCCCCAGTAGAAATTATTTAATGGCTGGACGATGTACTTCCGTCTTATTTATATAGGAAAAAAGTCACGTAGCAGTTTTTTTTTTTTTTTTTGCTTTTCATTTCTTTTCATTAGTTTATAACTCGTTGCTTGGAATCAAGCTATTTAAAAAAAAAAAAAAAAAAATGAAAGAAGTTTGTCAATGAATACTTAACGACACATACAATTATTCTATGACCGTTTGATTTTATCTTCAAACAGAACGCAGC
>CAHIKZ030003101.1:217500-308023 GCA_903632075.3 Acanthosepion pharaonis | reverse complement strand
ATGTAATGTTATTTCACTCTAATGTTATGAATAAAACAATTCCAGGTGAAGTTTTGTTTTATTTTCTAATTCTCTAAGACAATACAGACGAAATTTATGGGAGGAAATTTAGAAATTTCAAGAACAATTACATTCAGTGGTACTGTTACCTGACAAATATCACTTAGAATAATTCAGTCAACTGGCAAATACATGT
This sequence comes from Acanthosepion pharaonis, assembly GCA_903632075.3. Taxonomy (NCBI): domain Eukaryota; kingdom Metazoa; phylum Mollusca; class Cephalopoda; order Sepiida; family Sepiidae; genus Acanthosepion; species Acanthosepion pharaonis. The sequence continues at coordinate 307,827 of CAHIKZ030003101.1, read as the reverse complement.
TTGAAGATCTCATCAGTTTCAATATTTGTTACTAAACTTGAAACAACCTCATAAAGACATTACATTCACTTCAATTGTTACCTGGCAAACTTTGAAAGGTGTCATTTAGAAATATTCAGTAAACTTACTGACAAAATTTAAATGCAAATTTGAAGTCTTTAAGATCTCATCAGTTTCAATATTACAAACAACCTCAAACAAAAAGATCATAAAACATTGAGTCTAGAAAAGAACTGAGGCGAAATAAAGAAACAGCAACCAGCGAGTAAATTCAAGCAACTGGTATTTCAACCTTGAGTCGTTCCTTCTTGAGTTCTGTCTCAAAATCACACTAACAGACGGTTCTTGCCACCAACCGTGTTAACTGCCCTGCTGGGAAAAAAAATATTTGTCCATATATCCATAATCCCCATACATCTTCAGGATCCCATAATTCATTGCGTCCATGTCCCATAATGCATTGCATCTTTATTGCAAAAAAAATGCAATGTTCCCCCTCATTCTTTTACGTTATCTGGCCAAGGACCGGATTACAGAGCGGTAAGTTTTTTCTCCTCATTTTCAACTGCAGTTTTAAAAAAATACGGGCTCTTTTTTGGCGGGGAAACAACACCAGTTGTGTTTTCCCAGGTTCTGTCTCATGTCCGCCACAAGAACTGTTTACCTGGCAAATATCAAAATAATTCAGTCAACTGACAAATGTAAGTTTGAAGATCACATCAGTTTCAATATTAACTTGTTATAAAACATGACATTCAATTCAACTGTTACCTGGCAAAATTCATTTAGAAATATTCAGTCATGATTTGCAGTTATTGTAACACTTTTAACAACAGGTTTTTACCTTATTTTCAATTTCCTTATCAGGTTGGTAAATGTCACTCAGAAATATTAACTATATTAACTATAGTAATGCTGATCTAAGATCTTAAAGTGGTACTGGAAAGGGAAATGTCCAGATGGTCTGGCAAACACATACTGTGTCTTTGTGTTACTGACATTGAACTTATTTCTATCTGTTTCAAACTGAAATTTTATCTTTTAAAATTTATAACTCCATTTGCCCAATATTGAATTGCATTTACCTTTTTATTCCAATTTATAGTCCCACTTTAACACTTGCTCAATTTGAATTATCAAATCAATAGCTTGTGACTAAATCTTTTTGTTTTCAAACAGTACTGCTTTGTCCTTACACTTTCGATTAACAGACAATGTTAGCTGGCCAGTCACACTGTCCTGGCCCCCCAGCAATCCTTCTCCTGCTGTTTGCCATCCACAGATCAATGGATTTCTCTGGGTTGAATTCAGCCAGATCTGGAACTTCAGAAGAAAGCAAGATTAAGTCTGACAGTCTATGACAAGCTGCTCCGTATGTTGCTCTTTATTCTCTTCTGTGCAGAAAAGGCAATCTCTCACACTGCAGAGCTGATTGGAAGAGTGAGCATTATTCTCACAAGATGAAGTACATTGCAGAAGTCAGTCTTGTATGGGTCCTTGGTCAGTAGAATTTGCCACAGATCAGAATAAGACTTGTCCCTGAAAGTATTTGCAACAAAGAATTTCATGTGCCTCCATTCCATCTGAACAACTTCCATATTGCATCCTGCAGCCACAACACCATTCCTCTGTCCTGTATTCACATTTGTCCCATCTACACAAAACCCAACAATTCTCAATGACATTTCATCATCACTGATCCCCACTTTTGAAAGAGCAGATTTAGTAGCCGAGATAATGCCTTTAGCATGGCCATGTTCAATGGCAATAACTTCAACAAGTTTATTTTCAGCTTTGCCATTCAACACTGTTCTTCATTTTCTGACACGAAGCTGTCAGTGGCACCATCAATCATACCTGACACATAATGACAGTCACTGATAGATTCCAATGTCTCGTCTCTGATCGTGCTTGCAATAGTAGACATAATTTCACCACACCTAACATTGTTACTGTATGTATGCAGGTGTCACAGGTAGCCCATTTTTGTATTGAAGTAAGAGTAGGGGCTTGAGTTTTGTAAAGCCCATTGCTTCCTTCCCTATACAATAAACTGTTAAATTTAACTTTCAAATCCGTCAAATCCTTTTCGTTTGATTTGATTTCTGCATCGAGAAATTTCTTGGCAATGTGAGACTTTTCAATTGACTGTTTGCTTGTTTTATTAATGATAAAGTCGCGGCACTTGCTGTGTCTAAGACTTTTTTATGGGCAAGGATATTTTCACGTTTAAATTTAGTACTACCATCTACAAAATCAGTTTTTCCAGCCAAAGTTGAACCAGCCCCACGACAAAAATCACAATACATTGCGTTTTTTTTCTCTATCGTAATGAAGCCAGGCGAAAGTTGACAACCAAACTTGTCGGAATTCTCGTACAATGGACGGCTTACTTTCATTTTGTGTCATCATTACTTTGTTTATCATTCAGGGCATTCTTTTGAGTCTCCGTTTCATTCAGCATTTCTACTTTGTTCGATTTTGCGAAGACGATATCGGCTTTAGTATTGTTTTCTTCATTGCCATGTTTCTTTAAATCTTTGCGCATGCCCAGAAAGACGAATGAAACATGAAACTGCGAATAAAATGTGTGCTGTCATCATCAAAATGCCAATTAATATCTTGTATATTGTTCTATTAAACCAGGGGTCGGCAACTCATTCGACCCCGCGGGCCGGACAAAGGCCATTAATGAAAAATTAAGGAAAATTACATATGCAGACCCCTGTCAACCTAAATATTTAAAACCATAATGAAAATAAACATCGAGAAATCAGAAAAACAAAAGAAAATCTAAAATTAAAAACACCTAATAAAAATTACTTTTCCTCAAGGAACATCAAAATACTTCAAAGTGAAAAAAAATCAACCCCTTGAAATGGATGAAATTATGACGTGTAGGTTTGAAACTGTTATTGAAAAAACCGCACCACGAAAGACTCTTGTTTGAAACAAAGAGGGGTATGATAAGATAAGAACATGGCCCATTGAAAGATTCCAGCAACTTACATAGGGTAGATGGCAGGGGTAAGCGATGGGGGGACGCTGTTGGAGGAATGAAATAGAAAGCTGACTGAGACAACATTGTCCCTTTGAAGCTGTCGCTGGTCGGTCGGTCAAATTGGCTCTCAGTTTTTGTTTTATGTTTATTTTTTTTTTTTTTTTCATGAAATGGAGGTGATTGGGTTTTGATCGTGTTTTTTTAAACATAGTATTCAAATTCGGTTGGGTGGATCAAAGGAAGATAGCAGAAGGCCTTTTGTCAAACTCAAAGCCTCTTCTCTCATGTTAAAAATAGTCACTGGTAATCAGGCTCGCGACCCTTGTATTAAACCTTTTATTGTTTAAATAATTTGACTTTGCCCGTTTTATTAAAAAAAAGGTTGAACAGACATTTTTCACTCAATAATGAGCTTTGGAAGATTGTTGGTGGAAAAAAAAAAAATAAAATAAAATAAAACAGTTGCCAAAAGATAAGCGTTTTATTATTTCTAGTCGCCACTTGGAAAAATCATTCTCAAATGCGACTGTTTCACTCGCAACGTAGAGCCCTGATACATTTTATTTACAGGGTTCCCACATATCTGCGTAAAACCATTCCAAGGTTTCTCAAGGACTTTTCCAGGACTAAAGCTGGTGCAAACACACACTTGTGAATGGTCATCAATTTCAAAAACCCAAACTTTATCTTTTAACGTTTATCTTTTAATAGTTTGACAGATTAGATGTTCAAAGAAAAGCTACAGCTGGTTTCAATAATTCATACCACATGGATCAGTTGAAAGCAATGAAGAAGTGTTGAAGGCTAAAACAACTGAATGCAGACTTGGTTATGTTACACATTTTGTGTAGCATTCTACAGTTTGGAGTTCTACTACACTTGAAAACTTTGAATTACACACTAATTCTTACTACTACACATTTCAGTTATCTAGACTATTCATGGTTTGTGAATGTCACAAAAGTTCTTGACTGCTGCACATTTCCTGTGAAAATGATTTTAATGAACAGAACTATAAATCAAAATTTTCACAAAAGACTACACATTTTAGCTGCCACTACTAATCACAGCTTTCATTGCACATGGCACAGAACACAGTGATGTTAACATTTTTTCAGTTCATCTAGTTTAGCATTCAGCTCCTCTTCCAATTTTGATATCACTATGGATTTGTCCTTTGTAGATCTCTGCATAGCATTTGACTTTTCGATAAGTGTGATATTCTGAGCCTGCTCAGCTTTCTCTGCATAGATTTCAGCTAACTTTTGCAAATCTTGTGTGCAACTTTCCAGGTTGTGTTTTATTTTGGTCTTAGTTCCTTCAGTTTTCATAAGCATGGATTTCTGTTTTTGTCCAGCTGCTTCTTCCTGCCTTTTCTTCTTCTCAGGCACAAGATATTGGTTGTATGTTGTTCTGACATTGGAAGCACTGCAGAGAAGACCCTTAGTCATGTGAACATTCCCACCACCTCCAAATTTGACCAAATAGTCTGTGATAATGTGCTGTGCGACCAGATCCTATAGTTTATATTGTCAGTGAAAATTTTCTTATTGACTGAGAAACCTCGCTCCACAGAGGCATGTCCATGAGAGAGTATCAGCAACCCGTGAGCAACATTCCACAGGTTTTGATTAGTTTTGTTGCTAGACAAAGTGTCCAGATAGTCTTCATGCTTGCTGAAATTCTTGAAAGCAATATTTCCAGCAGCCTCCTCCTCAAACTCTTTATACTGACTGATGATGTCATCACAATCGAACTTGCTGACTTGTTTTCTGTTCATCATGTGAAAAATACATCTTTTTAAACAGTCTTCTGTGGTAAACTTTTTTTTTTTTTTTTTTTTTTACACACACAAATGTATCCAGGATTCAGCCATGCAAGTGACCTTACAAGATGCCAAAAGTTTCTCAATGATGGTGATAAACATTGTCTTTGTTGCAATTCTGTATGAAAACAGATCTTTTGTTAACATTTCCTTTTTTGGATAAATTTTGCATAGCCCTTATCTGCCAGAAATCCATACTTGCTCTTTGCAGTATCTTTCTCTATGCTTGTTTAGGTTTGACAAAATTCTTACAAATTCATTCAGTTTTGAAAATGTAATTATCTTTTTATAGTGTACTCTTCCTTTACAAATCCTCTTAATAGTTTCATGATCAAGCTAAAAAGATAATCTGTAAGAAAAGGAAGCAATGGTTTATCACTATTTATCAGAAACGGTTCAATGTATTTCGAAATGGACACAAAAACCTGCAGTTTCACTGGAAATAAAATGTCAGTCATATTTGACAGCCCCACAGAGAAGGGCTTGGCCTAGGGACATTTTTTAAGTTCACAAATTTGATTACATCTGACCAAATGTCTAGGAGTCGTTCATGTTTTGTTGAAACTTTGTGCTCTTGTGGAGAGGGAAAAATGAGGGAATTCAACTGCTATCTTGTGATAAAAATAAAACTAAAGATATTTCATCTTCACAGAAAATTTATAGAGAGGAGTTCCAGTCAACCCCTACATGATTGGGGAGGAGTCAAAATTTGCATATGTATTCGAAGAGATACATAAAATGCTAAAGGCTGTATTTCCTTTATTTTTTAGCTTGCTCTCTTTCAAATCTGACTGGATGTGTTACTGAAACTCTTAAGAGTCCTAACTCTTTATTTTCTACTGTTACTACTATAAGAAGAATTACTTGTAGGCAACAGCATTTTTTTGTTGCAAATTAACACAGACGATTATACCAGTTACAAACATGAATTCATTATCATTTCTTTCTCTCTGCTCAGAGTTTCTGTCCAAATGCTAATAATTGCCATCATAGTTTTTCTACTTTCCCCTTCCTATAAGTCAGACTTAAAATCCAAATATCTTGCAAAAAAAAAAAAAAAAAAAAAAAATAGTTATTTGTTTTTTTGTATAGCCATTTTTATATTAAATGGAGAGCTGTGTACGTCTACAGGGATAGGAAAAAGAGACCTTTCTTAAAAAAAGAATAAATATTACTTGAAAAGCAAGTATTAGCCTCTTTCAAAAGTGAAATAGAGGGATGGTTGGAGAAGTTGGAAGGAGTATCCTGAAATACTGAAAAACAATTCACGGTCAACAAGTAAGCAGAGTTGTTGGCACAGTCGCACTGAACCTCCTTTAAATTTAAGAGAGACATGCAGGAGCATCTGGAGGTTTTGCAGAAAGCCTACAAGGCAAAAGCTCCTGGAATCTCTTCAAAAGCCCAACAACCTTTCAGAGCCAATAACCCTAGAAGTCAAGATGTGAATGCTACACCAGGACCTGGATCATTTGATGTTCCTCCCATAGCCCATTCTTCCTTTTCAGTGAAAACTATTTAAAGCTGAAGTTGAGGGTGCCTCATTTTAGTGGAGATGACCTCACTGGAAAGAGAAGCTTCAAGGACTTCCTCACAAAGTTTAAAAATTGTGCAGCATCAATTCCAACTGCAGCAAAATTATATTTTCTGAGGTGTTCCTTAGAAGGCAGAGCTCTACAGCTGATATACCACTTTTCAATCACCAATGATAGCTACCCCATGGCTATTCAATTGTTGAAGGAGCATTACCTGGATGAGGAAGAAATAAGAGGAGAAATAATTCAGAATATCCTAGACTTTCAACTTGAAAGTCCAAAAGATCTAGTTGGGTTAAGAGATGATTTAATAAGAACCCAAGCAGATGTGTGGGAACTGAGGTTCTCATATAATTGTAATTTATATGATGATACATCAGCAGGGGCTGTCATCATATCGCAGGTATTATTCTCAAAATTACCAGCAGAGGTGAAGAGTGAACGGATCACTGGCAAGACATACCCGGCCTTGTCAGTGATTTTGAAACACACAACAGAAATTATAAAACAGTTCCTGATTACAATCAGGAACTGTAAGAAAGCTGGAAAAACACCCTGCAAAAAAGCCTCATTCTTCCCTTAAGAATTTCAACACTGATATGAGAGGAGGAATGAAAAAGTGTGGCAGCAATAGACATGAATCTCTTGTGAAGCTCAAATAATGAGATGTGGAGAGTTGCGGTTATACCTTCATTTGTTTGAAGAAGTTGCACATCCATTAAGGATAGCAAGAAAGCGATGCTGCAGTAACTGCAAGAATAGAAGCCATGCCCAGCCTTCCAAAGTGGAATGCAAATACAAGCATGTTTGCATACTAATTACTACAACTACACTTTTATGTCCCCAGTAATCAGTATTGTAGTGGGAAGGAAGGACAAACTTATAGAGATAAATTGTCTGCTAGACACTGGAAGTTAAAGGACCTACCTTGACACAGCAGTGTTGGAGAGATTAAATTGATATGCCCTTTGAAATCCAATTAGGATAAGTTAGCCCTCAGTCATCACCACTCCTGCAACTTTTGTGCACACGGTTCCACAAAGCCCTTTAACTCTTGGTAATCCAGTACGGGATGGACCTTCCGTTTTCTCTCTTGTATAACCACCATTAATGGCATCAAGTTTATCCTCAGGATATGGCTGCAGCCACCCATTAATCCAGCTACAACTGGATGCACAGTCAGATACTGCATATTCTGGCAATCTATTCTTTAGGGCTATAGGTGATTGTTCATTCATTCATTTCCATGAGGTCATCCATACATTTTTTTACAATAAATTCTTCACTAAAGTTGGGTTCATTGATGGAAATAGCAGCACTCTGGGGCATGCATCCTTCAAAATAGCACACTTCTCCCAATTGGATTATGTGTACCTCTCCCAGTTCTCAGATCATGTCAAACCTAAGAAGATCAAACCCAAGCAGTGGTCCATCCACAATTAGGGTATCAATGCGCATGGGCTGAACATGACCAATGTTCAACGCAATACTGCCATGTCCACGGCATATTAGGGCCTTACTGTCAGCTGTTAGGACTTTCATTTCTATGGCAGCATGCACATTTGCTCACCAGTGTCTGCAAGCAGCCAGAGTCAACCAGAGCCATACACTTCTTTTCATCTATAGGCACCTCGATAATAGGCAGCACCTAGTTCTTTATTTGCTCGGGGAGAAAACTGGTGCCGACATCTGTTTCCCAGAACTGTTTTCTCTGGCACTGTTGAGATGTGACCGACCCTGTTACACCAAAAACACCATGTTGGGCTTGCAGGTCTGCAGGATCTTCAGGCCCAGGTGACCATCCTCTCTCATCCTGGCTCTATATTCTCCTTTCTTATTGTTAGCTGATGTCCATATAGTTTGTTTGGGAACTATTCAAAACTGCTTGCCATTTTCTTTTGATGTGTTGTATCAGTTTGTTTTTATAATCTGTATATAGGAGTTTGATGTTGGTTATTTCCATTTTCATTGCATCTTTTGCCAGAGTGTTGACTTCATGATTTCCTTTAATGCCAACATTGTTTTGTGCTTTATTAAATGATGACCAGCTTCTAGGATTTCTTGAATATAAGAATGATTTGTGTTATTTCCTTTTAGTTGCTGTTAAACTAGATAGGAAACTTATATTCTCAAACTGCCTATCTTTTGAATCTATCATTTTAAGTGCCATTTTTATGGCTTGTATTTCAGCTGCATAAATGGATAGATTATTTGGTAGCCTAGTTTTTTTGTGGCTGCTTCACCTACTGTATCTAGTATTTTTGATCCATCTGTGTAAAATGGTCTATAGTCATGATATTTGTCTTAATTCTCTTTATATACTTTTGTTGACTTTTTTTCTGTGTGTTAAGGTAAGGTCTATGTGAGGTTTGGAGATTGTTCTTTATTTTGATTGGTGTAACATTATCAAGATCTTTGTTTATTTGTTCTACTGCTTCTTAGATTCAAAGACTAAATGAAGGGATGACTGTTAGTTTATTTCTATAGAACTGGGCATATTGAGGTTCATACGTTTTTTTGGGATGCTGGATAATTTGGGTTAGATTGCAGTTTTAATGCATATTAGAGGGTTCATTTTCCTCAGAGATATAGGTGGTTCGTTGGCTTCTATATAGAGACTTTGCATGGGTGAAGTCCAAAAGCTCAGAGACTTAATCTCAGGCCTTGATTTTTTATAGTTTGTAGCTTTTCAAGATAGGATTTATGTGCAGCACTGTAAATAATGCATCCATGGTCTAATTTTGATCAGATATGTGATCTATATATATTCTGAGCATTACTTTTTTTGTCAGCACCCCAATCCAGTTTTGATATTACCTTTAGAAGCTTCAAAGCCTTTTGGCATTTTTGCTTAAGGTAACCAATATGCGCTTTGAAGTTAAGTTTGCTATCTAGTATGATTCCTAGATATTTTATTTGTTGGACTATGGGAATTATGTGTCCATTCAATTTTAATTCTAGGTCAAGGTGATAGGCTATTTTTTTTTGTTTGTTTTTTTTTTTTTGCAGAAATGCATACAAACAGTTTTTGTTTTTGAGAAACAGAAAAATCATTTTCATTTGTCCATCTTCCTATCTTGTTTAAACATGTTTGTTGATATCTTTTAAGGGAAGGCATGTCTGAATACCATATATCATTAAGGATTTTGAGTAGTATTAAAAGAAACTTCTGGCAGGTGTTTTAAAAATTGGTAATGATTTCATCTGGGACAGTTGCAGAGTTTTTACTTTTGCTTATGGATTCTTTTAGTTCTGCCATAGTAAAGAGAATATTGTATTCTTTGTTTGAAGTGAACACAAGTTTTCTTGTTCCATAATATTTTATTTTTGAAATTTGGGACTGTAATGATTTGTTGAAGAATTTGCTATTAGGTTAGCTATTTCTTTTTGTTCCATGCATTTATCTCCATTTGTTCTGATTAAGTGGACTGTTGCAATATGTAATGTTTTTCCATTAATTTTCCTTATTATTTCCCATGTTTTATTTATTGGGGTTTTGTTGTTTAATTTGGAGATGGAGTTTTTCCAAGTTTCTCTTTTAGATTTTTTTTTTTATTATTATTATCATATAGCATGCTTTTGCTCGTGCTTGCTTGTAGTTTTGTAAGTTGATTGTGGTTGGGTTGTGTAAGAATACCTTTAGCATTTTTTCCTGGTTTTAACTGCTTCTCTACATTCTGCTGTGGAAGATTTAGGTATTATCTTGCTATTTGTGTTAGCATGTTTGTAAAGGAGCCTATTGGTTCTGGTTGATTTGGGACGAGCAGATTTCATTGAATTTTAGTCAGTTAGCTTTGTGTAGTTGCCATTTTGGATTCCTTTCCTCTTGCATAGGCTTGCTTATATTTAGGAAAATAGGCAAATGGTCACCACCACATCGTGAACTTTCCATTGAAAATCTATAAAAATTGATAGGGAGTATATGGTTAGGTCAATGGCTGATGTTGATCCAGTACCCGAGTGTAGGCATGTGTGCATTTGGTTATTAAGGATACATAAATCAGATTAGATTCTATAATTTTACCAGCTTGATTGGGGTTCCTACAGCCTCACATTTTGCTGTGTGCATTAAAATCTCCCATTAGTAGAAATGGGGTGGGAAGTTAGTCTTTCTATTTCAGTCTTATTCAGTCTGTGTTTTGGAGGAATATAAATTCAACATATAGTTATTGTTCAATGAAATGAAGCTTTCACTGACATGGTTTGTAGATTTGTGTTTAATTGTAGCTTTTCATGGGGTACTGATTTTTTTTTTTTTACCAATTCTGAGGTACCCCACTTGGCCTATTCTCTATTGTTGATATATTTATTTTATGTTAAGTTTCATATCCTTTAAAGGAGATGTTATCAGTTTCTTTAAGAAATGTCTCCTGTAAGCAGAGCATGTTCGGATTGTAGTCTGTAAGTTGTTTGATTTTGTTTTAACACCTCTATAGTTCCATTGTATTATGCTTATATTTAGTTTACCCATTTGAGTGGGAATGATTTTTTATTTTAGAGAGTGGATCCGAAGGATAACTATGTTTTTGGTTTGTCAATTTCCATATATTCCTTGTTTTCTTTGTTCGTGAACTTGTTCTTCGAGTGTGTGTGTGTGTGTGTGTGTGTGTGTGTGTATATATATATATATATATACATACATATTTTCTTCATTATTTGGGTTCTTTTCATTTTGCTTTTCTTTTTTTTTATCTTTATGTGGGTTGTTGCCCTGTTTATTTGCTTTTAATTCTATTTCTTCTGTTTTGGGGATTTCATTTTTGTTTTGTATTGAGGTTTGATTGATTTTTGTCAGTTTTGTGTTTGTGGAATTTTCCATTTGAAACAATTTGAGTGTTTAGTAGTTGAGAAGTTGTTAGTGAATTTTGTGTTTGATTTACATTTTGCTTGTGGTTGGTTTTGGTTCAACTGTGGGGTTTGATGCTGAGTTTTTTTTTTAGTTTTTTTTTCCTGGCTTTTTTCCAGTTGTCTGATGTTGCTGGGATTTGTTTTCATTTTGGCTATTGAATATTGTTTTGAGACCAATTAAGAGAGATTTTAGTTCATCTAGTAGTGTCTTCAAGTCATTGATCCAGATTGGTGCTTCAATTAAGGGATTTGGCTTGTTTTCATTAATAGTTTTATTTATTCTTTAGGATATATTGGCATATTTAGGATTATTTTGGTGTACGTCAACATTTCTTTCTGAGCTTCTGGAAAGGGGATGTTGTTTTGGTATTTAATTTTGATTATCTCTTTTTCTTGTTTAAAAAATGCTACGGTTCTTTGAGTGGGCATGATGGTTTTCAAAGCAGTTTGAGCACCTGGTTTCATCTAGACAGTCTACCTCTATATGGTTTGCATCCCTTGTATCACATTTTAGTTTATTCTTGCAATTGTTCTTATGGTGTCCAAACTTCTGGCACCTGAAACATCGGAGGGGGTTTGGAATATATTGTTCAACCTTTGTTACTTCATATCCGATCTTTATGGTTTCTGGGATTTGGGGAGTATTGAATGATAGGATGTAAATGTTTGTATTTATCCCTAACTTAGTTTTTCTTTGTTATAATTCTTCTAGCATCAGTGACACCTTGGTTTTTTTTTTTTTTTTAACTGATTTTATTTCCTCCATGTTACACAGTGAATGTTCACTATTTCTTATTAGTCCCTTTGAGAAATTTAAGGTTTTGTGGGGGCAAGTTTTGATATTAATATCTTGGAATTTTTTTTAATCATAATAAAGTGTTTGCATATTTTTTCTTATCAATCTCCACCAGTAATATTCCGTCTCAGAGTTTTGACATTTTTCAGTGCAATATTTTTAGAGAGGACTTTTTGGATCAAGAATGGTGACATTCCAGTTAATGGTTCATTATTAGTTACCCCCAGGACAATAAATTGTGGAAAGTTATTATATTCAGTCTGAGTGAGTTCACAAGAAGTCTTTTGAATGACTTTTTTTTTTCTTTTTTAATTGAGCCATGGATAGTTTTAAGAGTGATTCTACATTCACTACCCACCTTGGAGTCCGATATTGGGACACGGCAAAGTGGGGAACTCATTTTCCTTGCCATGATGTGGCTACGCAAATAGTATGCTAGTTTTGGAAGAGGTTCTTGAGCACTCGTGTTTCATTTTCCTGATATCCAAGTATTACGGATTGTTTTGGATTTTGCACCTATGTTTCAAACTGATTGACCCTCAGCCAGTGCCTTCCATCATATATTTGGGAGTGGGTATTAATGATAATGTTAGTTCCATAGTCATCAGAGGAGGCATGATGGAGTAATGGATAGTAGCTCAGATTGAGGAATCGGAGAGCTGAGTTTGAATTCCAGTTGAATCCATTACATTTACTTACTTGGGAAAGGTATGAATCCTCTTCTTGCCCCAGCTATGGGTAAATAGCAGGACAGACCGGGTTCTGTAGCCTTGGATGTCAACTGGTCTCCCACAGGAAGAAATGGCAACCTACTGCAGGAAAAAATCTGCCTCATCAGTCATGTATTGAAAGATACATGATTGCCTAAGTGTGTATCACTCATGGCACATAGCTAAGTCATCAGCTTCTCAGTTACCAGGATTCCACCCTCAGACATCCTGGATTGCCATCCACAGCAAACAGGTGGGCCCCTTTAGGAGACTTTCACCCCCTGCAGAAGTACCAACAGGGCAGTGAGGTGATTGGGATCAGAACACTTAAAACAAATGATGCCACCTTTCCATGCAATAGCATAATTATGTGTATGTTAAGTGGATGCAGCGACCAATTCATTAGGCTCCTCACTATCTTATAGCAGTCTGAGTCAAAGTCAAAAGCTGGTCTGAAGTCATGGGGTCCATTCTGGATGGTGCCCAGAGAAGTTGCTTGACTTGTTGCAGCAGTCCAGAAATGAATGTGCACACCATCCATCGTTCAGGCAATTTCCCCCAAACAGATTAACTCTGCTAAAAATTCATCTATGCTTTCCCCTCAGCAAAAATGTTGTGACACAAACCAATCAAACATATTGAACAAATCCATTGCATATGCAGTTATAAAGGCCTGCTTAATCTGCTCTGCCCTCTGCTCCTAAGTCAGTTGCTGGTACACAGTAAGATCCCCAGCTTGTAAGTGCAGTGGCAGTATCTGCTTGATTTTCTTCATCTCAGAGTTCACAAGGCAACTCCACATTCTCAACCTATTCTACAATTGGTAGATCAGTAGCAGCCCCACTGAATTCGGGTATTAGTCAAATATCGAAACATCTGTCTGCCATGATTAGGAAGAAGGCCGAAATAGCTTGTAGTTATAGGAAGTTCTATTCCTCTGATGCCACTGGTACAATACAGAGTGTCTTTTCTAAGGATACCATTCTCAAATTCATGCACACATCACCAACATAAAAATTGCTACACCTTTCTAACTGCTTCAGCCCTCTTTTATTATGCCAAAACCATGGGTGACTGACCAATCAGCATTCTTCGCTTAGTCTTCAGTCATACAGTCAAATGTCATCCTCGAGTCCGACCAATCAGCACACAAATGCTATGGGTTGAACCATGCTAAGGTGTATAAAAGCTATTACAGAATCATACACTTCCAGAATAATCTAAAGGGGTGGAGTGGGGGTTTCGTGCCATTTTCAAAGGAAACATCGCTGCTACATGTTGTGTATTGAGATGAGGAACTTATTTTCCTTTGCAAGCTAGTCTTACTTCTATGTAATTGTTCCCCACACAAACACTGTCTGAAACTGCCAGTTGTTCTATCTTATTATGTTGAAAGAACCAAGGTTTCACTTAATGTGTGATATCTGACCAAGTTTATAAGTCTGATGGATTTATCTAATGAAACTGGAAATGCCATTTTTTATAATGGAAATGATGATTTTAACAAATTGTAAATGTTAGAACCAAACTTACTGTCAGTTACTTTCTTTTTTTGCCAGCCAGTATACTCAGCACACATCATTATCATCTATTTTTTTAATCTTAGCTTTGATATGATTTAAAAAATTGAACACCATTTAATTTGCTTTTTTGAAAAGTATTTATCACTTTTTACTGATTTATTTAGGCCTAGCAAATCCACTTAATCCAAAGTTTGGAACAGAAGTATGAATTTTTAAATACAATTTATTTAGCAGATACTATTGAATATACTTAATTGAAAGTAGGACAAAAAATTCAACTTACAATCAGTTGGAAAGCAATCAAAACTGTTTTCATATTCTTCTTTTGTTGCTGCTTCAATCTCGACACCGAGAAACGGACCATCATGCCACCATGGATATCTGTATCCTGGGAGACAGGCACATTGATAACCACCACGGCGAAAACCAAAACCACTTAAAGGTTCACACTAAAATATAATTAAGAATTAAATTATTCAGAAAGAATTTGAGGGAAGAAAATGAACTTGAATTTTGCATACAGAAAAAGAGGAAGCATGGAATTGCTAAGTTATCACTAATCAATGTTTATATCAATTTCTGACTGTAACAAAAGTATTTGCAATCTTCTAAAAGTTGAGCATAAAGGAGACGTCAAATGCAAATCATATAAAGAATACTTTATATATTGACTAGCTGAGGTACCCAGCATTGCCCAGGTGTACATGGCTGCAGTTGTATAACCACACTCCACTGTCTAAAAATTTCTGTCTGCATCCCTGTTTGTATGCATCATCCATTGGCATACTAAGCTACACCGCCCTCCTCCCCACACATTTTTTTACGGTATGTCCTTCATAAGTGTTTGATTATTCTTAATAAAGGAATTCCATTGATAAAACTTTCTTGTGTGGTCGTTGCTCAGGGTTAAATTGTTTCAATGTTTTAGATATTCGGTAAATTTCCTCTGACCGTAACAACTTTCAAATAGTATGGCATTGTTCACAAATCTAATAATCAAACAAAAACAGGGACAAAGTGACAGAGATTAATTCAAGTGCAAACACATGACTGCTCCCACCTTCTTTGCACATTTACTGTAAAGCTGGGGTTAATAAAAGGGTCTTTGGTAATTTTCCCCTTTTAATGCTTCAACAATCCTTCTCAAACAATCTTTGTATCCAAGGTTGTTCGAATGCCAATTTAGGATAGAATCATATGAAGAAACTAAGATTTTTGATCAAGTTTGTCATAGATTTTGTCCACTTAACTGAAATTATCTAAACCAAACATTCATGCAAGACAATTTGTATGTCATATGTAATTTACATGACAAATTTTGAAAGCATTGGATGAAAAACCAAGGAGTTATGGCTGAAAAACAGGCTTTTTTAACAGTTTTTATTTCTTGCATGATGGCAAATTTTTTGTGACATGTTTGAAGAAAATCAGATAAAAAAAGTTATTCAAATTTTTATTTTTAGTATGAAAAAAAAAAAAAAAAAAAAAAGATTTTTTTCAGTTTTTTTGCAATCTTTTGTATGAATCCAATGTCGCAGGAAAAGTATCAAGAACACTACATAAACCTCATAGCATGCAAAGAACATCAGCTCATCCAATAAAAATTTTGTTTGTATGTAATTTTACCTTGATTTTTGCAAGAAATCATACCTTCCTTCAGTTTTATCGATTTTTCTGCCAAACTCAGGGGGCTTGGGAGATTGAAAAGTTCACCTTGACCTACCTTGATAAATTTGCAACATGTGGGTGCAATTTCATCAAAATCTGTCAAGAAATGTGAATGTGCATAAATTATATAAACACACACAGACAGACCTTCTATTTTATGGATATAGATTTAGCAATGGATTCATTTGTGAAACACAAACAATTCTAAATGGGGTGCTAGTCTCCAAGTGGATCTGTAGACATAGAACTGCAAAAATTAACAGTGCTTCTTAGATGTCTCACATGCACTTTCATGTCCATCCAACTGTCAGATGACTTGAAGCAGTTTCCTTAGGATTCTTCCAGGATGGACATTAATAATTAGCTGAAGCCTAAGCAATTCTGAGAGATGAAATAGCAGCAGGGGGTCAACCATAAGCAACTGTGCAACCAATGCAAGATGATATTAAGATGCCCCATCCCTCACTATGAATCCACATAGCAACATTATCTGCTACAAATGCAAGGGTTCAACCCATATGGCAAGAAAGAATGATAGAAGACAGGGAACATACATATACAGCTACTGATATAACAGAACTGGCCACATATTTCAAGATTGCTCAGTAAAGAGAGGCAAGGAATGAGACATCATCTCTAGTCTTTTCTCCATGAAAATTGTGAATGAGGCACTACCTCTCATCAAAGTCTATGTCAACAAGACAACACAGCTTAACCATCTTGTGGTGCAAAAAAGTAACATTATAAATCTGCTACATAGTTTGAAGCAGGGGCCTTTGTGTGTGCAACACTGTATTGACAAACCTAAGTACTGTATAGAATCCACCCAATTGTGAAGCAAGTGAATGCATCATGAAAATAGGCAGAGGACAAAGGGCCAGGCAAACTACAAAACCTCATGTTGGAGTATTCTGTATCCATCCAAGTCAGGGTGGCATACAAGTGTAAACATACAACAGAGCTTTCAACCAGATTTCCATTGACTGGCCAATGACTACCCCATATTGTGTTGCAATCGTCATTCATCTCAGTGTACACAAAAAACCAGGAAAGTCCCAGTGCACATTCATAAGGTCTGTTCCCTGCTAAAGGCAAACCAGAACTAATTTCAATCCCAACCATGACTTAATATATACTAATAACCAGAAATCATTAATGTCTAGTTTGCTGTCACTTGAACTCAAGCTCTTATTCTTCTGTTTGCTGGTGCTGTTTAGAAGACCCAACAAAAACTATCTGCCTGCCACAAAACCCCAAACAGTTTATGTCAAATAAAATATCTCACCTTTCCCCTCTATGTGGGAGTCCCACAAACAGGGGCACTCATCTCATACCCAAACATGAACTTTGACACCTCAGGCAAATGTGTATGTAGTTATGGACTACTGACAGCTCAACAGATATGCTAATACATTTATAGCAGATGCATATATTTGTGCAAACATGACATCAGCAAGGATCTCCCACATATATATATATATTTTCTGGTTGAATCTTAGAGCAATCTACCACCAGGTAGACTTTGTCTATATCAGAGATATTACCTAACAAGACTAAGCTTTAGCTGACAGATTAACCAAAGACATACAGTTGTGGTTTAACTTAATGAAGATAGTTCAACTTTACCATCAGTTTATGCTGCCTCTTTGAAGTTGGACCAGATAACAACCAGTGTAACGAATATCCAGGAGTGAGATACACTACAAATTTTGCAAAAAAGTAAATGCACTTTCACATTAAAAGAAAGTGCAAACAGTGCCAAACAATAGACCTAGTATTGGTTCACAGACAAAAGAGAAAGTGCTAGTGATTAGCAATTGATATAATTGTCCACCATGGCAGTGAGATTACCTAACACCATCTGTGGTCTGTTGTGTGTGTGCTGGCTGCTGTTATACCAAAACTCATTTTTGTATTATGCATCAGCTGGAGTATACATTTAGTGACTAAAGTCTATTGCTAAAGCTTATCACAGACAACAATGATACTCTTCAGCAGAGAGTTCAGGACCCTTGCAGAGAGTTGTGACATGCACATGTTTCTGATGTGCATACATCCCCGTAGGAAATGAAATAGAGAAATGATATTATAAAAGCATGAAAACTTTGGCTAAAGGAGATTGTTGTAAGACGAGCAGCAGAACACAAAATATAAAATCCAGCCTACAAGATGGATGAAACGTGTGAGTAAGGATAGAGATATTACAATAAACTCTAGTGAAGTGGACAACAAGATAAAGTGAAAACAGAATCATGATCACACCATCCACTATAATGGAGCTCATGGCAAAAGAGGCTACCCAATGGGTTGCATTTACTGTGATAGATTGAGGGGAGTGTATGAAAGAATAGGTTAGCACCAACCATCTCAGTAAAAAAAGAAGTGGCCGCAAACTGTATTTTTCCTCTTCATTTTAAATAAACTATTGATCTCTTAAAAGTTATCTTATCACATGAAAAATTTTTGCAAAGCAATTAGAAAAATTATTTTACATTTTTTTTTTTTTTAAGAAAAGAATCTTAATGAATTTAATCACAGATAAAATAGGCACTGAAAGTTTTCCGCATCCATTACTTGAATTGCCATTCAATTTTTAATTTTAGAATGTGAAAGCATCAAAATTTTCCTGCTGCTTTTCAAATGACACATTTTACAACAATAAGCCACTTTCAAATATAAATTCTATATTCAATATTCATATGAAAATTTCTCCAATCTTTGAGTGGTTTTAATTAACCATACATATACTTTGCATTGTTATTTGTAATAAATTTATTATATTTAAACTTTTAAAACAACAATTCACTTGATAAAGTCCAATGAAAAAAATGTTTGAATAATCTAGACTAAAACATGTATATACACAAAACTAACTAAATTTTGAATTAGAGGTTATTCAACAGGAATTAACTTCAGGACAAGTAAAAGGATCCCTTGTATGTAAAATTTGAGAATTTATTTTTCAATTTCAACAGATAAGAAAAAAAATAAAAATGCTAGTTACCAAAGTTGTCTTTTTGCATCTGGCTGTATTAGCAAAAAAGTTTGGTGATGGGTTTCCTTCTGATAATGGACATGGATTGAAATCAATCCTCTCAAATTCCAGATCAACAGAAGTTGCTGCAACATACCTGGTTTAAATATCAACAATTCATTCCTACATTGGAAGAACAAACAATTTGAAATTTAAAATTAAACAAAGCCTTAAGTGAATTTAGATTTAAGAAACCCAGAAATGTTACCTTATTATGAAAATAAAAATTAAATCAACTACTTTTTAATCTCATTTTAAAAATAACCTTAAGTTTAGCAACTTTAGTTCATTAGAAAGTAAATAATGATTGATAAAGAATGTTAAAATACATACATTTTACATTGTACTCAAGTTATTTGTATATCTTTAACATCCTTTTTTAAGGACGAGTGATTTGGAATCAGTTTTAACTTCAAAAAGATAAAAAATATTTTGTAATAACATAAGTACAGCATTTTTTCTTACTGAAATTAAATTTTAATACCCACCACATCTTTTAATATTATTGTTTAACTTCAACAGAAATGCTCATTAGGGCTAGTATAATAAAATTCTAAATCTCATTTTATCATTGGTGCAAAGAAAATTTAATGACACTAAAAACTCAATTGGGATATTATCACCATATGTTGTGTCACATCAGGTCACCAAATTATAACAGCGACTTTACTATTAACAAAAAAGTGGAAGTGACAAAACAACAAATGGAGATAAGACATCATGGAGATCAGAAAAAAAAATTTTGCTCATTCCTCCAACATGGGCACAGATCCTTCACATGGCAGGGCATTCTGTCCACCAGACAGCACTGTGGACTGACTATTTTAGTCACTATGAACACTGTGGTACCTTGGCCCACACATGATCTTTGACCTGGTAGGGGCTGTGCCCAGGATATGCAGATGTTGCCACAGCATTAATCCCCTTCACCTGAATTTCATATCAGTAGGTCACATTGGCCAGTGCAATCAGATGAGAGTCATCATCCTTTGGAGTCATGTTGTGCCAGTGGACGACCTCCTGAATGGAACAGCACATCCTGGGTGAAATTCACTTCATTTTATGGTGACATTGCTCCACTATGCCATTCCCAGCTGGGGTGTACATGCAACGAAATTGCAGATTTATTCCCCAATCATCTGCAAAAAGGTCTGAACTTCCTGCTGCAGAAGGCTGTATTATTGTTTGTAAGGAGCTTGTGCAGTGAGCCACACTCAAGGAACAATGCTTCCAGCTGCCAAATCATGCTTGCCGAGTCTTGTTTCACCAACTGCTTCCAAATGGAAAAATGCAACAAGCCACAGTCTGTGAGCATTAAGAAATGGTGGGAACCATGATGCATGATGTCCATTCCTATCCTCTGCCAGTTCCTGTTCACATCCAGCTTTCCCTTCTCCCAACAGATTGGTGCTGGGTCTATAGATTGGCATTCTTTGCACGCCCATATGGCCGACCTAACAGCTGCTTTTGTTGCTGCCAGGCAAACTCTCCTGGCAAAGTAGCTGGTGCTAGATTCTAGGAGTAATTGTCCTCTGTACCCAATATATTTTTCGAAATGGTTGCAACAGTAGAAGACTACTGTTGACCTATAAAATGATAACAGCTCATAGGCTACTGAGCATAAATAAATTATTTACTCCATGTTTTAAGCAAAAATTAAGCATTATTTTCTTTACAAAATTCATTTAATTAATCCTTAAATTTACTAATTTTGTCTTGAAATTTCTAGCACAAATATTGGATTTGCAAGAGATTTGTTATATTTGTTGTTTTCATTTTTTTGGTATATAATTAGATATGTCCAAAGATTTGCTAAAAAATGAGCATACATGAAAAAAAAAAAAAAAAAAAATGTCTCATACTTAAAAACAAAGTTTTATTGTCAAAATCTTTGTTATTATTAAGAGGAAAGATCAAAGGATTTTATGACCATTAAATTTCATTTTTTTTTTAAATCCTTTTTAGAATCTTCAGAATTTTGGTTAAAATTTTTTTATGCCAATTAGTAAATTTAAATCAAATTTTTTTTTGTAAAACGGGATCCCAAGTGAACAAAAATGTGATCTGAATCATAAAATAAAAATGCAATAAAACTGACATTATTTAATTAGAAAAGATTTTAATTGACTTTATGAATAAGATATTATGGACACAAAAGACTTTTTGATTAATAATGAATTTTTACAAGAATTGATTTTTTTTTTTTAAATTATAATTTGTAAAGTTTTAAATCTTAAAATTCTGTATTAATCTGTAGTGGTTAGGTGATATTGCTATTAAATAAAAACTATATTGATTAATCATAAATGGAAAAGCTAACTACATTTCAGTGATCCCCAGTATTTTAAAAAGAATTCTGAAATTTTTTGTGTGTATATAAATGTGCCTATTTTTTTTTTTTAATTACACATGCCCACATATGACATTATCAGAAAATAAGAGCAGTAACTACAGTAAATTTGAAGCCAAAATAACAAAAATTCAATAAAATATTAGATTACTTAGAATATCTTCCTAAATTTTTAAGATTACTGGGCAGTTAAAAAAATTATATTAAAGTGTCATATTATATATAAGTAATTTCTATTGATATGTCTCCTGTAGAAAAAAAAAAAAATTAAATTTCCCAAACATCAGTCTGTCAATACCTTATAAAAACACACCTCCATGTTAAAAAAAGGCTCTTCTGCGACATTTTAAACTAAATGTTTTGTTTCAAATCAGATTGGTTAAATTTTAAATCAGATAATCTTCCTCAAATAAAGTTTCAGAATATTTTCTATTTTTTGAAGATTTTTTAATAAAGAGAATTATGTTGTGCTGAGAGAATTGTAAATATGGCTAAATTCAGCAAACTTTAATTTAAAAAAAAAAAAAAAATTCTCATTCCAATCAACTTAAATTTATTTTGAAGTACAGCAAAGTTATTTTAAAAATGTTAGAATTGTAAATGAACAATTGTCCAGGTTGTTTTTTTGTTTTAATACATGGTTTTTGAGAGAAGTGTATTTTTCTGAAGGTCAGACGGTTAGTTTAAAAATTGTTCTATTTGTTATGGCCTTTTTGGCTCAAGTAGTTGATACTGCCAAAATTTAATTGTTGCGGATTCATTTTTTGAATTCATGGAGAAAGAAGTTTCATACATTAGCCAATGAGAGGTGAGATTTTCAAACCTCTGTGAAATTCTGGCCGGAGACTGTATGACTTTTGTTCAATAAAGGACTGCTATTAAGTGAACAGCAGAAAGAACAATTGAAAAGCAATTAACAGTTGATGAGGAAACATTAGCAGCCATGCTTCAAGAGAATTGATCCAGCTGAGCGGGTCATAAATTAACATGGGTTTTGGGAAGAAAAAATTCAACAGATTCAAACCCCAGGAGAGAACATTTCTTTCTGTGCCTTCCTGAGAAGAATTTAGACCAAACTTTCAAGTTTATTTTGAGTTACTGTCCTTTATAGAGGAAAAGTAACACCTCATTACATTTTTTTTTTAATTTTTTTCAGCTTTGATAAACTAATTTGTAATAATGCAAAATGTCAGAAAACAATGGTTACTGATGCTATAGTGTCTAAAATTATAAAACTCTATAAACGTTTTCTCTTAAAAAAAAAAAAAAAAAAAAAAAAAAAAAAAGAAAAATTCTATTCATTTGATTTATGTTTACACAAAGTTATTTTTGGGAGCTAAGATTACATTTATTTTGTTTTCTTTTAAATAAATATAAACTCACATTCTTTTTCCTGAATTATAACTTAATTTATGAATTCTTTTTATACAGATACAATAAATTTAAATAAAAGTACTGTGATGGAAACATGGCAATTTAAAAATTTTAAACAGCTGGCATATTTATCAAAATATACTTTTAAAAAAATGCTATGCTAATGTCTTGTTCATGTTGTGAATGCAATTTGTTAGCTTTATTCAGTGTCGTGCAACGGTTAGCACATGTCTCACTAGATCAATTACAACCAAATACTGAGTGATCATCACTGTGTACCCCATCTAAGCTACACTTTGCAAATTGCTATTTATTTTTAGAGGGTACATACATTTACATCTGATTTTTATATTCTTAAACAGTGATTTCATCCATGTTTTTAGCTCTCATGAGAATGACAATTGCATTTTTTTTTTTTTTTTTTGTAATTTCTGTTTAGGTGTCTGATGGGTTTTCAGGTGATGAGCAAGACTGGAGCAGTTTTCTGACAGCCTGAATGTGAAATTCTCAGGCTAGTAGTGATCATAATTTGTCAAAGGTTTACCATTATGACTTCTTGTGGCTAAGGCAACATGTGATCAATGTGACCACATGTAAATTCATGGAATGCTGGATCAATGTATCCCACATTTCCAAGCTGTATGCATTCATTTGCCCAATACATTGCATGTTTTGGAAGATCTGTGTATATCCATGAATTTTACACCTCTCATTCAATTTCAATCACAAGCAGCAGTCCCCACCACACACACACAAAAGATCTATATGAGGGAGTCTTTTAAACAGTCCTTGAAACACTTCCTTGGGTTATGCCATATAGCATTTGCTTGGGTATTCTGATCTCTTTAAAAGGTTGTGGTGATGAATGTGTGTGTTGATGTTGAATGCATTGGCCTTTTCAAAGACAAGTATCTGGCATGATACCAAGAATTGATCTTAAGCTACATCGCCCCAGAGCATCTAAGTGTGTGCAGTACACAACTGTAGCAGAATTTTATGAGGGGATAAAATGCAATCCAGTAGTCACACATCAAGAAATCCTTCACACAGTGTAACAACTTGTAGAAACAATCCAATGGCCAGTGATTGGTTGAGGTGTGACCTAAAATTTGCATCATGTTCCCGTATATAAAAAGGAGCACACATGCTCTTTTCTTACATAGGAAACACATAACACACCATCACTTGTTTTGACAAGGTAAGTCACTATTTTCTTCACTACATATCTCACAGCAGTATAGCAGGCACAGAGGTATTTTGACAGACATCTTTGTGTACTTAAGTCCTTTCTGAGACCAGACTGTTTTAGAGCTGCAATAGCATCAGTTACTTTCTTTACATGAGCAGATATTTCATCATCACATGCAGTGTGTTTGTGCTCCCAAGTTATTTGAATTTGTCTAGCCATCTACAAATATTGAGAGCTCGATGTAAGATGAGTCTGCAGAAGATTGGAATATGCCACTGTCTTGTCCAGGTTGATAAAGCAAAATCTTTGCAGGAACAAGATTATCCATCAGAACATGCATTTCCTATTCTGTTAGTCATTAGCATGTAGCTGCTTGACACCATTTTGTACTTTGATAGGTTCTGAAATTAAACCATCAATGTTAATAGATATCTCCAGGTCACAACTGAATGATATCAATGAAATGGTGAGGACAGTTTAAGCATTTCAAAATCTTCCACATGTTCTGTTTACAATATCAAAGGCCTTGTTAAGATCTATGAAGACCTGAAACAGGCCTTGTTGTCCATACGACTGCTCTTAAATTAAGTGCAACAAATCTCTTAGGCTGGAAGTGGTGTTGTGATTCTGGCAATATGCCCACAATATGAGTATTCAATAGATGCAGCAAAATCCACACTAGGATTTTACTCGCTGCCAAAAGTAAAGCACTACCATAATGCCAACATAGCTCTTATACCTTTGTACAATGGTATGATTGCATTCCAAAATTTTAAGATGCTTCTATGTATGATATCAGCCAAGTGATCACCATACCAAAGGATTTCAGCACCGGATACCTTCCTTTCTAGCAGCCTTGCTGATAGACATTTTTACTTCCTCAAAAAAGTAGGATTGATTCTTTACTGAAGGTGGTTAAGAGAAGATTAATCCACATGGTTATTTTTTTTTTTTATTTATAGAAAGTTTAGTGGAAATATTGGGGCAGGGAGGTAGTTTCACTACCCCATTTTTCATATTTTGTGTGTACTTGTGTGTGTGTGGGGGGGAGGATTATGAAATTTTTCTGAGAGTGCTTACATAATTTAATAAAACATTTGTTTCAAATTTTTGATAATACCAGGTGAGACCACAATCTTCATGGTTTACATCTGCCTGTTTAGCCTCTATAGCCCACAGGAATCACTTTTTCAGGCTATAACATGACAATTCTGATCAAAACAGATGCCTATTTGTGACTGCAAGTAATAATTCTAAATATGTCCTCGTTTTCTGATAGAACAAAGCATCTAACAAATTTGATTCTTATGGTTCTGTAATAGTGTGCTAAATAAGTGTAAGTCCTCCATTCATCCTCTCTTTACTCAGTTTGAAGTGCTAGCATCTTCTGCAGAATATTTAGCTTGTAAATTCTCATCTAATTCTACTCTCGACTCCTCTAGGATATCTTTACCTGACTTTCCCCTTAGAACAGAGTCCCTGTTAAGTGATATGCATACAACTCCTTCCGTGGTTTCTGCTATCATATCTACACTGGATCTGCACAAAGCATATGGATCTGATGACATCTCTAGTCCTTAAGAAATGTGCTCCTGTTCTCTCTTAATTCTACAATAAATTCCTGACTGTTTCTTGCAAATTCTCTTCAGTAGATCAAGTCTTTAAGAACTCAGGCAAACCATCTAATCCTGCCAAGTATCAGCCTATTAGTTGGCCTTCTACCTCTTTTTGGCAAAGAGGCCCTCATCAACTCTGAATTGGTTAAACACCAAGGGGCTTCTTCCAGATAAAAAGTCTATCAAGTTTTAGTTAAGTATAGTGAAGCTTATGCTGTTGCTTTGGACATCTCAAAAGCATATGACAGGGTTTGGCATACTGGTCTTCTTCACAAATTGAAAAGTTATGGGATTTCTAGACAATTTTTTTGAAATCAAATCATCAAGTGAAAGTTGTCCTGAATGGTTACTTCTCTAGATCTTTCTGCAGCTGTCTCCTGGGGTTCTATCCTTGGATCTACACTATTCCTAATTTTCATCAATGACCTTCCTGATGGCATCAGTTCTCAACTCCGTATCTATGCTGATGACTATTTACTCCTGTCTTAATAGTAAATCTGATCAGTTTGATAAGGTGCAATTGGTAGCAGATCTAAAAAATGACCAACAATCTACTGTTAACTTGGGTAGGGAACGGCTTGTTAATTCTAATGCCTCTAAAATGAAACTGCTCTATCAATCATCTGAGAGACCCCTTTCTGCCTTCCATGAGAATGATTGATGCTAATCACCACATGAGTGACTCATTGCACCTTCTCAGGTTAACATTTTTCCATTGACATGAAGTGGAAAGATTATATTTACTCAGCTGCTATGTCTGCTGCTAGGAAAGTTGGCTCACTATGCTGTGCTAGACAATTTTTCCCTCCACATTCATAAGTCTACCATTCATCCATGCTTTGAATATTACTGCCACATATGGTCTGGTGCTTCTGCTTATTATTTAGAGATTCTTAATAAAATCCAAAGAATCTACAATGTTATTGGCCCTGACATTTTGCCTTCAGTCACTTTCCCACCATCATAAAGTAGTTTCCCTCTGCCTAGTAATTGTTCTGATGAATTTTCCTCTATGTTACCTAGACAGTACTAAATTTGTGATAATTTTACAGTTGAACTGGCTAGATGTAGCCATACGATTTTTCTATCACACTTTTCACTTGTGGAACTCTTCTGGTTTCTTGCTTAACTTTGATCTTAAAACATTTAAATGCAATGTCAGTCATTATCTTGTCTTAATTCTTGTTCTTTTATTATTTTAAATTTTTCTTCACTGTTAGATTATTTTTGTGCAGAAGTTCAATAAAGAAATAATTCTGAACTACTTTCTTTACTACTCTTGCCTATCAGAAGAGTAACAGAAGTCTTAAATTCTGAGCAATAACTCATTCAATGCAAATATTTTACAATATCAAACAGGTAAGAAAATAATAAAAACTAAAAACAATGAATTAAACACAAAAATAACATTTCACGACTTTTAATGGTAAATTTGCTTTTTAAGTCCCGCACTAAGAATCTATTAAAATATTTCCAAATCATCATATTTCCGTGTAAATGTACATACTGAACTCAGGATAACAATTAAATTTTGATAAAACCTACCTTTTTGAGTTATCGACAATAAAAGTTTGGACTCAGTCGCGCTCAGCTGTTGGCCATTACTGGCCTTGTCATCGCTTTCCGACACAGCTTAAGTGCGCAATAATTTAGAGTGTCGGAGTTACCTCCTCCTTCTATCCTTGAACTGGCAGAGGAACAGGTCATTTCGACCTTGACCTCTCATTCATGCTCCTTACACACTGTTAACACGTTGGAGGGACTAGCAAATCCCCTTTTTAGTTAGGCTATATTACAAACCTAGTTGTAATATATTACTAGTCATTTGTAGACCATAGTTATCTTTAGCTAACCTCGTAGTATTTTATTATAGAGACTTTTCGGTTAGCTTAGCCAATTTCTCTTGCTGGTCTCCCGCGTCACAAGACAGTGATTTCTCCCTAGATTCTCGGAGGCGGTCATTGTGACCTCGTTCACCCCTTTCTGTGATACGGGGCCGCACGGAGTGCCCGCTACAAGAGTATGATCAGTTAACAGCAATAAAAAAAGCACTTAACTAAGCTTCCGCGCAAAATGTTCCGCAGTGAATGTACTTAAACAAGGCTGAATGCGACAGAACTTTTATTGTCGATACCTAAACGGTAGGTTTTCAAAATTTAATTGTTATTTCGCGTTCAGTTTGTACATTTACTCGGAAATATAACGAATTGTGAAAATTTTAATAAATATTTAGCGCGGGGCTTAAAAAGCAAATTTAAGTTTTTAATTTCTTTTTTATACTTTACTTATTAATTTATTCTAAGTTTCATAAAATAATTAAAAAAGTAACTGGTTATTTGCAGTTCAAGACTCACGCTCAGTTTCTAATAAAAAATTCCCGAATAGTTACATTTAGGCGTAAACTTACATGCTTTATTCGAAAATAACAAAGAAATGTTGATAAAATCTACAATTTTGGAGTTATCAACAATAAAAGTTCGCACTCATTCGCGTCGCGGCTACATCACGGCAGCCATTACTGGCGTTATTTACATACGTTTGCGCCGAAGCTTCACTCGTCTTACTCACGCAATGCGCAAACTTTGCGCGAAATTTAAAAAGAACATGCTTATTTACAAAATAAAAAAAACGCTAGAAAGGAAATTTAAGCTTCAATTTTTTTAATTAAATTTGGAACTTTACGAAGCATGATTATTAAGTATCTTAAAATAAGATTTAATTAGTATTACAATATGTATTAGTATGTTTTATTATAAAATAAAAAAAAACAAAACTTAATAACTTAAACAAATTTACCAAAAACCCTAACCACTACCCATGCGTAGTAACTGAAACGAGTTAGATCAGAAAAAAGGCCGTTAACTAAGTAAAATTCCCCGCATAAGTACTCCGATTTGAATGTAAACAACGCCAGTAATGGGGGATGCGAATGAGTCCGAAATCTTATTGTCGATAACTCCAAAAAAGTAGATTTTAGCAAAATTTCTTTGTTATTTTCGAATTAAGCATGTAAATTTACACCTAAATACAACTATTTGGGAAATTTTAATTAGAAACTGAGCGCGGGTTTTGAACTGCAAATTACCCAAAAAACACCATTTTGACCTGTATTCCTTCAATTTTTCACGTGTTTTTGAAGTTAGGGATAAAATTAGAAACATACTTCAACTATGACTGATTAACGTCATTTTCATTGTTTTAAGCAAAAAGTAATTCAGTTAATAAAATTAATCCGTAAATTTACTAATCTACTTTTGAAACACCCCTACGACAAATACTGGATTTTTAATTTTTTTGTTTTACGTACGTTTTTAATAGCGGTGTTTTTTTTAAAAATGCCTAAAATTTTATTTACATGCAGAAATTTCTTTTATTATGGATTGAGCTTTTTTAAAATAAACCCAAAATTTAATTTCAAAGACATTTTCAATTATCTAAAATACGTTTTTGGGGGTTTTTTTTGTTACGAAGTTCGTGGCTTATTCCATAGTCAATTGTATTATTATTATATCTCCAAGAACGTGTCAAACTAATCAAATTTAAACTACAAAAACAAATTATGAAAAAAAATATATATAATCTTTCCTTAAGAGGTCTTAGAAATAATTCATTTCGAAGCATCACATACAAAAAATGCTATACGTTTTTAAATACGTTTTATGTAAAACAGCAACTTTCACAAGCATTACTGAAATTTTAAGTAAGTAGTTTCATGTGGTAACAAATATTGAAACCTACTTTAAAATAACAATTTATTACGCTATGAAGGTTTAATTAATGCTCAAATATATTTGGCTCAGAAATAAACCTACCCTAAAATAAATTTTACCCCCAAAAATTCATAGCCCGTCCGTACCCAATGCAAATAATGGTGGTATGGGAACCGAGAAATAGCTTCTTAAGTAAGTAAATTCAGTGAAATATTGAATATACAAATATGCCATATAACACACACGTAAAAAGATTCAATAAAGTAATTTTATGTATCCATTTGTTGTAAAACGTTACTAGTAATCCTAACGTACACTTTCGTTAAAAAAAAAAAAAAAAATGGTGCTAATAATTTTCCATATTAACTACGCTCCCTCTTCTTTAGTCTTCAAATTTGTATTATTCTCGATATGAATATTTTAAACAAAATTTTGATAACTTCGAAAATAAAAGTAATATCTTAGTTTTTTTTTTTTAACCAAAGCGTTCATTATTAGAAGATAAAGAACAAAAAGCAACAATTACTTACCTTGCTCTTCTTAAATGAGTAAAATTGGAATAGCGAGGCATGAATTCGACAACGGGCGCAGTGGCACTGACAATCCATTTGTTTGAGCGGCCACAATCAAAATAGGGATCAGTGAAGAGCACAGGGAGATAAACTTTTTCTTGGCTTCCGGGTTGAGGCGGACCAAAGAAACTAGAGACGTATTCATATTTTTCATTCTGTTGAATACGCACATTGTAGGTATATTTCCTTAGTGTATCTGCCTTACTCGTCAAGTCGGGTAACCATAAATCATACCAAGGATTGTTCTTATAAGTTGGAAGAGTGTAATTTCGTCCTCGTCCGGATCCCAAATCAACAATGTCAATAGTGCTATTGGTAGGTTCACGAAGCCAGTTTGTTGGCTCGTTGTAGTCGTCAGCGCGCCAAGCTTTCGGAGCAAATAAAGGTAAAGTCTCATTAAGACGAAGTATAGTGTACCAATTAGCATAGGAGCAGTTGTTATCAAAAAATATCCCGCTGCCATTAATCATTCCAACACCACCGCTAACATCGGCGGCTAGTGAAAAATAGATGTACTCAAATCCAGGTTGTTTATCGAGGTCCTTCGTGTCATTTAATGCTTGGTAAATAAAACTGTAATAAAATGCCCGATTAAGAGCAATGTTGTGCGCATGTAACAAATTTGACCTGTTGTTGTAGTAAACTGTTGACAAAAAGGTGTTGTATCGAGGAATTTGAGATATAACACCTTTATCGAGCTGGTTATCCAACCTCAGTTCTGTGACAGGCTTTGATCTGCAATTTCGAGGCGTCACTGACATAAATTTTTCCATTATCAAATCAAAGTTATCTTTTCCAGTCAATTCAAAGGGCTTTGCATGGGTTAGATGGCTGTTCCTGGTTAAAAGAAAAGCCATAACCAAAATGGGAAACATTAATAGAAAATTACACGCAGCTGTTTGGGGATACATATACATTTTGAATTATTTTCTCGTTATTCATAAAAAAAAAGTGCCTACACAAAAATGAGTAGAAGTCCTTATTGTGAGCGGAAATATAGTCATAAATGACTAGTTTTCGGTAGTATTCACTTTTTTTTAGTTCATCTCAATAGCGTTGACTTAAACAAAACAGTATTTTAAACTTACTACACTTTCATAACGTTGGATTTTCGTTGTTGTGTGCTTTTCACCCACTTTTACACAGCAGATATTATAGTAGCAAGTTTGCTGTGACAGGCGTGTCCTCTTTATGTAGCAGGAAGTAGTTAACAGGTGAGGGAGATTACTCAGTAAAGAAATTTCTTAAGTAAGTACATACAGGTACTTAAATTAATTAAAAGTAAAACTCTTAATTTTAACAAAACTGATAAAAACGTATGCGAAATGTTTATTAATAAACTTACTTAATAGTCTCATTTATTTTTTCGTTTTAAATAACCAATGTGTGCCAACGACCTCTTTTTTTGAAAACGAGACTGAACAAAAGCGCTAGAAATTTAGTTTTGCATATGCAAGCTTTTAACTGTTAGTAGCCATTTCTCTCTACACAAACATGCGATAGCACGTCCTGTCCGCTTAAAATCTAGTCATGATGTCAATCAGTTTTAAAAAATATATATTTACAGGTGACTGATTCCATTTTGGTCTTTTTTTATTTTATTTTTTCCCCACCTGATTTTCTCGATCGTTTGTTTAATTGCTTTTCTGCCATATTTAGATTTTTTTAGTGTGGGATACATAAAGCATTTTTTGTTAGGTAAATAGCAATTTGGAGGTTCAGTTAAAAAAAATCATGTCAGAGGTCGTAATTACAAGGCAAGAGTCATAAATCAGTTTCAGCGTCAGAAAATGCCAGACATAAATCAAAAATCTACATCACTGTGGTATGAACCATTTCCCCCATTAATGGATCTGTCCTGAAGTTCAGGACTCATGAACACATATTCAGGGGAACTGCTGATATGCAAGGTAAAGCTCAGGGCACCTCGAAACGGTGTAATGGTTAGCATGCTTGTTTTGCTAGATCACTTACGACTGAATAGTGAGCTCGATCTTCACTGGGTGCCCCATACTTTCGGCCTTGTGCCACATCTAAGCTACGTTTGGAAATCACTATATTAAACTTAAAGCTTAGTTTATTGTGGTATTGTTGAGTGAAATGTGAAGTATGATTTCTTGTGGTGAATGTGTGTAAATATTGTAATGAACGAATAGGTCGTGAATCTGATTAGCTAGGTATAATGTCGAGCAGCCTAAACCCATTCCCCGTTTTAGACCTTGTGTCACAATTTT
Source organism: Acanthosepion pharaonis (assembly GCA_903632075.3). Taxonomy (NCBI): domain Eukaryota; kingdom Metazoa; phylum Mollusca; class Cephalopoda; order Sepiida; family Sepiidae; genus Acanthosepion; species Acanthosepion pharaonis. The sequence goes on along the minus strand of CAHIKZ030003101.1, from coordinate 275,845 downwards.
TGTATTTTACACACAATAAATAACGACTTCTTGTGGTGAATGTGTTACTTAATGTAATGAATTAATGAGTCGCGAATCGGATTAGCTAGGTATAAGATAGTTAATGATGACCAGCCTCAACCCACTTCCCCTTTTGACCTTGGGCCAGAATTATTGTAATCTTACAATAAATCAAATATTAAAGCTCAACTTGTCGGACTCTCTGCTTTCGGACGGAGAGGAACTCAGACGAGACTATGCCTACGAACAGGGTCTCGTCTGAGGGAAAGTAGACAGCCACTCGACCCCGTCTATGCGGGGTCTACGGGGAATTTTTGCCCGAGCATACGCACTCGGAAAGCTCCACGTTATAAAACCGGCATTCTGCCAAATCCTGCTTTATGGGCAGCTCGGGTAAATACCAAAGCTTACTGGAATATATTTCGAAAACTAGGCGGCATGTTGGTTATTTTTTGAAAGATGATTTTTTTTAATGAAAGTAAGTGACGATTTTTTTCTGTTTTTTGGTAGTTTTTGGCAAATATTGTTTTTGCTATCTGCATTGTTTTTTAATCTGTTTGTGGATGTAGTTTGGCGTGGGAGCTCTCCTCTCCAACATTATGGGGGCGTCTTCCCACAACCCAGATAAGTCCACGCTAACCGCATGGATTACAGATAAAGTACAGAATGGGATGGAATATTACGAGGCCCTAAAAGAAAAATATAAAGAGTTTATTGTCGGTAATGAACTACTGTCTATACCGTCTGTTCTGGAAGCAGTTGCGACTAGAACAATCTCTCCGCTGACCTCAGACGTCAAATCTCGGAAATTGATCGGCTTCAGCCGGAAAATAATGGAGAAGACTCTTATAGGTCTCAATAAACCCCCAAAAGTTCTGGCTAAGAGGTCAAACACCATGTGGGTTATCCTGCTAGCAACGGAGGACGAAGCCAGAATTCTTGCTGGAAGTATACTCACTACAAAATCGGTGAGGTTTCAAACGGAATACTTGGACACCTGCAAGACTAGAATTACGTTGCATGTGTGCCCTTGGGCATATCTGAGGACAATTTGGGGGCCTTTTTGCCCAATATGGACAGGCTGCCGCCATGTTGGCTGAAGCTTCAAAATACGCCGACTGCACCTCTGCCCCACCAATGGGGCCACCTGTTTGCCGTGGGTGGCAACCCGTGATGTCTGGGAACGGGATCCTGGTGGTTGAGGTTTTCAGTGGTCAAGGCTAGGTACTTCTGATGCACAAAACACCACTTTGGCCCTTATCTGAACTAAACAGGCGGTCGGAGAGGCTCGATCCGATCAATAGGCTGGTCAGAACAAGCCCTTTTGTCTATAACAATACCAAAGTGAGTACTTAAGGGAAACCTTACCTATTGCATGAAAAACAACCAAACCTGATGTATAGGCGTTAGAAAGCGCTGACTTAGGGGTCAATCGGTTCGTAGAGATATTTATGCGTGGACATAGCTGTTAATTTGTTCACTGAAAATTTGGGTAGTGCAACAAATGTGGTGACAGGTGCTCCAGGTCTCTCACGAATACGAGTATACGGGTTTCTGTACCCCTGACTTGTCAAGGTGATTGTGTTTTCCCCTTAATATGTCCCAATGTTGGACTCCGAGGTGGGTGGCGAGCACAGGCAGTGAAATTTAATTCATATAAATTATGAATCAAAATAAAAAACTGAAAAGATAGCTTTCAGACTCAGATGGAAAATAATATGGACTTCCCGAGATTTTTGTGGTTGAGTCTTTGGACAAAACTCCCTCGTTGAAACTGTCTTCTTTCTTGATTGAGAAAGTTTTATCCAGTCGGATTAAATTAAATCAGTTAGAAAGATGAGAGACTGCAATTTAACGGTGGAGGTTGAAACAAGAAAACATGGGGAATCTATAATGAAAATGAACCTCTTTCAAAATGTTAGTATTAAAACTTTCCCACACACAAGTTTGAATATATTGTGGGGCTCGCCCCTTGTACACAAGATGGACTCGTCTAAAGTATACTTATACTACGGAGAGATAGCGTGAGAAAAACGTCGAGTCAGGGTGTTCACTCAGAGTTCTACGAGAGTCCGGAAAGAGAGATAATTACGGCTTCACTTACAGAGACTTGTACATATACTTTTCTATTAACCCCCATTCCTGGACTACTAATCTTCATTTCAAGTTTGTATTCTTACGTTTAATACACATATTTTTTCTATTTAAATTACTGGCGTTGTTTATTTATTTGTGCAGGATTCCATCCCCGGAATCTACAACAGAATACATCAAGGGGAGTGATTAGAAGTAAAGAACTCTCTTTGGCCACCCAGAAGAAATTTCATCTGTCTTGGGCAGCCAGGGAGTTCTCTGATTAAAGAAGAATCTCCATCAAAAGAAATGGTGAAAAATTATTTACGGATACATACATTCTTACGTTCAATTTGTCTAAGATACCATCAAAAATCAAAATAGGCTACAATGTAGAGCCAGTGGAGCTATATATCCCTGCTCCTCTGAGATGTTTTAGATGTCAAAAATTTGGACATCACAGAGATAGTCGTAGGAGTCGCCCTACGTGCGCAAAAATGTGGTAAAAAAACTCTGATTATAGTGAAGATGAGTACCAGGATGAAATTAAATACGCAAATTGTCAGAAAAATCATCCGGCTTACTCTCGGACTTGTGAGTACTGGAAGAAAGAAAAAGAAATTATAGAAGTGAAATATAAAAGAAATATATCCTTTTACAGAAGCAGAAAAGTAGTTGAAGTGTACATGAGGGTCCCTTCCTACGCAAGAATAGTGGATAGGGCAGGGTCAAATAACTCTAATCAGAATGATAAATATAGGGAGCTTATTGAGAGACTTGTACACTGAGGCCGAATGATTAGCCCAACTTTCAGAAAAATTTGAAAGAAAAATATTACAAAGAATTGGGACAGGCTAAACCAGGAAAAGGAAAAGGAAAAAAAGGAAAAGGAAATGGCCAAGAAGAGTATAACATCATCTCAAACTCAGACCCCCTCCTTCCAAAAATGTTAAGCCATCTGCAGAACAAAGGCCACAGAGATCGCCTATACGTCCACCTAGAGTTAAGATCCTAAACACTAGATTAAATGCCACTCAAAAGTGAATGGAAACTACCAAGCAAAAGTTGGAAGTTCATAAAGCCCAAGTACCTACTGAAAATTGTTTCGATAAGTTTGAAAGAGATGGAAGTAGATAGCCAAAACCCTCAAACGGCTAAAACTTCTAAATTAAAAATTAAACACTAATAAGCCATAAGCATGTAGAAAATAATACAATGGAACTGCCGTGGAGTGAAGGCAAACATTAACGAGCTGCTTCTTTTGATAACAGACCTGAATCCGGCAGTTATTTGCTTTCAGGAAACCTTTCTTAAGAGGCATGATAAAATAAATATTAGAGAGTACCAGCAATACAATTATATAAATGACACTGGTCTTTGGGGGGTCAGGTGGCACGTCCATCTTGGTCAGGAATGATGTTCCACAAACTCAGATGAGTTTAAAAACAAATTTTCAAGCAATAGCTGTAAAAGTAACGCTGCACAGACCAATTAACATCTGATTGGTTTACATTCCACTGAATGAAGAGAAAGTGAAACCGAATTGCAAGGAATTATAAGGCAACTCCATGCTCCCTTTATGTTACTAGGTGATTTTAATTGTCACAGCACTATATGGGGATGTAAAGATACAAACCAAAAAGAAAAGAGTATGGAATCTGTTATAAATAACAACGATTTGTGTATCTATAACAATAAATCCCCAACTTATATATATCCATTCTCTAGCAGTTACTATGTAATCGATTTATCTTTGTGCGATCCATCTATTTTTATGGACTTTTCCTGGAAGGTACTGATGGACACGTGTAATAGCGATCATTTTCCAATTGTTCTTCAAATTGACAAAATCCTCAATTTACGATAGAGGAATTGAATGAATCGTTAAAGAAAGCCCATGATGCAACTGTGGGACCAGACGATATTTACTATCAGTTCCTAAAGCAGCTGCCAAACAAATGGCCGCAACTTTTCCTTAAACTATTTAATAATATATGGACTATTGGCCACTTCCCAGATTTGTGGAGACTGTCTTTCATCATTCCTATTCCGAAACCTGGAAGGATGACTCAGAACCTGGAAATTACAGGCCAATATCTTTAACTAGTTGTCTGTTCAAGACCATGGAAAGAATGGTCAACAACAGTGTAACACCCACCGGTGGTCGCGGTCCAGCGCCAATATGTGACGTCCACTGGTCGCGTCGTCAATATATGACACTGCGCCGTCAGCCCGTGGTCAACTCCCAGTTGCGGCGCGAAGCTGTAAGGTTTCTTCCACCAGCGTTTGGGGTTGACTCGTTGTCGCTGCCACCAGCCTGTCCCCGGTCGATCTGGTCGTTCCCGGTTCGATACCAACTTTGTCGTTCTCAGCTCGCCTCCAACGCTTGGTCACCGAAGTAACTACTTTGATCTCAAGTCTAACCTACCCACGTTGTGACTTTAATCTTAGGTATACGAAATCAATCAGGCATCGGGCCGTAGTGCAAGCTGAATCCAGGGTAAAGATGATACCGCACATGCGTAAGTAAAAAAAATAATAAAACAAACTCACGAGTCTGTCTATATTTCTGAGATGAGGTATTATGTACATTATTTACATTATTCGGACTATTGTCCTCATCTTTGTCGCCATCCTTCTTCAGGTGGTGGGAATGTCGAACTGAAACCTTTATTTCGCTCACTGGGGTAGAAATGTTTTAGTTCCACGTGCCATGTTTGATGGATGTCAGCTATCAGTTATCTCCTGTTAATTTTCCCTCTAAAAGTTCTCCACTGCCTTAACCGGGTATTGAACTCACACTCTTATATTGTAAATAATGTACAAACTCACGTGGTTCAAATATGTTGAGAAATAACAATTATCTTTATCTATCTGTTGAATACAGGAGTGTGTTTCTCTCCCGGTCCGTTTCTATGGATTCGTGACACTTTTTGCGTTTCTTAAGCGAGTTATGGTATCTTAAGTCGTTCGTCAATAAAAACCTGCTTTTGGTAGGAAGACTAAGTCGAAAAGGACGTGGAAATCTTTTGGTCAGCTTATGAACTCCGACCGTGTCTGGCACTCCGAAAAATCTGCCGAAACTCTCTCTCTGATCAGCTGCCTCGAGACGTTTGTTTATATGGACACCAACCAACTCCGGGGTGGGGCCTGTCGTGGTTTGGGTTCCTTGACAATTCTTAATCCCCAACAAGAATTCTCTTTGTTCTTAGGCCAGGAAAATTAGTTACTTCCCATTTTTGGAAGATTAATCACTTTCCACTTCGGGGTTCCTCCCTCGTCCGTGAGGGAAGGTCGGAGGAGAGTTATCCTCCTAGACTCTTCCTCTCTCACATTGGTATCTCATACGAATCCCCTCAATGGGTGTTAACAACTTCTCCGTCTTTCTCATACATTCACCTCCGCGTATTACCCATGCTACTTCTTAGCCAATGATCTCTAAACAGTGTGGGTGTGGCTAGACTGGCCCTCATGTTTACAAAATCCTTTTTTTCTTTTCTTTTTCCTTTTCCTTCGGCCAAAATATTTACAATTCCCAGATTGCCATTCAATTCCTTATCACATTCCAAATCCACTTTTAACTGGGTGGTTGTGTTTACCTCATAATTAAATTCTTTATTTTTCTCATGTCTTAAAATTCTCTTATCACCTGGTGCCTATTTTCGATGACACTGCGTCTGACGTCAACAGTTTAAAAAAAAAATAATAACACTTTCATCCGCGATTTCCTTTCTCATGCCAAGATTCGTGCGTACAACAGATGGGTCTCTTCGCTGGACCCAAGAACCAAAATTAAATGATAACTCTGAAAGATAATTAATGGCTATTCTTCAGGATGGTCTCAAGCTGAAATTCCTCCACGGTCGCATGCGCCGGCCGGCTTTGTTTATCTTTTAGAATTCTGTTTCGTTTGACACGTCACTCCCTTATAGTGACATTAATTAATTTGACAGAATCATAGTCTTGCTCCTTCTTACTGGTTTTCTGTCTTTTGCGAAAAGTATCTTCCTTTTGTAAATAAAATAAATTCTTCTTTTTTTTAAATTTTAATGTCACTCAGTCTATCTTTCGGTATAGCTCTTTCTCGCCTTAAGTATTTCCCGTTTTTAATTCCTATGGTTAATTAGTTAGCCAATTACCAAAACTAAATAGTGTCACAACAGATTGACTTGCTATTTAGAAAAGAACGGCCTAATCACTGATTACCAATGCGCGTTCAGGAAAAATAGATGTATCATGGATCGCTTAGTGCGGCTGAAAACTTCTGTCAGGAAAGCATTTCTTCGGCAATCTTTTTCAAATTAGAAGAAGCCGATAATACTACGTAGAAGTTCGGCATATTAAAAGATCTGCAAGAAATAGGCCTCAGAAGTAGAATGACAGAATTCATAGGGAATTTCCTAAAAAATCGAAATTTTCAAGTCAGAGTCGGAGGTGCAGGAACAGGAGGAAGGAGTTCCGCAAGGAACTATTCTGTCAGTGACGCTTTTTTGCGTTAAAATCAATTCCATAATTAAATCTCTAAGCCCCAGGCGTTAGATGTTTCCTATGTTGACGATTTCTTAATCATGTACAAATCTCGGCATATGAATAAAATAGAAAGGTAGCTTCAGTAGTGCTTAAATAAGATACAGAAATGAACCACGGAAAATGGGTTTACGTTTTCTAAAAAGAAAACTAAATGTATACATTTCTGTTAGTTAAGATCCAATGATCCATGTCTGAAATTAGATAAAGCAGAAATTCCAGTCGTGGAACAGCACACGTTTCTAAGTGTAATCTTTGACAGGAATTTAACTTTCATCACTCATCTGAAGTATTTGAAGACGAAATGTAGCTTCTGCGTGTAGTCGCTCACACTGAATGGGAAGCAGATCGGTATATCTTGTCAAATTATATAGATCACTACGTTTCAAAATAGATAATGCTAGTTTTATATATGGGTCAGCCAGAAAGTTGTACATGAAAATTCTGAATGCAACTTACCGTCAATTCTGAATGCAACTTATCGTCAAGTGCTTGGGGCGTTTAAAAGAACATCCCCGGTGGAGAGCTTATACACAGAAGTCGGTGAAACCCCTCCACATCTACGGCGTATTAAAATGCCATTGCAGTATTATGCAAAAGTTAAATCATACCCACATAATCCAGCTTATAGAGCTAGATTTGACCTAAACTATTCGATCAATTCGGTCATGCAGAAAATGCCATACTAGCATACGGACTTAGGATAAAATCCATTGCTGAAGAATTAGACACTTCATTATCAAATGTGCAAGAAACAACAGTATCTAGTATTCCACCATGGACAATTAAACACCCTCAAGTCCTTGAACTACACGATTTTCCAAAGGAAAGAACCCACCCTCTCATATTTCTAGACAAATTCCTGGTATTTCTGGAAAAATTCCATGACTATTCAACACTCTATACAGACGAATCAAAAAGTGGTGACAAAGTAGGATGCGCAGCAGTAAGCCAGAAAATTACCAAAAGGAAACACCTCCCAAAGGGAAGTTCGATCTTCATGGCAGAGGCATATGCGATCGAGTTTGCTCTAGACATCATCTCTGAGAGCAAACTAAAGAAAACTTTGTTTGCGATGTTGATGCTGTCTAGCGATTTTGTTGTCTATTCAGCATACGGGGACCAGCATTCAAGACTTCCGACAACAGCTGATAGGAGTAGTGCAGCAGGAACTAGTGAGGGCGGTTATTGGAAATAGGTGATGGGAAAGGCTTAAAGATAGCATTAGATCGTTCACCACCGAACAGCCAACGACTAGATAAGGCTAAGAAGGTGAGGTGGAAACTCTCAAGGATAGTCTGTCCCTGGCGGAGGTTGGGGAGATTCGCTAGAAATAGGTGTAGCCAGGCAGACACTGGAGCGTGCGGCTAACGCTACTAGGGTCAGGCAGTTAAGCATAGGTTAAACAAGATGTCTGGTGAAGCCGTGAACATGGGCGCAGAATTGTGCAAGGAAGAGTTCCGTCGAAGTTCCGATCAATACATTCAAGAGGCCGATACTCCGGAGGGGCGTACACTAAAGTCGACCAGCGACATGTGCGAGGCGGTTGGAGAGCCGGTTTTTCAAGGAGCCTGTTCTCTGTGGCGAAGAGTTACGCAGCTATTTGGCTGACTTTCCTCAGCTTTCGCGAACTGAAGCTGCTAGCTGCGTGGGTGAAATCACAGAGGGCGAAGTCCACTTGGCATTGAAGAGGGTTGGCAATGGCAAGTCTCCCGGACTTGATCGTCTGCCCTACAAACTGTACATGAGGTACATCTTTGTGCAGATTTTGACAGTCGTGTTCAACAAATGTTTCCCGCAGGGGTCCATCACCAACCGGATTTCCAGGGTGTGTGTTCACGCTGTTTAGATGACTATAGACCTATAACTCTGTTAAACACCAAGTTAAAGATTTTGGCGAAGATCCTGACGGAGCGTTTGCAATCAGTTGCCGAGATTCTGTTGGGGCCGGAGCAGACTTGTGCTATGAAGAGACGAACAATTTAGAGTAACCTGTATCTGTTCCGCACGATCATAGAGGGTGTAGAGGACAACAAAGAAGCCGTGCTGATCAAATTGGATCAGTCCATGGAGTCGACCACAGTACCTGGTTGCTGTCCTGCAGACCTCCGGATTCAAACCCGACTTCTACAAGTATCTTCTATGCCCCCCCCCCCCAGTGCTGTGGTGCAGGTGAGCTGGAAGTGATCGCGCGTTTCTGACCTGTCACGGTCGGTTCGTCAGGGTTGCCCGCTCTCACCCCTATTTTATACTTTGACGTGGCGCCCCTCATCCATCTGCCGAAGGACAGGATGAGTAGTCCGGCCCTACGTGGAATCGCTGTCTCTGGTGGGGATAGAGCCTGGGCTTCCGTGTACGCCGATGACGTGTCCATTTCCGTGACGTGCCACAGCGATATTGAGGTGATACATAAGGCGGTTGAACGATACGAGATGGTCACGGGGGGGTGCAAGTTTAACTGCAACAAGTCTTGCGGTTTGCAGTTAGGCGCCTGGAAGGGAGTCCTTTCAGTTGGACAGTCCGCATTCTTAGTGTGTTTCGGTCCCTGGGTTCAGCTGGAGAATTGGTCGGAGGTACAGGCAAAGGTCGGAGCGGCGGTCTTAGACATGTCTCCGAAGGTGGTTGTCCTTGTAGGGTAGGGCTGAGGTGTATGTCACGTAGTCTTTCTTTTCATCCTTTACCGGTTAGTTGTACTCCATCTCTGTAAAGACCGTATGAAGGCGATCGAGCGCTTGTGGGGTAGGCGCAAGCATCAGGACCGCAGAGAAGTCTGTGTCCAGCGACATGGGGTGCTGTGATTACCACACTAGAGGAAACGGCTTCGCACACCTTCTGCCATTGTCCTCAGGTGCGCCCGTTCTGTGACTATGTCCGTGAGTTGAGGACTCGTATCGATCCCAAGCATCACGTGTCCCTTGATCGCACATACAAGTGCGATAATGTGTCGCCCTCGTTATCTGGTGTTTCCTACGTTGCTAGCCGTGACAAGAATGGTGATATGAACGTCGGAATGAAGGGATTCTTGCGATACAAACACTATTTTCATCAGATTCTGACCGGATACCTTTGGCATCAGCTTTTACCCACCTTTTGTTGAAATCTGTCCATAAGGACAGATTTGAACAAAAGGTGGGTAAAAGTAGCGAGTTTGCTACAAGTGAATGGGGGCAGACTTGATTTTCATTTTTAAGTCCTCTTTGACGCAATGGGTCGGTTTCCTGTGGACCCTCCTCTGGTTAAGTTAGACATTATTTGTTTACTTAGTTAATGTCAGTAAATGTTGTTCCTAGCTTCTTCCTAGCTCTCTCTTTTGTTATGATCCATGTTGAGATTCTCAATCTCCTCAGGTTTTTTTTTGTTCCGTTTTTCATCTCGACTGGATCAGCCTGTGTTTTTTCCCACGCCTTCATTTTTTAATTTTTTATTCTTCCCTCTGTCCAAGGCAGAATACAGCGGGCATTATTATTATTTTTGTAGGGTGGTTGGGTCCTACTAACATATGTTATATTTAGTTTGAACGATTTGTAATACTTTAGTTTCGTTTTCTGGGTTCATCCTCCCTCGTTTCATTAGCATATATATTTATATTAAAAAAAGAAAATGGAAAAATGTGACATTTGAACTATTTGTACATATTGAAATTTTATGTCACGGGTATTTTTTAGGTTTATTGTAGTTTATGTAGTATTGAGTGATGATGGATCAGTTTTTGTGGTAACGTGTGGTTTTGGGACAGCTACCTTGTGGTATAGTTCATAAGCCGGCTGCCGATCTGGGTTGATCTCTCATAGTAGTTCTCACTGGTTGGCGTGGCGCTCCTCCTGCTGACTGCTGCTGACCGCTCAGCCTGACCGTGACAGGTCTCTTCCCTGGCCTCCTGTTGACTGCTGTTGTACTTCCCCGTGTGACGCCTTTTATGTCAAAAAACGACGCGAGTATAATTAGGAGGGAAGCATTTTTATTGGTCGAAAAATAGAAACACTTTAAAATATTATTTTATTTTTCGACCGGAACTCGTGCGTCGGGAACATGCGTAAACGAAGATAATGGTCATTTTGTGACGGGGCCTTGTCCCGTTCACATCCGGCTCTCGCTCTTGAGTATGTTAGTTTATTTGCCTGCAAATCAGCCGAGATATGTCTTATTTTATTTTATAACAAGGCTCCCCCAGATCTCGGTCTGATTTACAGTGAGCGTTATTCGTGTATATTTGGGTGATTAATTCATGATAAAGTCTCTGAAGCGTGTGGGAAGTTGTCCTCGTGTTCTTCTTATTGGCATTTGTTTTGGTATGGAGTTATTTGCTGAATTATGTGTCCCAGAGGGATGTGGAGGAGAATGATCCTGGTGACTGTTACATGGTGGAGGCAGAGGGATTGTATTAGATAGATGTGTTGGACGTGGAGCCAGTCGTCGGATATGTGCACGGTGAATCCAGATTGTATCACCATTATCGTTTTGCACCTGACACATCATATTGTTCGTTTTTATAATGGTGTAATTTCCTATCCAGGGCAGATGAGAGGATTGGGCAACAGTTGAGTGTGGCCGGTGAAGTAAAACCTTGTCGCCTACTTGTATTGGGTCCTTGTATGTGAGGCGATTTAAGTTAGTCTCAAGTTTGTGGTCAGCTTCATCGTTGGCCAGGGTGACGTGGTGGTGAACCTGCTTTAGCAGGGCATTAATTTGCATTCCATATGCTCCAGGATCGTCACTTGTGATTTCTTTTCTGTGTAGTGTAGGTAGGCCGATGTTGGGGTGACGGCCAGTAATGGCATAGTGCGGGGAGACACCGGTGGCGCTGTTGGTCGTGGCATTCATGGACGAAACGACAGATTCTAGAACGTCTGTCCATTCACAGTTCCTGTCTTCGCATAACATATAAAAAGTGCGTTCTTCATCGTGCGATGTTGTCTCTCGATATTTCCTGAGCTTTGCGGGCGCCAAGGACAGTGAAGTTCTTGCGTGATTGACATCTGGTTACAGAATTGTCGATAGACTTCTCCAGTGAAGTGTGTGCCTCGATCAGAGGATACTATGCGTGGAATCTCTCTGTGTCGAAGGAAGAACTGGTACAATCCGCGGGCGGCGTCGATAGCACGGTCTCTCGCGCATGGTATGGCTGTAAAGTGTCGGCTGAAGCTATCCAAGATGGTTAGGATGTAGCGTTTTCCCTTTGAGTTGGGCATTGTGACAAAGTCTATAAAGACGAGATCGAATGGTCTCTTTCCTCGTTTGCAGTGGCCAATGGGCCAGTGGGTACGTCTACCGTAGTTGCCCTTGCACTTAGCACACGTGTCGCAAGAATCGACATAGGCCTTGATGTCGCGGTTTTTGAATTCCCACCAGTAGCTGGAAAGGAGTTCTCGCATACGGGTAACACCTGAGTGGTTGTTGCCCTCGTGTGCCTGGTAGAGGTATCTGGATCGTAGTTTGTATGGTACAACCAATCTCGGAGAGTGTTTACTGTCTCTTATCATCAAAACGGAGGTGCCTGGTTCTAGAAAAAATTGGTGCAAATGTTTTTTGAAAAGCGTAGCTCGGTGGTCGTCAGGATCGATATGAGGTTCGCTTGGGTGGGTGACTGGAGGGCGCTGATGATCTTTGCCAGGGCGTCGTCCTTCTGTTGTTCATTTGCGATGCCGAGGTGGTTGCAGATTCTCTCAGTGGGGATGGTGGTGGTAGAGTGATAGGCGAAGAATGCGTTGGTGACGCGCTTGTGGGTGCGGGCGTTTTGTGGTGTGTGAGTTTTGGGAATGAGCTGTAAACCGTTAAACTCGCCGAGGCACCAAGATGGGATGTATACGCGGAGGTCTGAACCACTTACCTCGAATGTCCTGCCTGCCGGTGTAGGGTCGTTCGGGGCTTTCGTTTTCTTATGTCCGCAACCTCTGCTGAGCATGTCAGCCCATACATTTGATTCGCCTTCGACATATTCTAAGACGAATTTATAACATGAAATTTCTTCTTGCCATCGTCGTATTTTGGCATTATTGAACTCTCGTTGGTCCAGATATGTCAGCGATCTGTGGTCGGTGAAGATGACGAAGGGGCGGTTGCGAAGGAAATAATCAAATTTCAATATTGCCCACTTTACTGCATATGCCTCTCGTTCCGTCGTGGACCAGTTCTGTTCCGTGGAGTTGAATGTATGGGAAGCGACCGCTATGATATCTTTCTTCCCGTTGTCGGCTTCTTGCATTAAGATTGCTCCACATGCGACGTCACTGGCGTCGGTGGTGAGTGTGAAAAGTTTGGAGAAATCCGGAAACGAGATGACGGGTGGCGAAGAGAGACGGTCCTTGAGTTTTTTTTAAGGCTCTGTCGGCATTTTGCGTCCAGATAAACGGTTTATTAACCTTGTTGAGTTCGTGTATGGGACCCATAAGCTTTGAAAACATATCTGACCTGATTTGTTCGTGAAGACGTGTCTCTAGGAATTGTCTGATCCACACTAAACGGCCGATAAGGCTTTGTAATTCCTTTTTGATGTTGGAGGTTTCATTTCCCTGATGGCACGAACGTATTCTGGATCAGCCTTGAATCCTTCGCTGTTTACTATGCGTCCGAGGAATTTTGCCTCTGATGCGAGGAAGGAACATTTATCTGGATTCAGCTTGAGTCCGAATTTTCGGAGGGCAGTAAAAAATTGTTCGAGGGAGAGTATGTACTCCCTAAATGTCCTAGCGTGGACCAGGTTGTCGTCGATATAGGAAGAAATGTTGTCACGGGATGTGACCGTGGCTAGGGCTTCTGCTATGCAACGGGAGAAGATTTGTCCGGCAGATGTAAGGCCGAAGGCCAGGCGCGTGTATTGATAGCATTGGTCCTTCCATGTAAATGCTGTTTTGTATCGGTCTCGCTTGTCGATCTCAATTTGCCAGTAGCCGCTGCGTAGATCGAGGGTAGTGAAATATCTATTGCCTTTGCCGATTTTGTTGAACAAGTGGTCGATCCTTGGCATTGGGTAAGGGTCAAGATCGACTAAGACCTTGTTGAGAGTTCTTTTAAAGTTAGCGACGACGCGAATCGATCCGTTTTTTTTTGCGTACGGCAAATACAGGGCTATTGAAGCCTTTGGGGTCGCTGCAGTTTTCAATGATACCTTCATCGGCCATGCGCTTAATTTCGGTATCAACGTCTGCTTCCAAAGCCTGGGCGATCGGGTGTTGTTTCTGGCTGCGAGACTGGCCGTTGGTTGGTATGCGGATGGGTCGGATGAATGTGCCTTTGCTGCTGCTTTCGGTGCCGATAATGTCAGCGTAGCGAATGAGTAAGTTTGCAGTGGCCTCTAGTTCGTCTCGGTTCGGGTGGTTTGGTAGCGATAGCCCCGTGTTATGCTTTAGCCAGGTTAGCTTTTGATCCAGTGTCTGGATGTTGGGCTGTAGTTCCATAGTAGGCTGGTTTTGGATGACGTCAGCTTGGGCGCCATATGCTGGATCGTTGGTTGACGATGACGGTGATATGATTGCGGCTGTGTGTGTTGTGTATCCTGAGGAAAGTGTGCGTCTGAATTCTATAGTCGCATTTTGGTTGTCGATTAGATAGGAATCGAGCGTGTTGTGACATAGGATATTTTGGCCGATCAGGATCGGTGTGGTTTGGGTAGTTACCAGCACGTTAACCTTTTTGAATGTGGGTGAGTCTCGACTGCCGATGGTGATGTCGCAAGTCAGTTCGCCAAGGGCGGTGGTGCTGCCGTTGATTCCTTTTACTACGACGTCGGAGCGGGTCATGTGTTTCTTGGCTTCTCTGGGTAACTGAGATATTGGTAAGATGCAGGTGGAGCATCCAGAGTCTAGCATTGCGACGCCAGAGAAGGTGATGTCCCTGAAGTTGAAGGTGGACTGGACGAGCGGTGAATGGTGAGCGAGTCCTTGAAAGTTGAAGGTGTGATGGCTGACGTAGGGGCATGGCGAACGAGGCATCACATCTCGTCCTGCCCGAAGCGAAAATCCTGTTCCACATCATTTATGGCTTGTATATTATCATTCGTTGCGGCGATATGGGCCTGTGCCCGAGTGCGAGGTGGGTGGCGATATAGGCAGTTGCGTCCATGGAGGCAGGGGCGACCTCTGAGGTAGTTCTTGCACACGCTGATTCGTGGTGTGTGCTGATGGTTTCTGCGTGTCGGATGGTGGCCATGTTCGGGAGGGTTGGTGAGGCCCGTCTGCTGTGGGTTTGGTTGCCTGCTGGGTCGGAGTGGCGCGTTTCTTTGGTTTGACCGCTGTGGTTTCTGTGTGAAATACACAGTGTCGTGCGAAGTCGTGTCGTTGGATTTTACACCGCGATCAAGGTATCTTTGAGCTTCGGAGGCTATGCCAATGGCTGAATAGTGGTTGTCCATTGTCTTGACAAGATGTGGGTAAAGATTTGAGTTCCAAATTTTCACCTTTTAGCTCATTAGCATAGCGCCGATGATGGAAATAAGTCCATCGACTGTTAAGTCTGTATTTTTGTCTTTTTTGTATTTGTTTTTTTTTATGTGGACGGCTGCCTCTCTAAGGGTGTTTTCGAGTCGACCCGCGAAGTCTGTTAATTTTTCGCCGTCTCGCCGTTCCAGATCCCAGGCTTGACTGAGGTGTTGGAAGTTAGTCATCTGGCTTCCGTGGGCTGCTAATAAGTATTCCTTCAGTCGTTCGAAGGTGGATATGTCTTTTTTTGAGTCAACCATCTGCTGAAAGATACTTTGGTCCAGTAAATCTTTAGCAGACTTGACGAATTCGCATTCCAGGCTGGGATAGGTGCTGAGTTCTGGCGTGACGTGGATTGTGTATGCTTTGTTTAGAGCCGTGATGAATCGGTTCACGTCGTGTCCAGGGTGAAAAGTTCTCTCTAGCTTCAATATGTCGCGTATAGTTTGTTGGCACATCATTAAGCTGTAATCGCCATTTGTTTGAGCAGTGGGAGGTGTTAAAGTAGTTGATTTTAGGGCAGTCAGCATGTCATTTATGTCGGCTTGAATTTCTTGTATCGTGGCTTCGGGAGGCTGTGTTGGTCCCGTTTCAAGTTGAATAGTAGTGTTTTCTGTTCCTTGATGAGAGTAAATAGTTCGGCTCGGGTGAAGCTCGTGTAGTCGGCCATATTTCTCTTGCTGTACGCATCTGACACCAGTGTTATAGACAAGCGTATGGTTGCAAGAAAATACGACAACAGAAGAAATAGATTTACGTGATTTATTTCAATAGGAACGTGTGGTTTTGGGACAGCTACCTTGTGGTATAGTTCATAAGCCAGCTGCCGATCTGGGTTGATCTCTCATAGTAGTTCTCACTGGTTGGTGTGGCGCTCCTGCTGCTGACTGACCGTGACAGGTCTCTTCCCTGGCCTCCTGTTGACTGCTGTTGTACTTCCCCGTGTGACCCCTTTTATGGCGTTTTTTATGGCTTAACAGGCTCGAAAAACGACGCGAGTATAATTAGGAGGGAAGCATTTTTATTGGTCGAAAAATAGAAACACTTTAAAATATTATTTTTATTTTTCGACCGGAACTCGTGCGTCGGGAACATGCGTAAAACGAAGATAATGGTCATTTTGTGACGGGGCCTTGTCCCGTTCACATCCGGCTCTCGCTCTTGAGTATGTTAGTTTAAATATGTAATTGTATATAAATGTTTTATTTGTTTCGATCTATAAATGTCTCGTTTTTACTTTGTTTGAAATCTCATGTTTGTTATATATTTGTTTGGGACAAGGTTTAGACACACAACCGATCCGAACAAAATCCTTCTGATTAATTAAATGAACCAAAAGTCCCAACAAACTATTATGTAACATTCCTTACCTAACCATAAAAAATTATTTATTAATTTTATTTCAACTATTTACTCTAAAATGCCCTCTATAATTTCGTGTATGCAAGGCGTGCTCCTACGATTTTTTCCATTGAGCCTCGGTCACATGACCACTTCAGCATTCACATAAACAATTCCTGAAAAAGAATTAATATAAAAAAAAAATTCTGACCAGTTTTTCATGCTTCACAAAAATTTTTTAACAAGAAACAGAATACTGGACAATCCTTTGTCCATTCTTTGTACCCAAGGTCAACGCCTCAGACGCCAGTCTGGATACAAGTCACTCCAACAGTGAACTTTGTCATCTCCGATATCCACTCCACCAAGGTCATCAGCTACCATCAGTCCAATATTCCTGGGGAGAACAAAATTCATTACCTCTTCACATAAGACTACACGAAATTTACATATAATTCATTGAAAAATAAATATACTGGTATAAAAACACACAATACATGTCAAAAGCCGCACGTCACAGTATTGGAATAATCCATTCTAACCTTTCACCCCTCCGGTATAATTCACTTTGCACCAAATAACATAACAACCAATCAACACTCTAATTTCGGCAAGCGAGACTTCTCATTGGTCCAGACCCTTGGAACTATAACAAGTTCACGTGAAAATGTCTGGAGCCAGTTTTATTTGCCCGAAATCTATATAAAGGAAAATCCAAATTGACTCAAACAGTCAGATTTCTACTCCAGAAGAGATGCTAGACATTTCCACGCAAGTCAAAACCTTGACCAAATAACTTTTACCGCGCAAAAAAAGAAAAAACTTCTGACTCAGCAAATAACAATCACGCTCTCTCAGGAACAATTTCAAACAATCATTTACAATACTTCAGAAAGTAATATATACTTACTACCAAACAAGTATTTGTAATTAATCAAACAAACTTCTAACACAATTAAAGGAACGCAACTCCTACCAAATCTGAACATTAATGCAAGATTTCACGCACACACACGAAGGACTGAACTCGCACAGGAGACATTTTTATTTACGTTTAATTACTTAGTTTAATTTCGTGCACAGATATCAACAAAAGCTTTACACACGTTCAAACACCACAAAAACACTCTTCATAAATTAACTTAGCTATCCTCAGTTACACAAACATATCCAAAGTATATGTATATGTGAATTGTACATAAATTGATGTTATTTTTATGCCTTTAATAATCTTTGTTTTACTTTGATACATCTTATTCTTGCATGTTTTGTCTTCAATGCTCTTTCTCTCTTTAATTGTTGTGGATGAATGTTTTAGAACACGCACATAAATAATCCTTCTGATAAATCAACATACTGTTGGGGACGTGCAGGATTGTTAATTATTTCAGAAGGATTTTTGTTAATGGATGCGTGTCTTACTGCGTCCCGAACAAATAAACAAATAAACTTTCATATGCAATCAAGAAAACGAGACATATATAGTTTAGAAAACAATGCAACATTTACAGATTGGACAATCAGTGTGTGTCGTGTGTACAAAATGTGTGTGTAATTGTTTGATTCGTGAATGTCTCTTTGTTGATATTCGCTGTTTTTTGTTTGTGTCGAATATCGTAATTATGAATAATAAGAGTTTTGGAAAGAAGAACAATAGAGTGGTCTACCCTTAATCGTATTTAATGTTTACTTATCTTTTAGTAGTGAATACAATTCACTGTACATAAGTTGAGAAAAGTGTTCACAGAGTCGATCGTTGAATGTTCGAATGTGAGTCAGTAAATGTTTTCGTGCGCGGCAAAATTATGGTTTAGAACGGCGTGGAGTATATTGACAAATACTCTGCGAATTCGTGAGACTGATTATTTATTGCACATATGTACAAATGTGGCACAAGGCCGAAAAGGGGATTGGGGTAAAGGATGGTCATCACTTGTCTTAGATTAAACTTAGCTAGCCACAATCACTGACCCTATCATACAGAACAATAATCCTTTCACCAAAACAACACATTTATCCATACCTTTCTTACAACAAACACCAAAATGCCTCTTTGACTCAAATGAAAAACCTAAATAATCCCCTTATGTACAAATTATTGTCCGTGGGGGAGGGGCATAAAAACAACAACTTTTAAAAATGAACCCCAATGAATATATACAAAATGACAAAATATATTTACAAGAAACCAAATAAAATTTGTATTAGTAATAAAACCCCCACAAACTCTTGAATGTGGCAGAAATATCAGTTAACTGGACGAAATCGATGCGGAACTTATGAAAATAAGGCCACTCATTCTTCCCTAGCATTCACACAGGCACACACTCATTCATACACAACAACAAATACGAAAAACACACACACGAAAAACGAAAAGGCGCCCCGCATCTACCAGAGAACTGACATCACACCACCTAAAAAACGAGGGAGGGATGGGGAGTTAAACCAAAAAAAAGAAAAAAAGGGACGGAAATAAAAAGGGACCAATGAGCAAATACACCCTAGCTAAGTTTACCAGAATCGGAAAAAAAAACTAAAAGAAAAAAATCCAAAAACCTAATCTAACCTAACTCCGGGATGGGTTACCTATGTTTAACCCAGGAAAAACAATATCCTTAATGCCTAACCGGCATCCAAATGCCACTCAAGGTCAGCCCTTTTACTCAAATGACATTCGCGCAAGATTCACCCACCTTTTTATTGAATTCCGATGAGGTGAGCCGCCGTTATTTCCGTCCTGATCTTGACTTTAAGCTGATGCTTAAAGAACAAGATCAGTTGGGAAGAAGTGAACTTCTCGCCCTCATGGAATCCCTTCTGACGCGTCGTCCAAATCACGACTCCGTGAGACTGACTGTCTGGGGCTGTCTACGTTTGCTTTTATGTCATTTGGGTTTCAAAAAGTGGCTCACTTGGTTTTGGCGCAATTTCTGTTTCTGCACGTGAACTTCAAGTGATTGACCAATGGGGCTGCTTGCTTCTATTCTTGCCATTTCTATTGGTTGAGGTTTTTTTGGTACGTAGGCGTACGATGTGGACTGTGCATTTTTTAGGTTGGAAAGGTAAGGATATTGGATGAGTCCACAATACATTCGCCAATCTGCAACAACAGCGTCAAACAATTTCATAAGTGAGCCACGTCCTTGCCACCTAAATTTTACACGTTAAATAGGCTATGATCTACACTGCTCTTCCATTCACATTGACACAACACACATGATTCATTATCACCCTATTTATTCAAACAACCAATTTATTAATTTTTTCTTGCATATTACCTTAACTTATATTAACTTAAATAGATTTTCACACCTTTTTTTTTCACCATTATTCCCATATTGTTACTGTTATTGCTCATTTGCCTCTATGTGTCAAAACTCAGCTCGCAATATATCCATCTCCTCCTGCCCCCAGGGGGGAAACAATCACACCTGCTCAGCATCTCCTAACTAATCCATTACTGGCTCTACCGTGGTTACAAAGATTACTTCCTTAGTCGCTATCACAATTTGGCATCCCACAAGCCACCTGACCAATTTCACTAGATCATCAGAGGCCCCAAAACTTGGCCCCGGGGGTATCTTAAGGAATATTTATTCAATATAAATACTTCATGGCGCACAGGTTCCCATTCTACCCCCCCCATAAATATCAGATCCCTAACTACATAGCTAGGTGTGACCATTTCCACCCCATAGGACACAAACTCAAACAATTCGGAAACCATGCAAGCCGAATCTATTTATTGCCACAACAATTAGCTAACTTACTTTTTCCACAAAATGTTAATTCTCAGAATTCGCCAAATAATAACTTGGCATGAAGGCACGAGGACACACACGGCTCTTAAAATAAAAATTTTCGCACTCTGTTACAAAAATGAAAATAATAATCATTTGTCAGCTAATTACAATTAAGAAAATAATCCTAAACTTAAAACATTTGAATGCACGCAAAACCATAGTCACAAAAACTTTCAGTTCATTAACGGTCCACAGAAATCACATCACAAAATATCGTCAGTTTTTCTTTTCTAAAAAAAATTTCCATTGCGTTTATGTACGCAAATTCAGGCTTCCACGTGGTCAATCAGCGAAACTGGTCAAATTTACTTCTTCAAGAAAAAAAAGTTCTTAATAGCTAAACTTTCGTGGCCCGATTTTTCCACAACAAAAATAAAAATTACAGCTGCAACATATACAGCATGAAATCATGCCAAATATGACTTAAACAAGATATTTAAGGCTTGTCAATAAAAAATAAAAAAATCAACAATAATTTTTTTACACTGCTTCAACTTTTGTCAAACCCAAACAAAACAAAATATCAAAAATCAGTCTATTGTTCAAACTGTGTCTTTTCTTTCTTTTTTCTACTTTATTCGTCCTTTTTTTCCATTGTCCATAAAAATGCCGCCAGCCTTTCTTTTTCCTCTTTTTTTTCATCATTACTTCTTATTTTGGTTTGGTGCTTAGATCTGTGTGTGTGTGTGTGTGTGTGTGTGTGTGTGTGTGTGTGTGTGTGTGTGGCAACAGAACAAAGTAATATCATCGTACTTACAGACAGTCCAATATATCTAAACTGCTTTTTCTTATTCCTTTTTTTACCCCTTTTTTTGAGTCCTCCGTCAAAAATCTTCCCCGAACTTTTCCACGTTTTCTTGCAACCATAGTTCTCTTGCACCTTTCCTTGTTGGAAGGAACTGATCACTGCGCACCAAATTGACATATATGTTGTATATCATCCTCTCTTCTGGGGAGGTCTTGGGGCGACGATGTTGATTCACTCATATGTTGCATTCTTCTCTCTGTCATCTTCCGACCGGGTGTCAAAATGTTTTAGGTTCGGAGATAAAAGACACCAACTTTTTAAACTTATCTATTTTAATAACACAACGACATATACATTTTTAACTAGCCGTTGGGGGTTGCTCTATCACCCTCACAGGGGAGCAAGTTCCCCTGAGACACGAAATAACCACATCTAATGTGTATGACGTCTAAAAACTTAACATTGAAATCACTTTCTATCTCTATATTCGGCTCAGCCAATCAAAATTGACATCCTTATTTTGTCTACCATCTGACCTTAAAGGTCAGCCTCAAAAGGTCTGAGCCAAAATACACTGCCACCAAAAAATAATAGTCTGAAACTATTATTTAACACGTAGAGAGCCCTAGAAAAAACGAATATTAATCTAATATTCCCAAACAATAAACCGGTTTACTTTGCTGGATGCCTACCCTCTACCAAGAATAGACGATATGATAGAGAAAATAGCCCCAAACTATCACCAAATCGTGTAAGACCTTCGCTGGAAATAAACCTAGGTTTTACTGTCCTAACACCATCAAGGTCAAAGGGCCTATGAAAGAATCGCATTGGATTTTAAAGAACCGCTCCCGTCAAAAATTCCTAATATATACTGACATTAACTGACGAATATCCACGGTTTCCTTTCACAATAACCTGCCCAGATGTATCCTCTACAATCACAACAAGCACTTTGCTCAGCTTTTGCCGTCTTCGGGCTACCTATGTATATTCAATCAGACACAGGGGCTTAATTTATACCCGAACGCGTACGGCGGCTCCTATAAGAGCAAGGAGTAGACATAAGTACAACAACCCCATATAACCCTCAAGGTAATGACCAGTGCATGAGGCATAACGGAAAAATTTGGAAAACTGTTCAACTAGCGACTGCTGATAAAGGGGTAGCTTTAGAGAATTGGGAACTACTCCCAGAGGTCCTGCATGCAATTAGAACGCAACACCCCATGAACAATTCCTCCCGTTTCCTAGAAGGAGTTCAACTGGAGCGTCCCTACTAATTTTGCTGTCGAAACTGGAAGTAACACTACTAAAAAGTCACACACATCTGAGTAAGAACGAGCCACTGGTGGATCAAATGGAGCTTCTAGATGCCAACCCCCAGTATGCTCGTGTCGGATGAGAAGACACAATCTCACCCAGGGACTTGGCTCCAGCAGGAGTCATAGGTACACACAAGCCTAAGCGAGGGCTGTCCTCAGGATACTTCGACTGACTACGAAGAGACATGGTTCCCTTATAAAGATTACTAGTTCATCCACCTACCGATACTTCAGAGGATGAGCAAGCCACTCGTAGGGGCTAACGAAAACGCAGCAGGATAAAATCCAGCTCTAGTGAGAAAGAGGAAGAATCTCATCATGCCCCTGGCAATACGCCACGGCCTCGCAGACAGCACAGGATGCCTGCTCAATTCAGGGACTTCTTCCCTCTGTAAGAATAAGGTAGGTATGATCCATCTCACCCATTAATGGATCTGTCCTGAAAACATATATTCAGGAAGAGGATGCTGATATGCAGAGTACATAAAAAATCTGCTTGTCGACTCTCTGCCTTCGAGCAGAGAGGAACTAGACGAGGCTATACTTACGGGCAAAGTCTCGTCTGGGGAAAAATAGACAGCCACCCGATCCCGTGAATGCGGGGTCTATGGGGAAATTTTGCCCGAGCGTACGCGTTCGGAAATCCCTACGTTAAAAATTGGCCTTGTGCCATATCACACCTTGGGGTGGGGGGCTCGGGTAAATACCAAATATATTAAATCTTACTTATAAGCGATATCAGAACAATTCTACTACAATCACAACAAAGAGACAATATTTATTTATCCTAAAAATACAAAATTTGGCAAGGCCTAAAAATGGAGATGGGTCGTCACCGTCCTAATTAACTTAGTCTCATTCAATGAGGGAAAGAGAGTTTAACATTACTATCCAAACAGTTAAATATTCCTAGCTCGTGACTAAAATTATTGGGGTTGCTGCTTCAGAACATTTCAGCCATTGTTTTTAATATTGTGTAAAACACATAAAAAGAAAATTTATGCATAAATTTGATAAAATCCTAAACGAAAAAAAAAACTTTTTTATTTACTTATAAATTGTTATATATCAAACCCGATCCATTCATTTAAAAATGAAATCTATTCCTCTTTTTTTTTAACTTTGAGCGAAAAGCTTAATAATTTTCTCCTTGATACCTAGATGACTATTGAGCAATTTTTTTCCATTGAAAGCACTACAAGTGCATTTAGTCTTTCAGGATTAATAATGCTTGTTAGAAAGGTTTACTTCCAGACTCACTGCACATTTCTTCATCACTAACGTGTTGCAAGCTAACTTGGTCTACTTGCGCTAATATCTCATTTCCATTTTTTTCTATTATCATAGTGTTCTGTCCACTTTGCATTATTAATCTTGCCTTTTGTAAATTAGATTCACTGTTCTTTTTATACCACAGTTTTTCGTTGGTGGTATAAGACATTATCAATGGGGCTCTAAATTGTCTACCCGTGAGAGCATCCAGCATGCGTTATTATCTTATAGTTTAGCAACAATCTAGGAAGAAATTTTTTTTCTTTCCATTGTAGACATATCTTCAATCCGTTTTTTATAGTCTGCACCATCCTTTCTGCTAATCCGTTCGATTGCTGATGGAAAGGCTTGCATCCAACCATTGACACAGTTCCTCATCACAGAACTCTGCGGCGTTGTCAAATACTAGCGTTTTCGGAATTCCATTTCTTGAAAATATGATCCTTAACGCTTTTTTCACTGTCGACCATCCTTTGTTGGAAACCTGTATTACTTCTGGCTAGCATGAATACGCATTTACCAGTATTAGTAATAATCACACTCCATTAATAATAATTTCACTCCATGATCCATATGTACTCTGTCTCAAGGATTGGACTCTTTAGGCTATGTATGTGTTTTTGTCTCTCAGCTTTCTTCTTTCAATACACTTTTTACACCTTTTTACGTATTTTCCTGCATCTGTAAAATAGCCTAGTCACCATGCATTTAGCCTTAATCTCCTTTGCGTAGACGTTATTCTACAGTGAATGTCGTATGTATGCTTTTTATGATATTACTCCTTTGCGTTGCTGGCGGAACCACTACGCCTCCATTACAAATTACACCCTTTTCTACGGTTAACTTTCGTCTAACCTCTTGAACGTGCCTCTCTGCCCGTGAGCAATTATTCCACTTTTTATTTTTTTTATCCTGAATTATCTACTGTTCAATATGGGTCCATATTATGGCCAACACTTCTTTCTCAATATTTGAGTAGTTCACTTCAATTTTCTCGCAAGATACATAAGACGATGGCCATCCTGAGCTAATATTCCTGAAATTGAGTGTTCACTTGCGTCAGTTGTTATTACTATTTCCTTTCTAGGGTCGAATATTTTTACTACTGGCTTCTTTACAGCTTTTAAATTTTCAAATGTCACTTGTTCTTTTGTCCAAATAAATTCCACATTCTTCTTTCTTAATGCAGCAAAAGGTTCTGTCAGTTCGGAGTATGGCTCTACATATCGTCTGTAGAAATTTATAAGTCCTAAAAAGATTCCAATTTTCTTGTTTTTTTTTTTTGTTCTTAGGTACTTTAACCTTTAATATTTTGTCAATTAACGATTGGTCTGGTGATATACCTTCGTTAGATATGGAATATCCCCAAAATATTTTTTTAGCGTTATGCACACGTTTTTTTTCGTTAATTGTTAGTCCATCATTTTTTTAAACTTATTCCAAACCATATTGGTTTTCCATTTTAGTTCTTCGTCGTTAATAGCATCAATACAAATGTCATGCTGGTAGCATATTCTATTTTTTATATCGCTACCAATAACGTGCTCTATAGCCCTATGAAAGATCGCACTTGCTGTTTTAATTCCACACGGCTTTCTTTTCCATTTTACTAAGCCTATTGGCGTGATTATTGTTGGGACTTCTTTAAAGTCTTCGTCAGTAGGTATTTGATGGTATGCGGACTTTAGATCAGTTTTAGAGTATTTTTTACTATGTTTTCATATCCACAAGGGAGTTCAAAAACTTGCACATATTTTGTGGTTTACGCTTATTTTGTAATCAGCACAAATACGCAGATCCTGTAATAATATGATTCTAATTATCTCTCATAGCCTTGCTCACCAATAAAGAAAGGTAGAAAACGGATCGGGGAGGAGGGGATGGAAAAGGCATATGGAGAATAAAACAAGCAGCAAGCTGGCTAGGCACTAAGATGGTGGCAGATGTAATAGATATAGTCACAGGGCCTACAAGGAGTGCTACCAAGCTATAAAAAAGAAATACTTCAAGTTGAACAGACTTCATACCCCTCTGGCAGATATAACGAGGACTACTATAAGCAACAGCGACACCACATGGAGACTTAACGAGTGGCCCCATTTTTATTTTTTTTTTAAATAATTAGTACGGAAGAGAAAAGAATAAGGAACTACTGCTCAAACACTCCAAAATTAAATAAAAGTACAAAATAAAATAAACATTAAAATCTCCCAGGAGTCCTCTGACAGGAAAGACAATTTACGCATGTGCAAAAAAAAAAAAAAATTAATTTCCTGGCGCCAAAAATAAACTAGAAGAATCTATCTCTTTCTCTGTTGGACCTTTGACTGGTGAACACGTGCCAACTGTTCGGGAAGAAATTCCCCAACAAGAGCTCGTTGGAATCCAAAAAAAAGGAAATAAAATCAGTGTCCTAAACTGTCCCTCTAGTGTCTCCGTATCCTTCCGTCTTTTCTTTGTCAATTTATTTCAGCGACGAAGGCATTCAACAAGTTTTTGGATGTTTAGGTGAAAGATCAACCCCAGCACTAATAGCCATAACATCCACAATGGTGACGCCGACGTGACATCTACACTCAAGTTTTCAGGGACGAAAAAAAAAAAAAAATTTAACCTTCCTACACTGAGTATACATTAACTGTCGCAATCTTTTAACCCCGTGTGACTTTGCTTGCTTCCCCACTACCAATCCTTGGCTTACCATCCTTCCACCATCATAACAGGTCAAGTTGGCTACTGTAGCCATACACGTGCTGTGTAAAACTTAAAAAAAAAAAAAAAAAAAAAAAAAAACCTACGTGAGTAACTGCTTTCATTGCTTTCATCCTTTTATCACACACACACTAAAAAAAAAATTCTTTATTAACACAAATACATTTCGTCCAGCAGAGATTTGTTTTATCGTCTTGCTTTGTCTTTTATCTTCCTCCTTCTTGTTGCCTTATCGTAAGTTACTAAAATGGAAGAAAACGCAGCAGCTATATCAGTCAAAATCCCAGTCTTTATGCACACGGCAGCAGATGGTTGGTTTGCAATTTGTGAGGCACAATTTGAATTGCGACACATAACAAGTGAAGAAACCAAGTTTTATCATGTTTTGTCTGTTCTACCTCCAGAATTGATATCCAGCTTACCGTCCGCTATTATAGCGTCTAAAAAATATTCAGAATTAAAAGACGCAGTAATGGCCAGACACGAGAGGACAAAACCAGAGATGTTCGCTAAATTAATGGCTAATACTCAAATGACAGGGAGACCTTCAGCTTATCTCCATGAGCTGATGTCGACAGCCAGCAGGATTGGTGTCGGAGATGAACTTGTTCGACATAAGTTCATTCAGGCACTACCCCCGGAAATAACACCCGTGATAGCAGCAATAAAAAATGCCTCCTTGATGGAACTGGGTACATTGGCTGACGAAATAACACCATTTTTAAAACCCAGGATGATACAAGCCGCCACTATGCCACATACAAGCAGACACTCCAGATCTACTGCCTCCACCAGCGCCACGCCTAGAACGACCTATAGCTCTGGACCATTCTATGAGAACCAGAGGCCTCGAGTATGTCGTGGACATTTATATTATGCAGAAAAGTCGAGGACGTGCAAACCATGGTGTAGGTGGCCAAACAAGTCCGGCTGTCATATAATGCCCACTTCGAGACCATCTTCACCCGCCAGAAACCCTACCACCCAAGCCTCGGAAAACTGATAATGCGAATTGCATCAGCAACCGGCAATTCGCAACTATTTGAGGTTGCTACCAAAATTAACACAAATAAGATCAATTTTGTGATAGACACAGGTGCCTCTATAACAATCTTACCACAGAGAATGGCACTCGGTCTGAACTTAAACCCTACACCTGTAACACTATCAGCAGCAAATGGGAATAACATTAAATGCTTTGGCGAAGCAGTAGTGGATATTGGGATTCCGGGCCTACGCCGTTCATACACATGGACCGTAGTAGTAGCGGATACCGTCAACCCCCTCTTAGGAGCAGATTTTCTGCGCCACTATGGACTAATCTTAGACTGCAAAAAGGGCAGGCTCATTGATGAGGAAACCCACCGATATACACAAGGAGGACGAGTCACCGCACAGATTCAGTGTATAACTGTGAATAACCACAATAACCTACCAGAAGAAGTGCAGTCCCTCCTCCAAGAATTTCCAAAACTAACCAATCCACGTACAGGACAGCCTTCAGTGTCTAACACGAAAGTAACACACGTCATAGACACTGGAGATAGCGCCCCTACTCATGCCAAGGTCCGACAACTGTCAGAAGAAAAATATAAATCAGCTAAACAGGAGTTCGCGGCACTCTTACAAGCTGGAATTATTAAACCGTCAAAGTCCCCCTGGTCTTCGCCACTACATCTAGTTCCCAAGTCAACCCCAGGAAAATGGCGAGTATGTGGCGATTTTAGACATTTGAACCAGTTGACAAAACCAGACAGATATCCAATACCAAATATTAACAGCCTCGGATCTAAACTCTTCAAGAAAACTGTATTTTCGAAAATTGATCTCCTACAGGCCTATCACCAGATTCCCATGAATAAGGCAGACATAGAAAAATCGGCCGTGATAACACCATTTGGTCTCTTTGAATACCTATTCATGCCATTTGGTCTACGAAACAGCAGTTCTACATTCCAGAGATTTATGGACAACATATTTATGGATGTAGACTGTGTTTTCACATATATCGACGATATACTTGTTTTCTCCGAATCTAAGGAACAACACCACAAAGATCTCAAGAAAGTCCTTTCGATTCTCGAAGGAAACAACCTTCAAATCTCTGTTGAGAAATGTCAGTTCTACAAAGACTCTATTGACTTCTTGGGCTATAATGTAAGCATGAAAGGATTAAAGCCAACAACACAGAAAGTCGAAGACATCAAAAATTTTCCAGAACCCACAGACTCCAAATCTCTGCGTCGATTCCTGGGTATGGTAAACTTTTACAGGAAATTAATCCCTCAAGCCTCAGATGTCTTACTGCCACTAACTGAAGCCATCAAACACAATCCAGCGGAAAAAGTATTAAAACTGAGCCCGACTGAAAGTGAGTCATTCGTTGCTATAAAAGACATTCTTGCCAAAGTATCTGCTTTGACGCACCCTGATCCGGATGCCACGCAATACCATTTAGTCACGGATAGCTCCAACCATGCAGTGGGTGCAGCGTTACATCAGATAATAAATGGTGATCCAGTCCCCATTGGGTTTTATTAAAAAAAAACTGTCTGAAAACCAGAGGAAATATTCCACCTTTGACAGGGAACTTTTGGCAGCATATCAGGCGGTCTTGCACTTCAAGCCACAAATTGAAGGCAGAAATGTCACTTTATTTTCAGACCACAAACCACTTTCCCTGGCGTTCAGAAAGAAAACACCGATGAAATCAGACAAGCAGCAAAGATATTTATCAATTATGACAGAGTATGTCACAGATGTACAGTATATAAGAGGAGATGAAAATATCGTTGCTGATTGTCTATCTCGACCCACATATTCGGTGACCGTAGACCCCTGTGATCTACCAGCTATCAGTGAATCACAAAGAGAGGATGAGGAAATCGACACATACAGGAGCCGACTTAAAGCCTTTGAGCTGCAAGGGTCATCCGTCTGGTGCGACCTATCAACATCTACTCCCAGACCATACATACCTGAACCACTTCGTAGGAGAATCTTCGACATGTTCCATGACATCTCTCATCCAGGACCCACGCCAACAACAAAACTGATTAAAGCTAGGTACTTCTGGCCAGAAATGGAGAAAAACATACGATCTTGGGTCAAGAGCTGTCTACGATGCCAACAGTCCAAGATTTCCAGACACACTAGAACAGAAACCACACCTTTCTCTCTACCATCAGGAAGATTTGAAACCGTGCATATAGACATCATTGGTCCTCTGTTACCCACCACCACTTATGACGGAGTATACACATCTCCAGCTAGATATGTACTTACGTGCATTGATAGAGCAACGAGATGGGTAGAAGCTACACCTCTACAAGACACCTCCACCACCACCATAGCATTAGCATTCCTGCATACATGGATTTCTCGCTTTGGAGTCCCATTACATGTCGTCACAGATAGGGGAAGTCAATTTGAAAGTGAACTGTTTAGGGACCTGTCTGCTATAATAGGTTTCCACAGGCTCCGTACAACGGCTTACCACCCTCAAACCAATGTAATAATCGAAAGGTTGCACCGTACTCTTAAAACAGCAATCATGACAAGAAAGCAGAGCTGGTTGGATGCATTGCCAATTATATTGCTTGGTATTAGGAATATGCCTAATGAGCAAGGTTTCTCCCCAGCCACTGCTGTCACAGGAACCCAGTTATTACTTCCAAGACCAATAATCAACCAGGAGTATCCCGACTTGACCAAACATGACATAAAAAAAAATTGCCAAAGAGATGCAAGAGTTGGATATAACCCTCCTCTCAGAAGGACAGCTACATACAACTCAAAAATCCTTTATACCTAAAGAACTAAAATCAGCAACACATGTATGGCTGCGAACTGACAGGATTAGGAAACCTCTGGAAGCTCCTTATTCGGGGCCATACAAAGTAATAAAAAAAGAAAAAAAATATTTTATCATAGAGACATTGCTGGTGATGAACAAACGGTTTCAATTGAGCGATTGAAGCCAGCAATATTCGTCAATGCCCCAAAAAAGAATGAAAACAAAAAACACAGCCTAACAGACAACACATCATCACCAACACCTGAAACGCAGCAAAACTCACCACAGGAACCAATCGTCACCCGTTCGGGTAGACGTGTGCGGTTTGCAAGAAACAATGACCATTTCTACTACACATAAAATACACACATGCATCTTATAAAAGACTAACTTTGCCTTCAATGCATCCTTACTGTAGCTCCGCTACATCGGGTAGGGATGTGTTGTGGGAATAAAATAAAAATACAAAATAAAATAAAAATACAAAATAAAATAAAAATACAAAATTAAATAAAAATACAAAATAAAATAAACATTAAAATCTCCCAGGAGTCCTCTGACAGGAAAGACAATTTACGCATGTGCAAAAAAAAAAAAAGAGATTTCCTGGCGCCAAAGATAAACTAGAAGAATCTGTCTTTTTCTCTGTTGGACCTTTGACTGGTGAACACGTGCCAACTGTTCGGGAAGAAATTCCCCAACAAGAGGTCGTTGGAATCCAGAAGAAGGAAATAAAATCAGTGTCCTAAACTGTCCCTCTAGTGTCTCTGTATCCTTCCGTCTTTTTTTTGTCAATTTATTTCAGCGACGAAGGCATTCAACAAGTTTTTGGATGTTTAGGTGAAAGAATCAAAACGAAGAACATAACTGATTCATTCACTTTTTAAGAACTGTTCATGAACTTAGCTCTCTTTGCATTCACTAGCTTTTTCTTGAGTGCTGTATTTCTCTCTATCAGTTGACTTATATCGTAAAATGTAGCATTTCCTCCAACTGTCTTGGATGTGCAATTACTGATAACGTTATAATAGCCTCACAACTAGCAGTTGCCAATAAGAGAACAGTTATCTGGTTTTCTCCTTCAAATGATTTTAAATCCTTCAACTTTTTTATTCTAGCGTTAGCTGATAGAATACTAAGTCACGCTTGTGCGTGCTTATAATTATCCAATGATAATTGTCCGCTCGGTTCCTTAGATATCAACGACGCCATTGTCGTTTAGTATTACTGACTCACAATAAGTAGTATGCACTTAACCATAGCAATTTATAATCTTTGTAACTTTCTATGTAAATGAGTCACCTCAATTCATTGACTTTAAACGCACTAATTTCTCGAGGTTGCATTTAGCTGTAAATTACTGCAACATGAGGTTGTTGGGGAATCATACAAGATTCTCGATTATACCCCATCTTCCTCTATATTGCCAAAATACAGAAGCGCCGGGAGTTACGAACAAATAAAAAATGAGTTGTATAGAAAAAAAAAAACTCTTTTTTTTGGTTTGAATTTGTCGCGGCCGCCATTAGCCCCTCCTTAGAAAGACGACCTTGACCTTCACAAACCCTGATCTCGCAGATTTAAGTCAAGCAACATGCGAGAAACCGGATGACTAGTCCAATATCGTTGATGCCAAACAGTACCTCGTGAGCATCGGATTATACAGCGCCCTTTCAAACATCGTACAACTATTGATATTAATTTAATATCTACGGTTTTCTACTCCCTCTAGCCAGGGAGTACTTGAATAAATCGCTCCAAATATTGTTAGCCCCTTTTTTCGTCCAAATCCAAGCTGCTCAGCCCGGGGGCCTGGATCAACAGCTAAAACAGTTGCAGCAAGTCAATCGGAGGAAGGGACTTCGAAATCGGACGGAGAATGGAAGGAGGTGGTCAGAGGCAGGAAGTCACCTAAAGTTTTGTCTCCCCCCCCCAAAAAAAACAGAGATACCTCAGCCTGAAAAGGTGGTACCAACACAGAAGGTAGGGCTGCAGTCAACAAAGGAAGGCCAGCAGCAGCAGCAACAGCCGAAACAACAGCAGCAGCAGCAGCAGCAGCCGAAACAACAACAGCAGCAGCCGAAACAACAACAGAATCAACAGATGGAGGTGGACAGAAGGCCTCCACCTCGTGCTTCGTCCCTGAAAAGGTGCAGGGAGGAAGACGAAGACGAAGAGGAGGTAAACAAACGCCAACAAAAACATCCTAGCAGTAGTAGGGCGGAGGAAGGCATGGAGAGATCCAGGTCGCTCTCCGTCCCTGCTTCACCAAGAAGATTGGTGGCTTCGACCAAACCTAGGAGCCACCCTCCCTCCCCGTCCCGTGCTCCACCCCCTCTCCCTCCACTTCCTCCTCCCTAGACGCATCGGCCACCCCACCCCACACATCGACCTCTTCCCCTCCCCACCCTTCCAGGGAGAAAAAGAAGAAGAAGATGTTCGCAGGCTCCGAATCTATTTGCAAGGTCGACAAAAACGATTTCAAATGGGGCCTGACGAAGCAAAGAAAAGCCATTCTAGGGGGACTATACAAGATGGACTCCGTAGATGGCAAAAGCATCGAGGACTCCCGAAACTTTCCACAGGCCCCGGGAGTAATAACCTGCGTGAGGGAGAAGGGGGCTTACTTAAAGGTGTGGAACCACATCTTCGAAGCAAAAGAAGCCTTCCCTGACTTCCGTGTCGTGGAAACGGACAACTCCACCCTTAAAAAATTGAAGAACTTTTGTGCTGGGAGGGTCCCCGTTTTTCTCCATCCCTCATTATATAGGGCAGTAAAACTAACGTACCCCACGGACGTCGGCGGGATTGTCCTGGACGGTCGTATGACGACCGAATTAGGAACCGGAAACCTGGGACAGGCCGTCGGGGTCCTTACCAGCGCAGATTTCCGCCCGGTATGTGAGTAGGCTTTTTGCATGTTTTTCTTTTTCTTTCTTTTTTGCAGGCCTAAACCATGTCTGTCAAGATAGCGACGCTGAATGTGAATGGCTTGAGGGATCGGGGTAAGGCGGCCCGTCTGCTCCGGGATCTCCTGTCGTTCGGCGTGGATGTTGCCGCGATCGAAGAGACCCACTTTGTTTGCAGTTCCGATGCGTTTGTGCTGTCTAACGACTTTGTCGTCTTTTCAGCATATGGGGACCGAACTGCCAGAGGAGTGTCTTTGCTGGTGAAGCGGACTCTAGATGCGAAGGTGGAACTTGTGCATACCGATGCCGAGGGACGGTTGATCGTGGCCGATATTGCCGTGAAAAGTGGTTCGTTTCGGGTCGTTGCGGTTTATGCGCCCAACGACCAGGAGGAGCGGGTTTCGTTTTTTCGGCGGTTGGAGCCTTTCCTGGTGGATTCCAAGCGCTTAGTTCTAATGGGAGACTGGAATGCCCCAAGATAGATCGGAGGCGGGGTGCTAGCGGGAGAAGGGGCGATCGTAGCCTGGTCGATCTGATCAAAGATTTCGGTCTCGTTGATAGATACCGGGTCGATCACCCCGGGGGGAATATGTGGACGTGGGCTCTTAGCTG
Source organism: Acanthosepion pharaonis (assembly GCA_903632075.3). Lineage (NCBI taxonomy): Eukaryota > Metazoa > Mollusca > Cephalopoda > Sepiida > Sepiidae > Acanthosepion > Acanthosepion pharaonis. The sequence goes on along the minus strand of CAHIKZ030003101.1, from coordinate 242,310 downwards.
GCCTTGAGACAAGGTAGTTAGCTACCTTGACAGATAGTGAGAAGGGCCGACATAGATCTGTTAGATTGTCCCACGTTCCACTGGGTAGGCTATACGGACCACAAACTCGTTTGTGCCCGTGTGGCGTTAGAACATAGGCCTAGAATGGCTGGCTACTGGAAGTTAAATCTGTCTTTACTGGACAGGCAGGACTTCCGGGAGCAGCTGACTAACTTAGTGCAGCGGGAGCTAGTGGGGGCGGTTATCGGGAATAGGTGGTGGGACAGACTTAAATGTAGAATTAGGTCCTTCACCACTGATTTCAGCAAACGGCTCGCCCTAGATAGAGCTCATAAGGTGAGGACGCTTAAAGCTAGTCATGCCCGGGCGGTGGCTGGGGGGGGATCCCCTAGAGATAGCCGTAGCTAAGGAGGCTCTGCAGCGTTTGAATAGCGAGCGCTACATGGGCCAGGTAATTAGGCAAGATGTCTTCCGAAGCCGTGAATATGGGCGCAGATCTGCGCAGGGAAGAGGTCCGTCGAGGTGGCGATCGTTATATTCGTGAAGTCGAAACCCCAGAGGGGCGTACCCTTTGGGCCACTGACGACATTTGCGAGGCGTTTCGGCGGCATTTCGAGAGCCGTTTTACCAGGTAGCCTGGTCTTCGTGAGGACGAGTTTCGCAGCTATTTGGCTGACTTTCCTCGGCTTTCCTCGTAGACCTCGCCCTCGGTAACCTCTCACGAGGTCTACGCGGCTTTGAAGAAGGTCGGCAGAGGCAAGTTGCCCGGTCTGGATGGTCTGCCCTATGAAGTGTACTTGAGGCTGTCGCACATCTTTGTCCCGATTTTGACGGTTGTCTTCAACAACTGGTTCCGGCAGGGGGTCACTCCCCGACCGGTTCTCCAGGGGTGATGATCACGCTGTTGAAAAAGGGGCAAGGGGTGTCGGGGGAAACTAGACGACTACAGGCACATAACTCTGCTAAACACAGAGTTAAAGATTATGGCCAAGATCCTGCAGGAGCGCTTGCAGTCAGTTACCGAGTCTCTGTTGGGTCCCGAGCAGACCTGTGCTGTGAGGGGTCGAACAATTCAGAGCAACCTGCATTTGATCCGCACGATCATAGAGGGTGTAAAAGACGACAAGAGAGCCGCGCTGATCAATTTAGATCAGTCCAATGCATTTGATAGGGTTGACCATCGCTACCTTGCTGCTGTTCTGCAGGCTGCCGGATTCGCACCCGACTTCTGCCGCTGGATTAGCCTCCTGTATCGCTCCCCCAGTGCTGTGGTACAGGTGAACGGGAAGCTGTCGGGCGCTTTTGCGCTGTCTAGGTCGGTTCGTCAGGGTTGCCCTCTGTCGCCCCTACTTTACGCTTTGGCGTTGGAGCCTCTCCTTCGACGGCTGAGGGACGGGGCGTGCAGGCCGGCCCTACGCGGAATCGCCGTTCCTGGCGGGGCTCGAGCCAGGGTTTCCCCGTACGCCGATGACGTAACTGCTTTCGTGTCATCCCGCAGTACAGGCAGTACAGAAGGCGCTTGATCGGTACGAAAAGGTGACAAGGGCCAAGATTAACCGCGACAAGTCGTCCGGCTTGCGGCTAGGCGTCTGGAAAAGGGGTTGATCTTCCAGGGCCCTTCGGTTGGACGGACGGTCCTGTCCGCATTCTCGGAGTGTGGTTTGGACCCGACCTCCAGCTGGAGAAGAATTGATCTGAAGTACGAGCAAAGGTCGACGCCGCCGGTCAGACTTTGCGTCGACGTAGGTTGTCCGTGAAGGGCAGGGCGGAGGTGTGTGCTACATACATTTTCCCTCTTGTTCTTTATCGATTGTCCGTACTTCCTCTCTGTGGCGACCACAGGAAACCGCTCGAGCCTTCGCTAACCACCATTCTATGGAGGAGACGCGGGAATCGGGTCGACAGAGAAGTCTGTGCACAACGTCCGTGTCATGGGGGGCTGGGAATGCCACACTTGCTGAGCCACAAACGTGCCTCGAGGCCACCTCCTTCCATTCTCCGTCCGATTTCGAGGTTGGCTTTCCTACGCCGCGCGTTGACAGGTGGAGATCCGATTATTGAGGGGATTGTGAGGGCCGCTTTCCCTCGCCTTACCATCAGTTCCCCATGCTCGCGGGTGGAGCGCCGTCGTAAACCCCGGGTTCAATCAGTTTTCTTTTGCGAGTGTCGGTCAGCCTTGTTGACTGTCCCTTGGTCCAGTGACCTTTCTCGGCCTAGGAAGGACTTCTATCGTTTGCTAGTGGAGGGGGTCGCGAAGGATCCCCTACGTGAGGATCTCGACATGTCGGACGGTGAGTTTCGCTCTCACTGGACTTGGGCGCCAGCGGCGGATTACCTCAGTAACCCTGAGTTTTCCCTTACCTGGCGACTGGCTCGGAATCGGCTGCCTCTCAACGACAGGGCCTTCATATGGGGCTTGGCGGATTTGCCAGACTGCGATCGGTGTGGCCTTGGTTTAGAGGAAACGGCTTCGCACGCCTTCTTCCATTGCCCCCGAGTCCGCCCCTTATGGGACCATGTCGGCGAGCTGACGGCTCGTCTAGCTCCCGAAAAGCTTGTGCCCATGGATCGCGCATACGCGTGTGACAATGTGTCGCCCCCGTATTCCGGGATGAAACGGATGGTGTTTCTCACGCTGCTAGCCACGGCCCGAATGGTGATATGGACGACGCGAGAGGAGGAAGTCTTGCAGGGTAACCGACTTTCTTATCAGGATCTGATCCGATTCTTTGAGCATCAGCTCAAGACGAAGATTAGAACTGATAGAAAACGCTTGCATTCGACAGTCTTCAGCGAAAGGTGGGTGACTGAGGCGAGCTTGGTTCGTGTGAACGGGGCTAGCCTTGATTTTCTGTTTTAGGTCAAGCCTACGTTACATCGGGGTGGCTTCCTGTGGTGCCCTCCCCTTGGTTAGGTTAGACAAGCTTTGGTGTACCTAGTTAATACGAGTAAGTGTTGTTCCCGGCTTGCCCCCCGGCCACATCTTTAGCCTGAGATTCCCAACCTCCCCAGTTTGTTTTTTGACCCTCCACTTTCTATCTCGACTGGGTCAGCTTTATATTTCCCCATGCCCGTATGATTTTTTATCATTTTTCCCACTCCCTTAGCGAGAGAGCTGCTTGATTTTGTTCCAATGGGCAGAATACAGTGGTCTCCCTGCCTTTTAGACGGGCCCTACTAACATCAGTTAACGTTTAATTTCATTTATGTTAATATTTTAGTTCCTTATTGGGTTCATCTTCTCCACCTCATCTTTTCATTTTAGAATTTTGTACATATGTGTTAGGATCATTAAAATTACTATGACACGGGGCGTGTTTTGTAGGTCTCCCTAGAGTGGATGTGGTATTATGGTGCATGGAGGATTGATTGGTGACGGACGAGTTCTTATGGTGAATGAGTAAATTGTAATGTCTGAATGGGTCCTGAATCAAATTAGCTAGGTATAAGATAGTTAGTGAAGACCAGCTTTACCCCCTCCCCCTTTTCGGCCTTGTGCCACAATTTTGTATTTTTTACAAAATAAATCCCGCCTGGATCAAAGTGTAGTACGCTGCCTTTGTGAGTTTCCGGTGTTTTGTCGAGAGTGTTACTCTTCGGCGCGATCCCGTCTCCGCGGTCGATCCGCCATGGAAGACGTATCACCTCTCTGACCAGCTTCGCCAAGTGATACACTTTGGCGCGATCCCGTTTCCGCGGTCGATCCGCCCTGTGAAGTATATCACTGTTCTGCCTTGGCCCTGTTTAGGGACTCCGTCTTCGCCAAGTGGTACACTTTGACGCGATCCTGTTTCCGTGGTCGATCCGCCCTGTGAAGTCTATCACTGTTCTGCCTTAGCCCTGTTTAGGGACTATCGTCTTCGCCAAGTGGTACACTTTGGTGCGATCCCGTTTCCGCGGTCGATCCACACAGTAAAGTCTTATCACTGTTCTGCCTTGGCCCTGTTTAGGGATTCCGTCTTCGCCAAGTGGTACACTTTGGCGCGATCCCGTTTCCGCGGTCGATCCGCCCTGTGAAGTCGTATCACTGTTCTGACTTGGCCCTGTTTAGGGACTACCGTCTTTGCCAAGTGGTACACTTTGACGCGATCCCGTTTCCGCGATCGATCCACCCTGTGAAGTCTATCACTGTTCTGCCTTGGCCCTGTTTAGGGACTCCGTCTTCGCCAGGTGGTACACTTTGGCGCGATCCCGTTTCCGCGGTCGATCCGCCCAGTAAAGTCGTATCACTGTTCTGACTTGGCCCTGTTTAGGGACATCGATCAACCTGCTGCTGTTCCAGTCTATTCTCCCATCCGGCAGTAGACCAGCTACGTTAGCCGATCAACTCTATACGACCGAAAGTAGCTACCCCTAAACAAAAACCAGTCATACCAGACCCGACACCGATTTAAACGCATTTCTTCAGAGTACACTCTTGTACAATTGGCATTAATAAAATCGACGTTATTGTTTCATAAACCTTTGCCTTTGTCCCCTCATTGTCTTGGCTGTTCACACCTTTCTTCATAAAGCTTGCGGGGGCGACATCCTTATCGGCCCCGCAACAAATTCAACAAGGATAAAATTTTATATACTTGGAATAACAAAATGTTTTTGCATACAAAACGTTAATAATGTTCATAGGAAAACTTTGTAAGACAAGTCAAAATATGATCGCATGTGAGGCAAAGTTGTTTGAAGCAAGAGTTTGTAAGGAAAGTCAGTAACAATAAGTGTGCGTACGTCGATGTGACTTGATGAAAAGAAAGGAACAAGCAAATGAACGTAATGAAAATATATACTCAGTTACATGTGTGTTAGCATTTCCTGTGTGGCCGCTTGAAGACAGTTGTGCAGCTGCTAACTGTTCGACATGAAATGGAAAACTTCTAGTAGTACTTCTGCCTGATATTGAGAATTCTCTCCTTTAAGTAGACACCAAGAGGCTTCGCACGGCTACGGATGTGAATTTTATTTGAAAGAAATTATTTTATTGGGTGAAAAATGTCCCCCGGTATATATGCTGACATGGTAATTTTTTTAATATAGCTCTTCGCTATAGTACCTAGAGCTTTTGAATTTAAGCGCAGCACTAGACTGGCGTCGAGATCTCATCAATTTACAATTGAGCTGGCTAGATGGAAACGTAAATTCTATGCTAACAGTTTCTTCTCTCGCTTGTGGAACACTCTTCCGGTTCCATACTAACCAGCCAACTTTAATCTGCAAAAATTTAAATGCAATGTCATTCACTATCTATTGTACATCTGATTACTATCTTCTCTTTCTGGTCATCTTTAATATTTCTGTTCCTAATTCTTCCACACCATGTAACCCCTTGTGTTTTTGGTGGCATTACTGACGTGCTTGGGGTGATTCTAATTGTTTGAAAAAAATGGTATTATAGTTGAATATGTTGGAATTTATGTGTCTTATGGATTATCTGGATAGTGTGTTTGTTGCGATATTTTTATCGCCCTTGATATATTGAATATCTGCTGTAAATCCAGATGTCGAGTTTCACACGGAGAATATTTATCTGAAACAAAAGCGTAAGTCAGGGGTTTGTGATCTGTGTATACAGTAAAGGTTTGTCCTTCCAAAATGTGACGAAACTGTTTGATTGACAGATATATTGCCAAGAGTTCTCGAGAGAAATTGCTATATTTTTGTTGTGCAGAATTACGCTTCCCCTAAAAGAAAGCTAAGGGTTTAAGTTTGTTATGCTGCAAATGTAAAACTGCCGATAGCTTTGGATGATGCATCCGTGGCGAGTGTAAGTTGATTATCTGGATCACTGTTTTTAAATCTGGGCTTGGTGAAATTCTTCAAAGCGCTCTTAGCTTGATTAAAAGAATCCAGAATGAGACTTTGTAGAGTAACTTTTGAGTTTTTCGTTCATTTTGTAACAGGTTCGTTAGAGGTAACATCATTTTGGAGCAGTTAGGTACGAAACGACGGTAGTAGTTAATTAGGCCTATAAAGCGGCGTACCTAAGCGACGTTGGCTATGTACAGATTTTTATGGCTTCAATTTTCTCCGCCGAAGGTAAAATTCCATGCTGATCAATGTCATTTTGCAACGTTAATTTTTAATCCGTAATGTTGTAGTCTTGTAAGAACTTCTTCTACATGCTCAGTGCGTTCCTCCTCGTTCTTACTCGTTATTAGCACATCATCAATATAAGCAAAAAATAAAAGTGAAGCTACGCAACACCTTATTGGGCTCGTCTATTAGCCCAATCTTACCTTCTTCGAGTAATGCACTATTCCAACTTTCATTCGTAAATCTAGCCCTCTGATTGGTTCATTTCTACCAATCAGGTCGCCTGCACGTGCACTTCGAAGTTTTGGCGCAAAATCGTTTTGGAGCCACCCACGTGATCATGACCTCTTAAAAAAAAAAAAAACAAAGCACGCGTGACACGCAGATGCAGACCTGGGCAGATCAGCAGCAGACCATTTTTTCGACCGCTCACTCAAGCTTAAAAATGTGACGACTACTACTCTCGTCTCGACGAATCGAGACGACAAATTTTTTCCGTTCAATATCTTCTACGAACTTCGTCATTCAAGAATCTCAAACTATACATTCTCTTTGATCATCTACGATAAATCAGTCAGTCCACTGAACACAGCGAAGCGCTAGTCTAATCCCCGTAACTTGCGATTATAATTTTCCCGCGCAAAAAAAAAAAAAACCACAACTGACTCACCCACAAACTCGACTCGAAGATTACTCTGTGAATACGAAGAATTTCAACTCACAAGACTTTACTTATCCAAAGTGAATTATTAACGCTCACTACAATTAAGTAAATACTATTATTGAACATATTTCATACTTACGGTTAAGGGTAGACTACTTCATAACGGTGTTTAAACACTAATTACGAATTCTTACAGTCTATAACGGTAATACAAATACACCAAAAAACAAACAGTTTTATTTTTTGTTAATTTTGATTTTCGAAAACCGTTTTCAATTTTTTAGTTTTTGCTTGTTTTTTAGTACATATTATTATTATTTATACACTTTTTTCATTCTCTTTTCTGTTTGTATTTTGGCCCTCTCCCTGTTTTATTTACCGTTTTTGTATTTAGTTGAATTGCTTATTGTCTTTGGTTTGTCCCGTTCTCTTTTTGCATTTTATTTTTATTTTACACTTGAATATTTTTTATATACTTTCTATTTAAAAAGGAAAAAGTAACTATTCATTTGGTCGACTGTGGTGGGCTTTTTATGCCACCATGGTCGACAAAAACAACGACGTGATGGATACACCGGTACCAAAGCCGGTGTCACCTGCCAAAACGGCCTGGTCAGAAAATAAGCCCCTGAAAAAAGATGGCAGTTTTTACATTAACCAGCGGAAAAGTATGAGGAATCGTTCAAGGACAATGAGTTCTTAACGATTCCGAAACCCCTTTACGCAGTGAGCCCACGCACCATATCCCTGCTGACCTCCGATGTTAAAACCCGGAAATTAATTGGGGTCAGCAGGGAAAGTAAGGAGGAAGCTTTGAAAGCTCTGAATATTAACCCGAGCATACTCGCAAGAACAACAAACGCATTGTGGGATATCCTTCTCCAAAATGAAGAACAGGCTAAATAATTGGCGGGGAGTGTACTGAACACAAAGTCTCTGAGATTTCAAACGGAATATATGGGCACCCGTAGGACGAAAGTGACCGTCCATTGGGTGCCCGTAGATATCCCCGATGACAGAATGGGGGCCGTCTTCTCCAAATTTAGCGAAGTAAATGAAGTGAGGGCCTTCAGTAGAAAAGCTGGAATTGAGGCGGGGGACATGGAGCTCCAGATTACCTTAAACAGAAAGGGTTTCCAGGAGATCCCATAACATCTTGGTTTGCCGCGACAGGAGGATGCTGGTAGTCGTGGAGTGTAGAAAACTATGGTGTTGGTCATGTGGGATGTCGGGCCACATGGCAAAGGAGTGCCCCAGTAAAAAAAAAAAAGTACACAAGCTCCACCACGTCCAGCATCTGCAACAGCTAAAACGACAACAGTAGCAGCTAGTCAACCAGAGGAGGGGACGTCAAAAACTGATGGAGACTGGAAGGAGGTTACCAGCGGTCGGAAGTCTGCAAATGTTTCGTCTCCCCCTTCCCCCCAAAAATAGAGATACCTCAGGAAAAGAGGCAGTCGCCGCCTGAAAAGTTGAAGGAGGTGCGGCCACAACAAAAAGACGCGGCCGCAACAAAAGCAGCAGCAACAGCAGCAGCAGCAAAACAAAAGCAGCAACAGCAACAGCAACACCACCACCAACAGCAGAAGCAGCAGTCACAAACTGAGATGTCTCTGGAGGTGGATAGTATACCTCCACCTCGTACTTCATCCCTGAAAAGGAGTAGGGAAGAAGAAGACGAACCACAGCAAAGTCACTCTGGCCGTGGGTGGTGTTTAAAAGTGTGGAGCCACTTATTTGAGGCTAATGAAGCGTTCCCTAACATTAGAGTCTTCGAATTAGAGAACTCTAATTTAAGAAAACTAAGGCATTTTTGTGTTACTCCTTATATAGGGCAGTGAAATTAATCTACCCCAGGGACGTCGGTGGGATTGTATTGGATGGTCGAATGACGACGGAGTTGGGAACAGGGAGCCTGGGACAAATCCGTCGGGTTCCTTACCAACGCAGATTTCCACCCGGTGTGTGAGTAGGTTTTTTGATTTTTCTCTTTTTATTTTTTGCAGACCTAAACGATGTCTATCAAGATAGCTACTTTGAATGTGAAGGGCTTGAGGGATCAGGGTAAAGCAGCCCGCCTGCTCCGGGATCTCTTTCCTTTGGCGTGGATGTCGCCACGATCGAAGAGACCTACTTTGTTTGCAGTTCCGATGCGTGTATGCTGTCTAACGATTTTGTCGTCTTTTCAGCATATGGGGTCCGGGTTGCCAGAGGAGTTTCTTTGCTGGTGAAGCGGACTCTAGATGCGAAGGTGGAACTTGTGTATACCGATACCGAGGGACGGTTGATTGTGGCCGATATTACAGTGAAAAGTGGTTCGTTTCGGGTCGTTGCGGTTTATGCGCCCAACGACCAGGAGGAGCGGGTTTCGTTTTTTCGGCGGTTGGGGCCTTTCCTGGTGGATTCAACGCGCTTAATTCTAATTGGAGACTGGAATGCCATCCTGGACCCTCAGTTAGATCGGGGGCGGGGTGCTAGCGGGAGAAGGGGGTGATCGTAGCTTGGTCGACCTGATCAACGATTTTGGTCTCGTTGATAGATACCGGGTCGATCACCCCGGAGGGGAAATGTGGACGTGGGCTCTTAGCTGGCCTTGTGACGCGGTGGTTAGCTACCTTGAAAGAATGTTAGTTAGAAGAGCCGACATAGATCTGTTAGATTGTCCCACGTTCCACTGGGTAGGCTATACGGACCACAAACTTGTTTGTGCCCGTATGTCGTTAGATTATAGGTATACAATGGCTGGTTACTGGAAGTTCAATCTGTCTTTACTGGACAGGCCGTACTTCCAGGAGCAGCTAACTAGCTTAGTACAGCGGAAGCTAGTGGGGGCGATTATCGGGAATAGGTGGTGGGATCGACTTAAGATTAGGATTAGGTCTTTCACCACTGATTTCAGCAAACGGCTCGCCCTAGATAGAGCTGAGAAAGTGAAGACGCTTAGAGCTACTCTTTCCTCGGCGATGGCGGTGGGGTGATTCCCTCGAGATAGCCTTAGCTAGAGAGGCCGTGGAGCGTTCGAATAGCGATCGCTACATGGGCCAGGTAGTTAGACATAGGTTAAGCAAGATGTCTTCCGAAGCTGTGAACATGGGCGCAGAATTGCGCAAGGAAGAGGTGGTGATCGTTACATTCGTGAAGTCGAAACCCTGGAGGGGCGTACTCTTCAGGCCACTGACGACATGTGCGAAGCGTTTCGGCGGCATTTCGAGAGCCGGTTTACCAAGGAGCCTGGTCTTCGTGAGGACGAGTTTCGCAGCAAGTTGGCTGACTTTCCTCGGCTTTCGCCGACAGAAGCGGCTAGCTGCGAGGGAGAGATCACGGAAGACGAGGTCTACGCGGAATTGAAGAAGGTCGGCAGAGGCAAGTCGCCCGTTCTGGATAGTTTGCTCTATGAATTGTACTTGAGGCTGTCGCACATCTTTGTCCCGATTTTGACTGTGGTGTTCAACAACTGGTTCCGGTAGGGGTCCCTCCCCGACCGGTTCTCCAGGGGTGTGATCACGCTGCTGAAAAAGGGCAGGGGTGTTGGGGGGAAACTAGATGATTACAGGTCCATAACTCTGCTAAACACAGAGTTAAAGATTTTGGCCAAGATCCTGCAGGAGCATTTGCAGTCAGTTGCCGAGTCTCTGTTGAATCCGGAGCAGTCTTGTTCTGTGAGGGGCCGAACAATTCAGAGCAACCTGCATCTGATCCGCACGATCATAGAGGGTGTAAAAGACGACGATGAGGCAGCGCTGATTCATTTGATAGTGTTGACCATCGCTATCTTGCTACTGTCCTGCAGGCCGCCGGATTCGCACCCGACTTCTGCCGCTGGATTAGCCTCCTGTATTGCTTCCCCAGTGCTGTGGTACAGGTGAACGGGAAGCTGTCGGGCGCTTTTGCGCTGACTAGGTCGGTCCGTCAGGGCTGTCAACTGTCGCCCCTACTTTTCGCTTTGGCGTTCGATGCGTCGTTTGTCAGGAAGAGTCGCGTCTCCGGATCGTCGTTGATATGCGAGAGCCTAGTATAATTTGCCAATGCAGCCTTCGCTGTATGGAATGCGTGCAACGAGATGTCCTTATTCCTTCTCTGCAGCAGGTTCGTCAGTTGCTGGAGGATGGTAGCCAATTCGGGATGAACCGACGATAAAAACTGAGCATACCGAGGAAACGTCGCAATTGTTTCATGGACGTCGGTGTAGGAAAATCCCGGATCGAGCTGATCTTGTCTGGCAGAGGTGCTATGCTGTTTGTGTCGGTGCGGTGCCCGAGAAAATCAACGCTGGGCGCCCCGAAAACGCACTTGTCCAGGTTCAACTTCAGGCCGTAGTGCGAGAGTCGCTGGAAGACTTCTCGCAGGTGTTGCCTGTGAGAATCGGCGTCTGTACTGGCCACCAAGATGTCGTCGATGTAAGCGTATACGTGCGGAAGTCCGCGCAGGACTTCGTCTATGAGCCGTTGGAAGGTCTGGGCAGCGTTACGTAGACCGAACGGCATTTTCAGAAATTCATATAGGCCAAACGGTGTTGTGACTGCCGTCTTAGGGACGTCTTCCGCAGCGACGGGGATCTGATGGTATGCCTTTGTCGGGTCGATTTTTGAAAAGATGCAAGCGCCCACCAGTCCGGTTGCAAAATCATGGATATGAGGGACAGGGTATCGGTCTGGTACGGTCGATGCATTAATTTTCGGTAGTCGACGCATATCCGAAATTCTTTACCACCAGGTTTAGGCACTAAGTGTAGTAGCGAGGCGTAAGGGCTATCGGAAGGACGAATGATGCCATCACTGAGCATTTTGTCGAATTGCTCCTTGGCGTACGCCAGTTTGTGCGGAGCGAGTCGTCGCGGATGGGAGTGTGCGGGAGGACCTCGAGTTCTGATGTGGTGCTGAGTCTGATGGTCACCTGAAGCCGTTACTTGGAGTGGCAGCGTTATATCCGTGAACTGTGTCAGGAGATCTAAGTACTCGCGACCATGGCATGTTGCGACGCTGATTCCTGTGGAGCCTTGACGTGTAGGGGTACCTAAGACACGGAGATTCGTAGTCGTATCGGACAGAGTCCTAGGGTTCATATGGACCGCCAGTGCGTAATGCGCCAGGAAATCCGCGCCGAGGATGGGTACCTTCACGTTGGTCACGGTAAATGTCCAAGTGAAATCACGTCGCATGCCGATATTCAGAGTAAGGGTCCTTTCTCCGTATGTGTCTATCGCGGAACCATTCGCAGCTCGTAGTTTGACCAGGGTGGGCTTAGCAGTGTGGTCGTTCTGATAGGGTACCACGCTGATGGCCGCACCTGTGTCTACTAGGAATTTCAATTTGTTCCGTCGATCCCAAACGTAAAACAGACGACATTGCGTGTTGGCACCGGAAGAGTTAGTCGTCGCGACTCTCCGGTTTATTCGTTTCCCTGGGCCGACGGGTGTGTATAGGGAGGTTTACAATTCCTGGCCCCATCGCCAAATGTGCGATGAAACCAACAAACACCCTGGTCGCTTTGCCGTTCTTGGCTGGGGGTTATTCGGCTCGTAGCGTTCGTGCTTTGCTATGTCGGGGGCGTGAACAGCGTTAACGCTGTGGTCAAACTGCGCAAAAACTAGATCAGCAGATTCTGCCAAATCATCCAGAGGCGTGGCTCTCGTCATTGGTGCGATAATTTGAGCGACTGATTTGGGAAAATGCTCCAGCCATAAACCTCGAAGAACCTTCTCTGACACATTGTGCTTTCCCAGCTGGTTCCTCATATATCTGAGAAGCAGGGATGGCGTCTTGTCACATCTAGCGACGTTCCGTAGTATTTCCTGAATCATATCTTCCTCGGAACGTCCGGTTCGCTTGAGGATCGCTTTCTTTAAGTGGTCGTATGGTTCATGTTCGCGCAAATCGGAGAGGACGTCAGAAATTTCGTCCATCATATCGGATGGGAGTTTCTGCATTACGTTCGCGAATCTGGCTCGCTGTGAAGTGATGCGTAGCATTGAAAAGATGGATTCTACCTGCAAGAACCAGTTCTTGGCATTATGGTGGTATGCAGGCAGAGGTATGATCGCGGCCGTCATGTCTAAAGAATCACTTTTGGCCGACTCCATCATCGCTTAACTGTCTCACGTCGGGAAGTCACCATTTGTTGCGGGGCCAATAAGGATGTTGCCCCCGCAAGCTTTATGAAGAAAAGTGTGAACAGCCAAGGCAATGAGGGGACAAAGGCAAAGGTTTATGGAACAATAACGTCGAATAATGCGTTTAAATCGGTGTCGGGTCCGGTATAACTGGTTTGCTTTCGGTCGTATAAAGTTGATCGGCGAACGTAGCTGGTTTGGTCGTATAGAGTTGATCGGCGAACGTAGCTGGTTCGGTCGTATAGAGTTGATCTGGTCCGATCGTATAGAATTGATTGGTGAACGTAGCTGGTTCGGTCATATAGAGTTGATCTGGTCCGGTCGTATAGAGTTGATCGATGTCCCTAAACAGGGCCAAGACTGAACAGTGATATACTTCACAGGGCGGATCAACCGCGGAAACGGGATCGCGCCAAAGTGTATCACGAGGCGAAGCCGGAGTCCCTAAACAGGGCCAAGACTGAACAGTGATAGACTTCACAGGGCGGATCAACCGCGGAAACGGGATCGCGACAAAGTGTATCACTTGGCGAAGACGGAGTCCCTAAACAGGGCCAAGACTGAACAGTGATAGACTTCACAGGGCGGATCGACCGCGGAGACGGGATCGCGCCGAAGAGTAACACTCTCGACAAAGCACCGGAAACTCACAAAGGCAGCGTACTACACTTTGATCCAGGCCCCCGGGCCGAGCAGTTTAGTATTTATCAATCCACCCACGAGGATAGAATGTGGTACAAGGCCGGTTTAATGTGGGTATCCCCGAGCCCGTAGGCTCGGCCAAAAATATAGCCTTTTTGAACCCGCCTAGACGGATTCAGGCCCTGTCTACCTACCCGAACGAAACCTTGCCCTTCGGCAAAGCTTCGTCCGGGTTCCTCTCTGCTAATGCAGAGAGTTCGACAGACGCCGACTCGGAAGCTCACAAAGGCAGCGTACTACACTTTCATCATATTATTTATTCACCAAAAAAGGTACAAATGTGCCACGAGGGCTAAAAATGGGGTGGGGAAAAGACTGGTCTTCTCTAGTCCTATCTCAAACTAACTTGTCTCATTCTTTGACCCATTCGTACTTACAATATTCCTTTCACCATAACAACGCTTTTACTCCTTGCTGTCACACCACAATCACCAAAATACCACATTTTCTCTATGAGAAAGCCCTAACATGAAATTTTTATTTACACAATTATCGAGGGATGGGGGACAAAAATCACAAGCCCAATGATTATATACAATGAAAAATGTGTTTGTAATAGAAACTAAACAAAACAATATTAGTAGTAGGACCCTTCCCAAAAATGTGGCAGAAATCTCGATTAACTGGTTTGAAAGAAATTCAGAGAAAAGAGACATCTGTCACCTAAAAGGTGGGGTGGGGTGGAAACAAGTAACTCAAATGGGGACAAAAAGGCGGAACTTATGTACTTGCATGCTCTAGCTATGTTGAAAGGAAAATATTTAGCCCTGAGGAGGCCAAAACTGAAAATTAAAAAGTCCTATCTTACCTTAAACAGGCTGGGTTGACTGATGTTTCAGTTCGAGTCCCAAAATCCTCTTGCCTAAGTTGCATCCAACAACCACTCGAGGTCAGCACCTCTCACTCGCACCAAGCATGAAACTTTCACCCAACTTTTGCCAAATTTCGACGCAGAGAGACGCACCCTCTCCGCCCTGATCTTAACCTTAAGCTGCTGCCTAAAGAAAGAGACCAGTTGCAAGGAGGAAAACTTCTCGCCTGCGTGAAACTCCTTCTGTCTAGTCGTCCATACTACCATTCGCATAATGCCGAGCAGACACAAGAACACATAGTGCTGATCCCACGACATTGACGGAACCACATTGGAACAAACGGAACAGGCATCCAGGGCAAAAAACTTTCCGTCCAAGACGCGAACCATGAAGCCTTCAATCAGCCTGCACAAAGGTTGCACAATGTCGCAGTGAAAGAAGGTATGTTCAATTGACTCCTCCCAGTCACCACAGCGCACACATTTGGCTGTAATAGCCAAGCCCGCTGAGCAGAGCTTTTTGCCGACCCAGAGAGCCCCTCGCAACACCAGCCAGGTGAGAGATGCCTCGTCGTTATTGAGACATTTCAACCCAGGCGCCCAAGGCGAGACAGAGCGAAACTCCTTGTTCGTAAGGCCCAGCTCGCTCGGGAGCTTGTCCTTGGACTTTACCCTCACAACTACCCGATAAAGAGCCTTCCTTGACAACCCCTGAGTGTCAGAAAGGCGTTTTTTACCCCAAGGAGGCAGAGCAGCGCTTTTCTACATTCCTGATAAAAGAGGCATTCACCATCAGATGGGCGGTGAGCCTCCACCTCATCGGAATGCACACTTTCAAGAGAAGGAAAAGCTTGACGAGCGTCTTCCTTCCAGAATTCGCCCTCGTCGTCGTTTTGCGTACACATCCATTCTAGGAAATTCAAGCGGAGCATGTGCTGACGTGTCTCGACGCTTGGCATTCCCAGACCGCCCTCGGCAGGATGGAGGCAGCAGACCTCGCGACTTTCCAGAGGAAATCGAAAAGTTCTTTAACGAAATTGTCTCGTTCGGTAGACGGGAGTGGAAGAACCGAAAGCCGGTAAAGGAGAATCGGGTAAATGTGCGAAATGCATACTTCCGCCCTCCCCTTCAAGGAAAGATTCCTTCGAGTCCACAGGCGAACTGCGTCCTCGACCTTCTTTCGAACCTCCGACCAGTTGGTGTCTAACTTAAGTCCGGGCCCGAACCAGATACCGAGTATCTTGACTGGCCCGTCCGTCCAGCTTGAAGGGACCGGGGAGAGGAACACCCTCCCACTCACCCAACCGCAAGCCGACAGACTTATCGCGATTGATTTTGGCCCCTGCCACCGTCTCGTACCTGCAAACTCCTTTGCTGACTTCGTGAATCTCGGCGGTGTTCTTTACGAAAACAGACACGTCGTCAGCATAACCGGAATACTTGGCCGATTTTGTGGCACCAGGTAAAGTAATTCCGCGAAGGACCGGATTCGCCTTTAACTTGCGAAGGAAGGGTTCCAAAGCAAGGACATATAACATAGGCGAAAGCGGACAACCTTGACGAATCGATCGAGACAAGGTGAAAGGCTCCGACCTCACCCCGTTCACTTCCACCAGTGCCCCAGGGGACCTGTACAGGAGACGGATCCAGGAACGAAATTGGCACCCGAAACCGGCAGAGGCGAGAACGGCCTCGAGAAAACGATGGTCCACCCTATCGAATGCCTTGGACTGATCCAAATTGATCAGCGCGGCTTCACCGTCGACTTTTTCCATGATCTGGCGAACCATATGAAGGTTGTCCTGGATAGTCCTCCCCCTCACAGCGCATGTCTGTTCGGGACCTATGAGACCATCGAGGACAAGCTGCAAACGGTTGGCCAAGACCTTCGCCAAAATCTTCAACTCTACATTCAGCATAGTCAAAGGGCGGAAATTATCTAACCCAAACCCCTCCGCTTTTGCAACTTGATGACACCCCTGGTGAAGCGTTGGGGTATGGTCCCATTCCTCAACCAGTGGTTGAACATCAGTGCCAGCAGCGGAACGAAAACGGGCGACAGCCTCAAGTACAACTCGTAGGGAAGACCGTCTAAACCCGGAGTCTTGTCTCGGCCAGCCTGCTTAAACGCTTCCCAGATTTCCGCCTCGGTGA
This sequence comes from Acanthosepion pharaonis, assembly GCA_903632075.3. NCBI lineage: Eukaryota > Metazoa > Mollusca > Cephalopoda > Sepiida > Sepiidae > Acanthosepion > Acanthosepion pharaonis. Next base: position 225,843 of record CAHIKZ030003101.1, on the reverse strand, counting down.
CAGCCCCTTCGCACATATCCGCCTTCCCAGTCTCGAGACGTGGAAAGTCGGCTAAATATGCGTCGAAATTAGCGGGGCTCAGACTGGGCTCCCTGGTGAACAGGTCGCGGAAATAAGATCGAAAGGCCTCACAGATGCCTTCGTTTGTAGTCACATCTCCTCTTCCTCAGTTCTGCAGCCATGTTGGTCGCCTCGGCAGACATTTTCTTCAACCTAGCCCTAACTACCAGAGTTTGGTCCTTCTTGATAAGCGAGGAGGCCAACTCGGCCCTAGCTACTGCTACTTCCACACTATCTCCCGACCGGATGGCAACCTCTAATCTAGATTCTGCTGCCGTTTGCGCTGCTAATCTATCTCTATTGAGTCGACGACTATAATCAGCTGCAAACGACCTGATGACTGGCTAAAGGTGTCCCCACCACTTGTTCCCAAGCACACTCCCCGTCAATTCCCTCTGTATTGTTATCAGTAGCTGATCACGGAAGTCCTTCACGCCGAGCAATGACGTGTTAAACTTCCAGTAACTAGTCATTCTAGGTTTTGGCTTATCTAAGTTTACCCGCACCCGGAAGAGCCGATGATCCGAGTAAACTATCGAATGAAAACTTGGACACTCTAAGAGCCCTACGTCGACTCTCCTAACTAAAACTCCTACACTTTGATCATAGCCCCCGGGCCGAGCAGCTTGGATTTGGACGAAAAAAGTGGCTGACAATATTTGGAACGATTGATTCAAGTACTCCCTGGCTAGAGGGAGTAGAAAACCGTAGATATTAAACTAATATCAATGGTTGCCGATGTTTGAAAGGGCGCTGCATAGTCAGATGCTCACGAGGTATGGTTTGGCATCAACGATGTTGGACTAGTCGTCCGGTTTCTCGCATGTTGCTTGACCTAAATCTGCGAGATCAGGGGTTGTGAAGGTCAAGGTCGGCTTTCTAAGGAGCGGCTAATCGGCGACCGCGACAGGTATATCCGGCTATTGGTTGTATTTTTTTTACACAGTAAATGTTTAAATGGTAGAATACTCGTGTTTTTGAGTTGTCCCTAATGAAGCCGTTATGAAGTATGAACCCACATGAATTATTATAAATAATGGTATCAGGTTCTTCATAAAAGGGAAAAAGATTTTCTGTTAGTTTAAAAATATATTCAAACTACAACCGTCAGAGTCTCTCGACCATCAGAATGGTCAGCATGATGCTAAAAATTTAGTCAGTGAGGATATAATAGGAAAAGAGAAGACGTGCTTCTATTATGTCTAAAATTGAAAGCACAAAACAACTAAGAATCCACTACTATGTGAACAAACATTTTTAAGATTACCGAGTACTTAAAAATGATATAAAGGCACTCACATCATTTTCTTTTGATTTTAAATTATACCGGTCTTGGTCGTCATTATTTACTTTGATCATTCTTCAAACTCCAGCTCGCAGGCTTCATTTTGGGAAAACCCAAGATTTGCTGTTTTCTGTTCATGGAATATATCTTCACCTAGGAAGTAGATGATTCCGGCCAGTTTGAATCTGAAGTTCTAAACATGATTTCCCCAGAAACAGGAAAATCTCCATATTATATTATGGAATCCTCCATACTTGCTTGTCACCCCCTATGGGAAGATGCACTCTTCCCCAAATTAACCTTTAACCAATCATCACTTCACTTTTCCAAACTCAAATTCCCATTGGTTAAAAGGACACAAAAAAGTAGCAAGTTGAGACAAATCCTTTTTCCCATGCAGCTGTCTGGAGCCTATTTGAAGACCCAAAAATCTATAAAAAAAAAAAAAAAAAAAGAATCGCTCGACTTAATACAAGTCAGTCAGACACTGAGTTTCGAGAGATGCCAGCAGACTCCACGCGTACCAACACACTGACTCAATAACACTACAAGCCTCTCATCAACACAACACAACTTGCACTGCTATTGCCGCATGAAGAAACTTAACTTACAATTTACTAAAAAGTGACATTATCACTACGAAATAGTAATTGTACATTTAATCAACTATAGCATATCAGTCAAAGGCACACAACTCTCCATAACTTAATCAACACTTACAATTATCACACACATACACACTATTATTTGAACTCACACAACTGAAATCAAATTGTTTTAATTTCACAAACTTAAACCATCAACATTCATTCACCAAATCTCTGCATGGACACTCTTTGCAATCTTATCTCACTTGCCACGTTTAACAATCAACCTATCATCACTTTGTGTATGTCAAATATATATATAAAAACATGTTATTGTTGAAATCTATAATTACCTTGTTTTTTCTTTGATTTCTCCAAGTTGTATTGTCTTCATATGTTTGTTGAATTTATTTGTTGTGGATAAATGTATAATGTACAAGCACATTTTAGGCCTTCACACAATTTTCTGGAACATCTTAGCATAAATTCTGCAACAATATGTAAGACCTTTCCTTTTTGTTTTTCCGTACACTCTGCCAACACTCTGGTATATTTGTGTTTGTTTCAAAATTTGTTTTGAGTAGAGCGTGGCCTATATGTGACTTAACTACGTAAAAATCAGTGTGTAGTTAGAGATATATGATAGGATTAGAAAGCATTCCGTTGAGATTTACTGCCAGCTAGTCTTTCTTTCTATGTAGAAATTTATGATGACTTCTGCTTGACACTTTCGCCTGCCTTGAAAAAAGAGGAGGCCCCAAAAGTTAGAACGGGATAAGACTATAGTAGAAAACACAATATACACATACAAATTAAATTCAAATTTATACAATTATTAGAAAACATATTTTCATCTAGCTAAGTCACACAGACGCCGCATGCTACACAAAACAAATGTGAAAACAAACCAAAATAAAAAATAAAAGAATAACCAAAAAAAAAAACCCGAAAGCTAATTTGAAAGTTAACTATCTTCTTAAAAAATAAAAATAAAAGAATAACCAAAAAAAGACACCTAACCCTAATTTGAAAGTTAACTTTCTTCTTAAAAAAATAAAAATAAAAGAATAACCAAAAAAAGACACCTAACCCTAATTTGAAAGTTCACTTTCTTCTTAAAAAAATAAAAATAAAAGAATAACCAAAAAAAGACACTTAACCCTAATTTTTGAAGTTCACTTTCTTCTTAAAAAAAAAAAAAAAAAAGAATAACCTAAAATAACACTTAACCCTAATTTGAAAGTTAACTTTCTTCTTAAAAAAATAAAAGAATAACCAAAAAAAGACACTTAACCCTAATTTGAAAGTTAACTTTCTTCTTAAAAAAATAAAAATAAAAGAATAACCAAAAAAAGACACCTAACCCTAATTTGAAAGTTAACTTTCTTCTTAAAAAATAAAAATAAAAGAATAACCAAAAAAAGACACCTAACCCTAATTTGAAAGTTCACTTTCTTCTTAAAAAAATAAAAATAAAAGAATAACCAAAAAAAAATAAAGACACTAACCCTAATTTGAAAGTTAACTTTCTTCTTAAAAAAATAAAAATAAAAGAATAACCAAAAAAGACACTTAACCTAATTTGAAAGTTCACTTTCTTCTTAAAAAATAAAAATAAAAGAATAACCAAAAAACACATAACCCTAAAAAAGTTCACTTTCTTCTTAAAAAATAAAATAAAAAGAATAACCAAAAAAAAATTTGAAAGTTCACTTTTTCTTAAAAAAAAATAAAAAAAAGAATAACAAAAAAAGACACTAAAAATTTGAAAAAAAAAAAAATAAAAATAAAAGAAAAAAAAAAAGACACTTAACCCTAATTTGAAAGTTAACTTTCTTCTTAAAAAATAAAAATAAAAGAATAACCAAAAAAAGACACCTAACCCTAATTTGAAAGTTAACTTTCTTCTTAAAAAAATAAAAATAAAAGAATAACCAAAAAAAGACACCTAACCCTAATTTGAAAGTTAACTTTCTTCTTAAAAAATAAAAAAAAAGAATAACCAAAAATGACACCTAACCCTAATTTGAAAGTTAACTTTCTTTAAAAGAATAAAAAAAAAAAAAAAAATAAAAAAATAAAAAATAAAAAGAATAAAAAAAGACACTAACCCTAATTTGAAAAGTTAACTTTCTTCTTAAAAAATAAAAAAAAAAAATAAAATAACCAAAAAAGACACCTAACCCTAATTTGAAAGTTAACTTTCTTCTTAAAAAATAAAAAAAAAACCCCTAGAATAACCAAAAAAAATACACCTAACCCTAATTTGAAAGTTAACTTTCTTCTTAAAAAATAAAAAAAAAGAATAACCAAAAAAACACTTAACCCCTAATTTGAAAGTTAACTTTCTTCTTAAAAAATAAAAATAAAAGAATAACCAAAAAAAAGACACCTAACCCCTAATTTGAAAGTTAACTTTTTCTTAAAAAAAATAAAAAAAAAAAAGACAATAACCAAAAAAACACAATTAACCCTAAATTTGAAAGTTAACTTTCTTCTTTTAAAAAAAAATAAAAAAAAAAGAATAACCAAAAAAAGACACTTAACCCTAATTTGAAATTTAACTTTCTTCTTAAAAAATAAAAAAAAAAAGAATAACCAAAAAAACACCTAACCCTAATTTGAAAGTTAACTTTCTTCTTAAAAAAAAAAAAAAAAGAATAACCAAAAAAAAGACACTTAACCCTAATTTGAAAGTTAACTTTCTTCTTTTAAAAATAAAAAAAAAAAAAAATAACCAAAAACACACCTAACCCTAATTTGAAAAAACTTTTTTTTAAAAAAAAAAAAATAAAAGAATAAAAAAAAAAGACACCTAACCCTAATTTGAAAATTAACTTTCTTCTTAAAAAAAAAATAAAAAAATAAAAAAAAAAAGACACCTAACCCTAATTTGAAAATTAACTTTCTTCTTAAAAAATAAAATAAAAGAATAACCAAAAAGACACCTAACCCTAATTTGAAAGTTAACTTTCTTCTTAAAAAAAAAAAAAATAAAAAATAACCAAAAAAGACACTAACCCAATTTGAAAGTTAAATTTCAAAAAATAAAAGAATAACCAAAAAAAAATAAAAGAATAAAATAAAAATAAAAAAAACAATAACCAAAATTTGAAAATTTAAATTAACACTTTTCTTAAAAAAAAAAAATAAAAGAATAACCAAAAAAAAACACTAACCCTAATTTGAAAGAAACTTTCTTCTTAAAAAATAAAAAAAAAAAGAATAACCAAAAAAACACCTAACCCTAATTTGAAAGTTAACTTTCTTCTTTAAAAAAAAAAAAAAAAAAAACCAAAAAAAAAGACACCTAACCCTAATTTGAAAGTTAACTTTCTTCTTAAAAAAAAAAAAAAAATAACCAAAAAAAACAAACACTAACCTAATTTGAAAATTAACTTTCTTCTTCTTAAAAAAAAAAAATAAAAGAATAACCAAAAAAAAGACACTAACCCTAATTTGAAAGTTAACTTTCTTCTTTTAAAAAAAAAAAAAGAATAACCAAAAAAGACACCTAAAAAATTTGAAAGTTAAAAATCTTCTTAAAAAAAAAAAAAAAAGAATAAAAAAAAAAGACACCTAACCCTAATTTGAAAATTAAAAAAAAAAAAAAAAAAAAAAAAATAAAAGAATAACCAAAAAAAAAGACACCTAACCCTAATTTGAAAGTTAAATTTCTTCTTAAAAAAAAAAAATAAAAGAATAACCAAAAAAGACACCTAACCCTAATTTGAAAGTTAAATTTCTTCTTAAAAAATAAAAAATAAAAAAAGAATAACCAAAAAAACACCTAACCTAATTTGAAAGTTAACTTTCTTCTTAAAAATAAAAAAAAAAAAAAATAAAAAAAAAAAACCTAACCTAAATTTGAAAGTTAAGACACCTAAAAGAATTTGAAAAAAGACACCTTTCCTAATTTGAAAGTTAAAAAATAAAAAAAAAAAAAAAAAAAAAAAAAAAAAAAGACACCTAACCCTAATTTGAAAGTTAAAAATTCTTAAAAAAAAAAAAAAAGAATAACCAAAAAAGACACCTAACCCTAATTTGAAAGTTAACTTTCTTCTTAAAAAAAAAAAATAAAAGAATAACCAAAAAAAAACACTAACCCTAATTTGAAAGTTAACTTTCTTCTTAAAAAAAAAAATAAAAGAATAACCAAAAAAAGACACCTAACCCTAATTTGAAAGTTAACTTTCTTCTTAAAAAAAAAGAATAAAAAAAGACACCTAAAAGACACCAACCCTAATTTGAAAGTTAACTTTCTTCTTTAAAAAAAAAAAAAAAAAAACCAAAAAAAAGACACCTAACCCTAATTTGAAAGTTAACTTTCTTCTTAAAAAAAAAAAAAAAAAATAAACAAAAAAAAGACACCTAACCCTAATTTGAAAGTTAAATTTTTTCTTAAAAAAAAAAAAAAAGAATAACCAAAAAAAACCTAACCTAATTTGAAAGTTAAATTTCTTCTTAAAAAAAAAATACAAAAAACCCCTAATTTGAAAGTTAAATTTCTTCTTTAAAAAAAGAAAAGATTAACCAAAAAAAAACCACCTAACCTAATTTGAAAGTTAAATTTCTTTAAAAAAAAAAAAAAAAACCACCTAACCCTAATTTGAAAGTTAAATTTCTTCTTTAAAAAAAAAAAAGATTAACCAAAAAAAACCACCTAACCTAATTTGAAAGTTAAATTTCTTCTTAAAAAAAAAAAAAAGAATAAAAGAATAACCAAAAAAAAAACACCAAAAAAAGACCCAAATTTGAAAGTTAACTTTCTTCTTTAAAAAAAAAATTAAAAAAAAAAAGACACCTAACCCTAATTTGAAAAAAGTTAACTTTCTTCTTTAAAAAAAAAAATAAAAGAATAAAAAAAAAAGACACCTAACCCTAATTTGAAAGTTAACTTTCTTCTTTAAAAAATAAAAATAAAAATAAAAAAAAAACACCTAACCCTAATTTGAAATTTAACTTTCTTCTTAAAAAAAAAAAATAAAAAAACCAAAAAAAGACACTAACCCTAATTTGAAAGTTAAATTTCTTCTTAAAAAAAAAAAAAAAAAAACCAAAAAAGACACCTAACCCTAATTTGAAAGTTAACTTTTTTTAAAAAAAAAAAAAAAAAAATAACCAAAAAAAAAAGACACCTAACCCTAATTTGAAAGTTAAATTTCTTCTTAAAAAAAAAAAATAAAAGAATAACCAAAAAAGACACTAACCCTAATTTGAAAGTTAACTTTCTTCTTAAAAAAAAAAATAAAAAATAAAAAAAAAAGACACTAACCTAATTTGAAAACTTGAAATTTCTTCTTTAAAAAAAACAAAAAAAAGAAACCCTAATTTGAAAGAAACTTTCTTCTTAAAAAAAAAACCCAAAAAAAGACTAATTTTTGAAAGTTAAATTTCTTCTTAAAAAAAAAATAAAAGAATAAAAAAAAAGACACCTAACCCTAATTTGAAAGTTAACTTTCTTCTTAAAAAAAATTAAAAATAAAAAAAAAATAACCTAAAAAAGACACTAAAAAATAAAATTTGAAAGTTAAAAAAACACCTAACCTTTTGAAAAATAAAAAATAAAAAATAAAAAATAAAAAAAAAACCAACACACTAACCCTAATTTGAAAAGTTAAATTTTTCTTAAAAAAAAAAATAAAAGAATAAAAAAAAAAATAACCTAACCTAATTTGAAAAAAAAAAAAAAATTAAAAAATAAAAAAAAAAAAAAAAAAAAATTAACCAAAAAAAAAATAAAAGAATATAAAAAAAACACTAACCCTAATTTGAAAGTTAACTTTCTTCTTAAAAAAAAAAAAAAAAAAGAATAACCAAAAAAGACACCTAACCTAATTTGAAAGTTAACTTTCTTTTTAAAAAAAAAAAAAATAAAAGAATAACCAAAAAAGACACCTAACCCTAATTTGAAAGTTAATTTCTTCTTTAAAAAAAAAAAAAGAATAACCAAAAAAAAGACACCTAACCCTAATTTGAAAGTTAAAATTTCTTCTTAAAAAATAAAAAAAAAAAAACCAAAAAAGACACCTAACCCTAATTTGAAAGTTAACTTTTTCTTTTTTTTTAAAATAAAAGAATAACCAAAAAAAGACACCTAACCCTAATTTGAAAGTTAACTTTCTTCTTAAAAAAAAAAAAAAAAAAAAAAAAAAAACCAAAAAAGACACCTAACCCTAATTTGAAAGTTAACTTTTCTTCTTAAAAAAAAAAAAAAAAAGAATAAAAAAAAGACACCTAACCTAATTTGAAAGTTAACTTTTTCTTAAAAAAAAAAAAAAAAATAACCAAAAAAGACACCTAACCCTAATTTGAAAGTTAAAAAAAAAAAATTTTTAAAAAAAAAAAAATAAAAGAATAACCAAAAAAGACACCTAACCCTAATTTGAAAATTAACTTTCTTCTTTTTAA
>CAHIKZ030003101.1:0-212500 GCA_903632075.3 Acanthosepion pharaonis | reverse complement strand
CTTCTTAAAAAAAAAAAAAATAAAAAATAATAACCAAAAAAGACACCTAACCCTAATTTGAAAGTTAACTTTCTTCTTAAAAAAATAAAAATAAAAGAATAACCAAAAAAAGACACCTAACCCTAATTTGAAAATTAACTTTCTTCTTAAAAAAATAAAAATAAAAGAATAACCAAAAAAAGACACCTAACCCTAATTTGAAAATTAACTTTCTTCTTAAAAAAATAAAAATAAAAGAATAACCAAAAAAGACACTAACCCTAATTTGAAAACGAGAAAAAAAATAAAAAAAAAAAAGAATAAATTCACCTAACCCTTAATTTGAAAAAAATTCTTAAAAAATAAAAATAAAGAATAACCAAAAAAAGACACCTAACCCTAATTTGAAAGTTAACTTTCTTCTTAAAAATAAAAAAAAAAAAGAATAACCAAAAAAGACACTCTAACCCAATTTGAAAGTTAACTTTCTTCTTAAAAAAAAAAAAAAAAAGAATAACCAAAAAAAGACACCTAACCCTAATTTGAAAGTTAACTTTCTTTCTTAAAAAAATAAAAAAAAATAATTTTCTACACACTAACCCTAATTTTGAAAGTTAACTTTCTTCTTAAAAATAAAAAAATAAAAGAATAAAAAAAAAAAGACACCTAACCCTAATTTGAAAGTTAACTTTCTTTTTAAACAAAAAATAAAAAAAAAAAGAATTAAAAAAAAAGAAAATAAAAATAAAAATAAAAACAAAAAAGAAAAAGTTAACATTTTCTAAAAAAAAAAATAAAAGAATAAAAAAAAAGACACCTAAAAATTTGAAAAAATAAAAATAAAAATAAAGAATAAAAAAAGACACTAACCTAATTTGAAAGTTAAAATTTCTTCTTAAAAAAAAAAATAAAAGAATAAAAGAAAAAAAGACACCTAACCCTAATTTGAAAGTTAACTTTCTTCTTAAAAAAAAAAAAATAAAAGAATTACCAAAAAAAACACTAACCCTTTTGAAAGTTAACTTTCTTCTTAAAAAAAAAAAAAAAAGAATAACCAAAAAAACACCTAACCCTAATTTGAAAGTTAAATTTCTTCTTAAAAATAAAAAAAAAAAGAATAACCAAAAAAAGACACTAACCCTAATTTGAAATTTAAATACTTTCTTCTTAAAAAAAAAAAAATAAAAGAATAACCAAAAAAAACACCTAACCCTAAAAAAATTCTTAAAAAATAAAAAATTGGAAATAACAAAAAAAGACACTCTAACCCTAATTTGAAAGTTTTTTTTTCTTAAAAAAAAAAAAAAAAAAAAGAATAACCAAAAAAGACACTAACCCTAATTTGAAAGTTAACTTAAAAAGAAAAAAAAAAAAAAAAAGAATAACCAAAAAAAAACACCTAACCCTAATTTGAAAGTTAACTTTTTTTCTTCTTAAAAAAAAAAAAAAAATGTCACTAAAAAGCTAATTTGAAAAAAAATTTAACCCAAAAAAAATTAAAAAAAAATAAAAATAATAACCAAAAAAGAATTTTAACCCAAATTTGAAAGTTAACTTTCTTCTTAAAAAAACGAATAAAAAATAAAAGAATAACCAAAAAAGACACCTAACCTTCTAATTTGAAAGTTAACTTTCTTTCTAAAAAAAATAAAATAAAAAAAAGAATAAAAAATAAAAAAAGACACCTTTTTTAATTTGAAAAAATTTTTTCTTAAAAAAATAAAATAAAAAGAATAACCAAAAAAAAGACACCTAACCCTAATTTGAAATTTAACTTTTTTTTTAAAAAAATAAAAATAAAAGAATAACCAAAAAAAGACACCTAACCCTAATTTGAAAGTTAACTTTCTTCTTAAAAAATAAAAAAAAAGAATAAAAAAAAAGACAAAAATTTGAAAGTTAACTTTCTTCTTAAAAAATTTGAATAAAAAAAAATGTATTTTAACCTAATTTGAAAATGTTCTTTTAAAAAAAAAAAAATAAAAATAACCAAAAAGACATGGACACTAATTTGAAAGTTAATTTTTTCATGAAAAAAAAAAATAAAAAAAAACTAAAAAGACAGACACTAACCCTGTTTGAAAGTTAACTTTCTTCTTAAAAAAAAAAAATAAAAGAATAAAAAAAACAAAACCCTAATTTGAAAAAAAATTAATTTCTTAAAAAATAAAAAAAAGAATAACCAAAAAGACACCTTTTTCTAAAAAAATTAATTTTTCATAAAAAAAAAAAAAAAATTAACCAAAAAAAAACACCTAACCCTAATTTGAAATTAACTTTTTAAAAAAAATAAAAATAAAAGAATAAATTTAAAAAGACACCTAACCCTAAAAGTTAAAAATAGACATTTATAAAAATTATTAAAAAAAAAATTAACCCCTTTTTTTTAAAAAAAAAAAAAAAAAATAAAAGAATAAAAAAAAAAGACACCTAACCCTAATTTGAAAGTTAAAATTTTCTTAAAAAAAAAAAAAAAAACTGTAAAAAAAAAAGACACCTAACCCTAATTTGAAATTTAAAAAAAAAAAAAAAAAAAAAAAATTATTTGTGAAAAAAAAAAAATTTGAAAAACTTTTAAAAAAAAAAAAAAAAAAAGAATAAAAAAAAGACAAAAAATTTGAAATTTAAAAAAAAAATAAAAAATAAAAAAAAAGAAAAACCTAACCCTAATTTGAAAGTTAAAAAGAAAAAAAAAAAAAAAATAAAAATAAAAAAAAGACACCTAAAAATTTGAAAGTTAACTTTCTTTTAAAAAAAAAAAAAATAAAAGAATAACAAAAAAGACACTAACCTAATTTGAAAAGTTAACTTTCTTCTAAAAAAATAAAAATAAAAAATAAAAAAAAGACACTTTACACCCAAATTTGAAACTTAACTTTTTTTCTTAAAAAATTCAAAAAACGAATAAATAAAAAAGACAATCAACCATAATTTGAAAGTTAACTTTCTTTTTTTTGATAAAAAAAAAAAAGAATAAAAAAAAAACAAATCAAAATTTTGAAAAATTAAAAATTTCTTTCTAAAAAAAAAAATAAAAGAATAAAAAAAAAGACAAAACCCTAATTTGAAAAAAAATTTTCTTTTTAAAATAAAAATAAAAAAAAAAAAAAAAAGACACCTAACCCTAATTTGAAAGTTAACTTTCTTTTTTAAAAATTTCCAATAAAAAAAAATAACCAAAAAAGACACTAACCTAATTTGAAATTTAAATTTTTTTTTTTAAATAAAAAAAAAAAAAAATAACCCTTAAAAAAAAACACCTAAAATAAAATTTGAAAGAAATTTTCTTAAAAAAATTTAAAAAAAAGAATAAATTCAAAATAGACACTAACCCTAATTTGAAAATTAACTTTTCTTCTTAAAAAAAAAAAAAAAAAAAAAAATAAAAAAAAAAGACACCTAACCCTAATTTATAAAATTAAAACTTTCTTCTTTAAAAATAAAAAATAAAAAATAACCAAAAAAAAACACACTTAACCCTAATTTGAAAGTTAAAAATTTCTTAAAAAAAAAAAAAATAAAAGAATAACCAAAAAAAGACACCTAACCTAAATTTGAAAGTTAACTTTCTTTTAAAAAAAAAAAAAAAAATAAAAAAAAAAGACAAACCAAACCCAAAGTTAAAAAAATTTTAAAAAATAAAAAAAAGAATGAACCTAAAAAAGAAAAAATAAAAATTCTTAAAAAAAAAAATTTAAAAATAACAAAAAAGACAATGAACTTTTGAAAAAAAAAAAAAAAAAAAATAATAATAAAAAAAATACACATAACCCAAATTTGAAAGTTCACTTTCTTCTTTTGATAAAAAAAATAAAAGAATAACCAAAAAAAGACACCTAACCCTAATTTGAAAAGTTTTAAAATTTGTTAAAAAAATTAAAAAAATAAAAGAATAATCAAAAAAGACACCTAACCCTAATTTTTTGTTAACTTTCTTCTTAAAAAATAAAAATAAAAAATTATAAAAAATAAGACACCTAACCCTAATTTGAAAGTTAACTTTTTTTCTTAAAAAAAAATTTTTTTTTTAAATAAAAAAAAATAAAAAAAAAAAAAAAAACACCTAAAAAATATAATTGAAAATTCAATTTTTTTTTAATTTAAAAAAATTTTAAAAAAACCCTCCTAAAAAAATTTGCTTTTAAATTTGAGAGTTAACTTTCTTTCAAAAAAGTTAAAAATAAAAAGAATAACCAAAAAAAAAAAAATACATAACTCTATTTTGAAAGTGAACTTTGTTCTTAAGAAAAATAAATAATAGAAAAAAAAGAAAAAGCAAAAAAAAAACACCTAACTCTAATTTGAAAGTTAACTTTCTTTTTTAAAAAAAATAAAAGAATAAAGAATAACAAAAAAAAAACCTAACCCTAATTTGAAATTTAACTTTCTTCTTAAAAAAATACTTTTGTTATTCTTTTATTTGTCGATGTTTACATATATTTGAAAGTTAACTTTTTCTTAAATTAAATAAACCAAAAAACAAAAAAAATTTTTTTTCGGAAGCGCGTACTAATTTCTACAAGGAATTACTGTAAAGGAAGTAAATTTAAATTAAAATTGTATACGTCCACCAACAAAATTCAGAACTGAATTACTTATCAATAAAAAAAAATGGCTGACGAAAGACCAGGAAAAAAGTCCGAATTTTTTCTTCAATATCTCATTGTTGGTTTGAGTTCAGCATGTACATTTGCACCAGACTATTTTGGAAAAATTAGAAGTGATATTTAAGCGCTCGGGTGTTAAAATAAAAATTTACCAAAATTTGATATTCGTGACCTGGATGCTTAAAAATTAAATACAAAAACAAATTTTGAATGGAATTCTGACGGCGTGGGAAAATGTTAAAAATAGACTACGACACTAAACAATAAAGTAAAGAATGAATTTCCTATTGTGTGTACACTGGAAAGAAAAATTAGTTCATGATTATAAAAGCTCATTTAATAAAAAAAAAAAATTATTAATTTTTCTATTTTTTTTGTTTTATGTTTTGTTTTTTAAGTTTTGGCGTAATTCTAAAAGCGTGTTTATTTTCGTAAATCAAAATAATGAATCCAAAGTATCACCGTATTCGTCAATCAATATTGTGTGGTTTGTTTTCGTAGGAAAGTGATTTTACTTGTAATTTAAGATGAGTTTGATAAAAGAGGCTAAGTACTTAGTTATTGGTGGAGGAATTGCTGGGGTAACGTGTACTGAAACGGTAAGTTCTAATCAAATACATTTCTTTATTTTTAATAATAAAACGTTACTTCGAACAACTTTCGTAGTGTCGGTGTGATACTGGCATAGATGAACTCATGAGGTTTCATATTTTATAGTTAAAAAAAATCAATATTTTTAATGCTAATACTTTGTTTACGCTAAAACCTTACTTTAAAAAATTATTGATGTTTGTTCCATGGTGCATGGTTGTTTTGATAATCTTTAACTTTCAACTGCCATAGAAAATTCATCTGCAGTCAGTAGAGTTGAGGCATTAACGTCGTTCACTTTTTTTAGACTACTGAAATAAATAAATTGCACCATGTATAAAAGGTCTGGAACACTAAGTATTGCGTAGATAAACTAAAACTCGGATTTTATTTTTAAAATATCTCTTTACCAGGAACATTTATAAAATTATTCAAATTGCCTAGTTTTGACGATTATTGCATGGTAGAACAATTTTCCCCTAAAAGTTCAACTTCAGTTGAGGAGTTTTATGTGCAGTAGACGCAAAATAATAAAACTAAGTTAGAGTTTTATTATTTATATAAAATTTTCAGCTAGATTTTCCATGAAAATGACATGTTGAAATTCCCGGCATTGTGTGGTTTACCAAAGCTAAATTTTACCTTAAAATTTTCATTTCAACACCCGAGCGCTAATATCCCTTCAAATTTTTCCAAAATAGTCTTATTTCCGTGCAAATGTATATGCTGAACACAAATCAACAATTAGGGATTTTTAATAAAACTACCTTTTTAGATGTTAACGACCAAAAAAATCGGACTTCTTTTCGCTCTTTTTTGTCATCCCTTACATAAATTGAGAGACATTCGCTGCTGAACCATTTCAATTAATACAAATTTGAAAATATTAATTATTTTATTTTTTTTTTTTTTTATTTGTTTTAAAAATTAAGAAGAAAGTTAACATTCAAATATAAATGATAAAACCAGTTTTTACAAAATAATTTTCTAATATGAAAATATCGACAAATAAAAGAATAAAAAATTTTTTTTTTAAGAAGAAAAATAACTTTCAAATGTATGAAATAATGAAAATAAGTGATAAATTTATTTTTATAATTTTTTAAGAAGAAAACTTAACTTTCAATTTTTAAAATATATGAACATATCGACAAAAAAATAAAAGGGATGTAAAAGTAAAGAGATTTTCAAGTATCAACCATCATTGAAGATATGAAAAATAAAATTAACAAAAAAAACAAAAAGGTTGAATAGTACAGTAAAGCATTTTTTTTTTTTTTTTTTTGAAAATAAAACAATCATCAAACTAAAAAAAATTGTTTTTCAATCTATGGAAAAAATCGATTGGTGAATAGATTTTATTAAAAAAAATTGTCTTGTAAATGGAATTTTTAAAATATTCTGAATGTAAAAAAAAAAAAAGTGTAAGACAATAAAGTCTGCTACCTCTCCAAAAAAAAAAAAAGATGTTTGTTTTATCTGCTTTAAAATATAAAAAATCGATCCCATATATTGTTTTACATACACACACACACACACCCACATCCTTTAATTTTTAACCTAGGTAACTCCACGAAATCGCTAAAAAATAGAGCATAGTCTGATGAAAAAGACGCCAAAGTTTATGAAAACAAAATTTTATCGTCAAAATGCTTATGTTTTTTATGAAGAGGATAGACTAAATTTTTTTTAATTATTTTTTTTAAATTTTTCCATCTTTTTAGAATATTCTAAATTTTGATTTAAAAAACCTTGTTTCTCTTTGTCGCAACAAGGGGTAGTAAATAACATAGATAATTTTTAGCGCGTTTTTTTTTTTACACATTAATTTGGAAAATCTTGCAAAAATAAAAATAATTGTCAGATGTTAATGAAACTTTCAGAAACTATTCACAGATGATCGAAATTATTATAAATGTTTTTTTTTTTTTATTAAAGTCATGGCAGAAATATTTTTTTATATTTATTAACACCCCCATAACTAATTTTATGAAAAACTCTAGAAATTCGAGACCATCGGTTTTAGTGATTACAATAGTTAAAAGCACAAGGCTTTGAAGAATGCAAATCATGTTTTTTTTTTTTTTTTTTTTTGGCCAACGTACCTGAAAATCAGCTGTGAATTGTAACATACAAAACTCAATAAAACAAATATATTATTTAGTTTCAAATGCTTTTATTTGTTTTTAATTTGTTTTTATGAATATGGACAATATTTTCTGAAAGCAAAAAATTTTTTCAATGAAAATTGAATTTTTATACAATTATTTCTTATTTCTTTAATTTTAAAAATTTTTTTAAAATAAATTTTTTAAAAAATATTTTAACATTAGTTAAAAGCAACATCAACCTTTCAAAAAATGTCCTCATGAGATTGTCATTGTCTAGCGCTTTGAAAATTGTATAATTTGGACCAATCAGATTAGCCATGGTAATTAAGAAATGTAATTTTTTGTGTTTATAGTCGGACAGTAATTATCAAGTACGGAAGACCAACCAGAATACAATTTAGTTGCATTATTTGAGTTCAGCATTGTTCTCCGCTGTTAAGCCCCTTTACTTTTTTGCGAAAACACGTATGGAGAAGTTAATTTGAGTTTTCAATTTCAACTGAGAAGGGTACCTACAAGTAACAGTATCATCTTATGAAATTTAATCTCTAAACTTTAATTTATATGATCTTATTTTTATATTAATCTCAGTTATGACATTTTCCATAAATGAAATATCAAAATTAATAATAAAATGAATGGAAATACAAATAACACAGTAAAAAAATGTACAAAAAATTATAGTATTTTATGCACTTCTGAAAAAATTTCATAAAAAAGGTAACCTAAATTAAATAGATACCTTTTTCTTAAATTTAATCTCTAAACAGTCTTATTTTTTAATTTCTTTATATTTTCCATAAAGCATCGTAAACGTAAAAATGAAAGCTAACAAAAATAAAAAAAAAAAAAAAAAAAAAAAAAAAAAATTATCCTCCCGTAAGTTTTCTAAAAAGTAACAAGGTAAATAATTTGTTCACTTAAATAATTTCACTTCCTTCCATCCGTAAAAGAATTATCCTCCCGTAAGTTATCTAAACGTCATGAATGTGCCTTTCGTCAATGTTTTATTTTGTTTTTTTAAATTACATTTTTTTCAAATTACATTTTTTCGCTAAGTTTAAGCTTGGTTCAAAATATTTTAAATAAACATTATAATTTCTGTTTTTATTAAAATCAGTTTTGAAAAAATGATAATTGATTTTTAAAAGAATATCAAAGTCAGATTTTCATCTTTTTTATAAAATAGAAAAAAATGATTGAAAATGATTGATTATCTGTCCTTTATATTGACAAAAAAAAAAACAAGATTTTTAACGAAAATTTCGGACGTGCTAGGAATGACTAAACAGTGTAAAAAAATACCCCAAAAATACATTGATCCTCCCTCTTTAATAATAATATGCTGGTGCCACAGGATAATGTTTTCGAAAACTTGGACATCTCAATGTAATTTCAGTGAATTTGTTTACCTTTTCTGCAGTGAGGTGTGCCAGTTTTTCTGGAAAATGTGCAGGAATTGGGTGGACTAATGATTTTATTAAAAAATCAATTGTGTTTTTTTATTCAAAAAAGTTAAAATATAACTTTAGGAAAACACCAATGAAGACGGTAAAAAATTAAGGAATATTTGAAGAGTCTCAAGAAGACCTTCATTGTACCAAATACGTCTGATTGTGGGAAAGGAGAACACCAGGTATGCCCCATACCCTTGTTCTTTTGATTATGTAACACATCCAACCAGGATCTATCATTTTTATAGTGATTGCTGGTTTGATATATGCGGATAATAGAACACGGGTACACAAACAAAATAAATCAACCATTCTGAACACTTTGTAGATCCAACAGATCGAACTATCCACACGCAGACAGTTGAAACACTATGGAGGATGACTAAGGATATAATTAAAAAATCAATAACAGAACTTCTCTCTAAAACAATACATTGCTCATTTTTTTTTTTCTTGTAAAAGCAGTCCCTAAACATAGTCAATAATAAGTTTTAACTTTTTTTCCTGAGAGAGGCGAGCAGACTGTATCCAGGACCCTAAAACTACTTCATTATAGACATCTATATTGTATATTTGTAAGTGAAGTATCTCATTTATAGCATTTTTTCAAAAATTGTCAATGTCATAGATATGAAACTTTTAACTTCCTCTTTTACAATTGATTTAATTATTGTTTTATTTTCAATGTTAAATATTAAATCCCTTACTGTACTACTTATTTTGTTCTTTTTGTTATCTATGATTTATAAGTATTTTCATATCTTCAAATATTTGAAGGTTAAAAAAAATTACTTTGTTATTCTTTTATTTGTCGATATTTGAACGTTAACCTTCTTCTTTTAAAAATTAAGTAAAAACTACACTTATCACTTACACTTGAATGTTAACTTTCTTCTTAAATTAAGTACAAATAAAAAGAAAAAATCGCTTTATGGAGAAAGTTAATTTTAAAAAAAAAAATTTTATAATTTCTTTTTTCTTTTGTAAATAGGCCAAAATTGTATAAGTCACTAGTTTAAATGGTCCAACAAACAATGTCTCTCAATAAGCAGGTAAGGGATGACAAAAAGAGCGAAAGTCCGATTTTTTTCTGGTCGTTAACATCCAAAAAGGTAGGTTTTTTCAATATCTAATTGTTGATTTCAGCATATACATTTGCACAGAAATAAGACTATTTTGGAAAAATTTGAAGGGATATTAATACATTTTCAATTGAAATGAAAATTTACCTTTTTAATTAGTGAATAAACATTAACTTTTCCGGGTTTTTTGTGGAAGTATATTTTAAAATTCACAGTTTTGGATTTTTTAACTTAAATAGAATTAAGGAAAACTCAAAAATTATTTTATTGTGGAGAGAGAATGATGCCTAAAAATTTTTTCCACAGGAAAAAAAAATTATTTTTTAATTTAAACGTGAAATCAATAAAAATTTCCCAAAGCGTTATTTCTGTGTAATTACATGCTGAACTCGAAAATAACAATTAAATTTTGATAAAATCTACTTCTTAGTAGTTATCGACAAAAAAATTTCATCCTTCGGTCAAGAGTTCATTATGTCGCACTTACTGGCTTTGTTTTGGTTTCCATAAAATTGGAAAAATATTTGCCTACCTCAGAAACTCTTCAAGGAAAAACGGAATGTGCAAATTCAATTTGCTGTAAAAAACAAAAAATGGCTGAATGTTTTTGAAACCAGTGGAAACCGTCTTTAGAAAAATTAATATTTTGTTCTTATCATTTGCATGAAATAATTATCAAGCCTTAAATGTATAAAGCAGGATTTTTTTTTTTTTTTTCAGAATTTTCGCAAAATCTAATCAGGTTAACAGTTGTGACACCGGTTTTGTCATTACAACAAAATCGTTAAAATTTTTTTCTAAATGATATTATCTGATTGAGTTGTTATGTCACCTTTTGATTTTCAGAACATTTTTCTTCCTTTGAAACTTAATTAATAATATTTTACTGCTCAAAAATGATCTTATATTGTCTCAAATTACTGCAATAACTTAAATTGTGTCGGAAAAAAAATGATAAGTGTGTTTTTTTTCGTGGTAAACCTCTTTTTCTGTGTAGAAAACCAATGACAACTGTTGTAAAGCTTTTCTTTTAAATTAAAAATAAAACAAATAATTAATGCGCAAACTTTGTAAAGAACATGAAAAATAAAATTACAAAATAAAAAAAATGCTAGAAAGGAAATAATAATTAATCAGCAAAGTTTGCGCACTAATTATTATTTCATTTCTCGCATATTTTGATGAATTGTTGAAACGAAATAATTAATGTGCAAACTTTGCGCAAAATAAAAAAATGCTAGGAAGGAGCCTTTTTTTTCATTTGTAAATAATCATGCTCTTCAAAGTTCGTGCAAAGAAAAGCTTTATTTTATTATTTAATTTTTTTTCTTTTATTTTAAAAAGAAAGCTTTACTGCAGTTGAAAAAAAAACACTTGTCATTGCTTTTCAACACAATTTAAGTGCGCAGTAATTTAGACAAGTGAGATCAGTTAAGAGCAGTAAAATGGCTGTTAATAAGCTTCTGTGCGCAAAATGTTCTGCAGTGAATGTCGTTAAACAAGGCCAGTAATGGCCAACAGCTGAACATGACCGAGTCCAAACTTTTATTGTCGATAACTCCAAAACGGTAGATTTTATCAAAATGTAATTGTTATCTTCGAGTTCACCATGTACAGAAATATAACGATTTGGGAAATTTTTAATAGATATTTAGCACAGGACTTAAAAAGCAAATTACCCGACAACTGTTGTAAAGCTCTTTTTTAAATTAAAAATAAAACGATATAAATGTGGAGTCAAGGAGCATTTTTTTACAAGATACTGTTGTTGCAGCCAAGCGGATAATTCCAAAGAAAATAGAAGGCCTTGTAGAGGACCGTGTCGGCGATGTTGTTGGGTAGAAGTAGATGAAACATGTGGGTAGAAATTTCCTGCGATCCGGTCCAACTACATGAGAAAGCTGGACTTTAATAAAGTCCAAAAGAAAAATAAAGGAAAAAAACAAACACAAGACCGATAAATATATGTAAACAAAATATGTATTAATAACAAGAAAATATTACAAGTTACATGGGAAGTTACATGGACAGAGTTGTGTGAAGTGAATATTATGTTGTGTGTGTGTGTTCTTGTTTGAGGAGGTTCATACGTACGTGTATTGTGCTTAGCGTGATCCCAGCATTTAGCAAATGCTGTATCTGTGAGTGTTCACATCTGTGAGGTGGTAAGGCTGAAAGCCTGAGGAAAAAAGAAATGTATAGTTTGAGATTCTTGAATGATTTAAGAAGTTCGTGAAAATATTCAACGGGAAAAATTTAACGTCTCGATTAGTGAAGAAATAATTAGTAGTCGTATATTTTTAAGCTTTTTGTCAGCAGTTCGAAAATGATCTGCTCTGGTCAAAATTTGCCTCTCCTCTGTCTGGTCACACGTGCTTTGGGTTCTTTTTAAGAGGTCATTATAATTAGGGGTGGCTCCAGGGCGATTTTTGAA
Organism: Acanthosepion pharaonis; assembly: GCA_903632075.3. Lineage (NCBI taxonomy): Eukaryota > Metazoa > Mollusca > Cephalopoda > Sepiida > Sepiidae > Acanthosepion > Acanthosepion pharaonis. The sequence goes on along the minus strand of CAHIKZ030003101.1, from coordinate 200,242 downwards.
TAAAAACTTGAAGTGCATGTTCAATGCGACCTGATTGGTAGAAATGAACCAATCAGAGGCTAGATTTATAATGAAAGTTGGAATAGTGCATTACTTTAAGAAGGTAAGATTGGGCTAATAGACGAGCCCAATAGCCTGGAAAAGGAATGTTCTTTAACATATGGGAAAATATATAACACAAACGAGGAGGTTAATTCACACGTGTGTTTATTCTGAAGACACCATGATCCCCTTTTTTTTAATCTGTAGCGGTATTGACAGAGTAAATCAACCCGCACATTTTTTTACTTTATAAATGTGTAAGCAAACAAAGCAAACAAAAGAAAGAACACAAGAAAATAACTTTTCATAACAGGTACAATATTTATATTTATAAATGTCAACGGTTTACCAGAATTGTTAATATGAGTTACTTCCCTTTGACTGAGTTAAAGTCTTTACTATTAAAATATTTTTTTTACCTGAGCTCACAAAAAGTTGAATTATCTTGTCACTCAAAATGTTCACTGAAAGATAGTTTAAAGAATCTTGTAAAGCTGAAAATATGGTGATAAACTTTTAGCTTCAAAGAAGTTAGAGAAGTGAATGTTCCTGAATGTCTAATTTGTTTTCGTTGCTCATAGTTGAATGTATCGTTCGTAATTGTTTGTACTTAAGTTTCGTAAGATTCAATAATGTGATGGAATAGTTTTTAGTAAGTTGCAGAAGTTGATGAGTGAGTTGTTTCGTTGAAATTTTAGCTTGAATTTCAGTGAAGTTATTTCATGTTAAAGAACTTGAGATTCTAACTTCGCTGCAGTAATGATACAAATATAAATGAACTCGTTTAGCAAATGCTAGTCATCGTAAATTGTCACGCTATTTATTGTATGTGATATGCACAAATGTGGCACAAGGCCAAAGGGGGAAATGAGGAAAAGGCCGGTTGACAACTGTCTTAAGATTCAACTTAGCTAGTCACAATCACTGACCCAGTCATACAAACAATATTCCATTCACCAAAACAACGCATTCTTAACATTCTTTCCTCAAATACCATAATGCCTCAGAAACTTTATGAAGTCCTAAACTAGTCCCCATATTTACAATTCATTTTCTGTGGGTGGAGGGAGAATAAAAATAACAATTTAAAATCTAAAAACCCCAATGAGTATTTACATATGCGTACAAAAACTATATACAAGAAACTAAACAAAAATTTTGTTAGTAGTAAAACACCCCACAGCCCTAACTGTGGCAGAAACATCAGTTAACTGGACGAAATCAATGCGGGACTTTAAAAATAAAAAACATTCGTACACGCCATGCACTCACTACAAACACTCGCTCATTCAGGCACAACAACAAATACGAAAAACACACTAGAAACGAAAGGCGTCCCGCACCCACCAGAGAACTGATATCACAAACCACCTAATGATGGGAGGGATGGGGAATTAAACAAAAGAAAGAAAAAAATAGGGTCAGAAATAAAAGGGACCAATGAGCATACATACCCTAGCTAAGTTAACTTGGAAAAAAAGGGAAAAGAAAAATAAACAAAAACCGACCTATACTAACCTATACACAGGGAAGGGTTGCCAATGTTCAACCCAGCAATTCCCAAAATTCTTAATGTCTAAGCAGCATCAAAATGCGACTCCAAATCAGCACCTTTCACTCAGCAGATACGCGCAAGACTCACCCATCTTTCACCAAATTCCAAAGGATGAGGTTTCGTTTCCATCCTGATCTTGACTTTAAGCTGATGCTTAAAGAACAAGATCAGTTGGGAAGAGGTAAACTTCTCGCCCTCATGAAATTCCTTCTGTCGCGTCATCCATATCCCGACTCGCATAACCCCCAGTAAGCAAAGGAACACATAGTGCTCAGCCTTAGTCAATGGCAGTACTATATTGCTACAGACGGAACTGGCCTCGAGGACAAAAAACTTTCCGCGCGGCATACGAACCATGATGTCTTCAACAAACTTGCACAACAGAGCTACGACACTACACTGAAAAAAGGCGTGACTTAGGGTCTCCACCTCCCCACTGCAGCGAACACAGTTTGGCGATTTTACCAAACCTGCCGAACAAAGTCTTTTGGTGACCCAGAGGGCCCCTTGAATAACACCGAGGCATCACTCACCTGGCTGATAAGCCAGGTGAGTGATGCCTCAGTGTTAGTGAGACGTCTCAGCCCAGGCACCCAAGACCATATGCAGCAAGCCTCCCATTTCGTCAGACCGAGCTCGCCAGTAACGGCATCCTGAATGTTCCCCCTAACTAACACCTAATATAATGCCTTACGGGACAACGGCTGGACATCGGAGAGGCCATCCTCGCCCGTAAGAGTCGCTTGAGGGCAAGTCGACATTCACGATAGAAAGAGCCCTTGCCTTGCGGAGTACGGCCAGCCTCCTCCTCACACAAGCGCACACTTCTCAAGGATGGGAAATTTTTATGGGTGTCTTCCTTCCAGAATTCGCTGTTCTCATCCAATTGCATACACATCCAGTCTAGATAAGTATGTGTGTCGACGAGTCTCAACGCAAGGCACCCCCAGACCGCCATCAGAGGGATGAAGGAAGCAGATTTCGCGACTGACCATGGCGGCCCTGCCTCCCCACAAGAAGGAGAACAAGAGCCTTACAAACGCCAATAAAATGTCAGATGGGAGTGGAAGCACAGAGAGTCGGTAAAGGAGAATCGGGTAGATTATCGGGTAAAAAACTGAAATTGGGAGAATCGGGTAAAAAACTGAAAAAGAAAAAATCAAAATCAGAGTGAGACAGTTGTAAATTCTCACTGACTGGGTTCACTCATACATTCAATTTATGTTTTTTAATCACGTGACAGGCTCCAATAAGCATTGTTTTTTCGTCAGGTCAAAAACTAGGTTGATGTTATTCGGACAAAGTAGTGAGCAGGTAAATTGTTTTTTTTAATATTTGTTAACCACTCAGAAAGTGCCTTACAAACTCAGTCTGGAGCCTGATATGTTTTGTTTTGTTGATTGAGAACAAATGTACGTGAAGATACATGAAATAATTTTAATATTTATTGTCCAATGAGAAGTTAAATTTTTCTGAAAATGTATGAAGCTGTGATCCGCTTTTTGCACGAAAATTGATATTGATGAAAAAGTGGTAGCGGAAAGCTAAAAATACTCCCCTCCAGAATGAAGGTTTGAAGAGAAAAAAAAAAAAAAACTTTCAATATGTATGATACTTTGCAAATTTTGTAGGCCAGTGCACATGTCTGCCTGCTCTAGTTGTAGTTTTTGTCAGAGGAGTTTGAGGTTGAATATCCTTCTGCTGGGCAGAAGAATTTTGATCAAATGAGGTCAAAGAATGCTTATTGGCACGTTTCAACCTGTCAATACTGACAGTGGTTGCCTTATTATTGATCAAGATGGTAAAATATTTCGGTGCATAGGAGATAACTTGAAAAGGACTGGAGTATGTCAGTGTGAGAGGTTTTTTTAACTGCATCTCTGCATAGAAATACAAACTCACAGTTTTCCAGAGTTCTCTGTATAAAAATTGCTCTATTTCATGTGTGTGTTGGGGTAAATACAAGGTTGGACATACTTCATTCAGGACTTGAAAGAACGCATGTAGATGGTCTTGTTGACACATCTTTTTCCATCATTTGACCGGGGAGTGTAAGTCGGCTCCCAAAAACAAGCTCAGCTCTGGTGCATTTTAAATCTTCCTTGACAACACTACTAATGGTATTCTCACAATCCACAATAGTGTGTCTTCGCTAGCTGTAAGTGCTGCCTTTAGTTGCCTGTGAAACCTTTCTACCAAACTGTTGTTATATGTTTAGTACCCAACAGGTTAGTAAATTCAATGAAGAAGGTAGACTGGAATTGGGGTCCACGATCCATAGTAATGACAGACGGGGATCCAAATGTGGCTATCCACTCACATAGGATCGTTTGTGCGATGACACTGGCGGTGGTTGATTGCAGGGGTACCACCACTGGCCAACGTGTGAAATGATCCACTATTGTCAACAAGTATTCGTATCCGTCTACTTCCATTAAAGGACCAACAAGGTCGACATGGATATGTTTAAATCGACCATCTGGTGCAGAAAAGTGACCAGGAGGAGATCTGGTGTGTTGCTGAACTTTTGACTTCTGACATTTAATACATGTCTGCGTCCAGTGTTTTATGTCTGCAGACATGTTTGGCCAGACAAATCACTCAGAAATAAGTTTAGTTGATGCTTTACAGCCTGGATGAGACATAGAATGAAAATGGTCGAAAATTTGTTCTGCATAATAGGGGCACACATAGAGTTCAGGATGATTAGTGCTAACGCCACAAAAAAAAGTATGCCGCACTGAAAGAAATTGGTCGTTGCTCAATGAGAATAAATATCCTAACACAGGAATTCAGCAGAGTGTAGGGGAAAGAAAAAATTAGAAAACTGGTAATACTGATAGGTTTAACTTAGGTACCTCCATGAAATTGCTACTCAAATAAATTAGGTACCTCCAAAAAATCAGCATACTGTGATGAAAAAATGCTCCAAACATAATGAAAACATTTACATAGTGTGAGAGAGAATTTCATTGAACTTGGCTATAACTTTGGTAAATGGAAATGTATAGATGAATGAAGCTGTTCCATTGAAGTTGCTATTAAGTCCTGTTGAATATGTGCCTACCAAATTTTTGTTGTTAATCCATGTTTATACAGCCTTTAAGTAGCTTATGGCTTTGGACATTTCAGCACCACAACAGAGCAACTTAATTTTGTTTCTGTCATGTAATATGTTCTGTACAATGTCCACAAAGAAAAAATTATTCAGTAAAACTGATTTTGCAATTTCAAAATTGAAGTGTGGATAGCCTACAAATACTACCTTCATTTCAATATAATTTTCTATCAATATGTTTGATAATATCTATAATGATAGATATGTTTTAAAGTTGGCAGGCCAAGTGATATGCCTACCTAATTCAGTAACAATTTGTTAAGGTGTCTGTTTATCTTGGTATCAGCTGATTGTAGGAGATTCTGTTTTACTGTTTTATGTCAGTAAATCTATATATGCAGGTCTATGCATTTTTTTCTAAAAATGTATGCCTATCTATGGACACAGTATTGTTCTTGTCATTTTTAATATTGGTAAAATATTTTGGTTGTCCACTTTACTTTTTTGACATTTAAGTGTTTCTGCTTTTATGAGTTGTAATAGTGTATCTGCCACAATATTTCTGAACTTTTTTACATAAAGGATTGTGACAGATACATTATCACAATTCTTCATACGTTTGGAATGAATTGGGATATATAATCCAGTTGTTTAGTATCTCTAGTTATATGCTTCGCAGTATTGATGTGTATAGTGTACATGAGAGATTTGTGGTCAATATAAACTGTAAGTCCCATCCTTTCAATATGTTCCTAAAGTGTTTTCTTGAAAGCTATATCATGAGTAATTCTCAGGAAAAGGTACAAAATTTAGTTAACTTGTTCATCCTTAACTTGATTTATAATGGCTCCAATTGTTGAGGAAACATCTGTTGTTAGAGTCAGTCTTAGGTCATCATCAATATATAATAATTTAGTAAAATAGCTAAGGCTTTTCTGCATCATTAAAAAATGTTAATATCTTTTATTGTTGAGATATAGATTCATTCTTTTTGTTTCTAAGTAAGTCTGTAAGAGGGTAAAGGATTTGTGAGCATCTTGGAATGAAATGTTTATAGCATATTATCAGGCCCCCAAAAATAATGTTGTCATCATATTAGAACTGGAAATTTTTCCATTGCATTCATTTTCTCAAGCATTAATGAGATTCCATATTTTTCTATCCAAGAAAGGTTAGTTTGAGAATTGTAAACTGAAACTTATTAGCATTTATTTTCAACCTATAATGAATCAATCTGTCACAAACGTGTTGGAGATGGTTGAAATGTTCTTTAATTTTGCTAGCAATTAAGATGTGGCAGGTGCAATATCACCCCTGAAATTATAATAATGATAATAAAGGAGGATATGCTGTAAAACAGAAAACACCAAGTGAAAGAGAGGCATTTCCAAATAACCAAGATGTTAATATGCTGTAAAGACTTTGAAATATAAATGTTACAGAAAATTAATTTAGAACACGAAATACAATCTTTTTGTAAGTGTACAAAGGATATCAGATTATTAATAGAAAATTACCTTAGCAATATTAATAATTTGGAACTTTAAATAAAGAAACAGATTTTGACACAATCAAAGTTAAAATTAAGGATGATTTGATCTAGAATTTATTTTTAAACAAGAATCTCTGTAGTTTACAAAGAGCGGCAGAGTAATTAATAGTGAGGTGATAAACAATAGCTAACATCTAAGTACTGCTACTCCTGCTACTACTAATAATACTACTACTACTACTATTACTACTGATAACAGAAACATCAAAGGTTGTAGTAGTTGCACTAAGAACAGACCAAAAAGGCCACGTCTCTCCTTTACCAAAATTATTTAAAGTATTTGTGCTTGATTATTGTTCACATACAAGAAACATTCAATCTTATGCAACAAGAATTTCTTTTTGTGTGTTTGCTTTTATATATTAAATAACTTTTGTCCTTCAAAATAGAATCGACTTGGTTATATTTATTTTTCTGTTAACCTGATTCTCACCCGATGGACACGCAGGTGGCCCAACAGGGAGTTTCCGGATTTCTACGATCTAATGACCACCCTCCAAGATCAAAACAATCACAACGTGGCTGAAGGGTGGCTTCAAATTAACATTGGGAACTGGAGACTTGTGTCTAACCTGTAATACTGGACCATATGAGACCAATGGATGGTCTTGTGGAGTGTGTGGTTCCAGTGGGGTGAGGATATGGTATTACAAAAACATCATCAATATAAGCAAATACAAATGGTAGACCACATAAGATGCCATTAATCAACCTTTTGAATGTATGTGCTGCATTCCTCAGACTAAACTCAAAAATGTTCGAAAGATGCAGTGATGTCTGTTTTCTGTATATCCTCCTCATTAACTGGGATTTATAATAAGCCTTCAAAAGATATAGTTCTGTGAAAACTTTTGCATCCTCTAAGCAGATCGCAAATCATAAATAGTAGAAATCAGATATCACTCAGGGACTGTGTTAGAGTTCAAGCGATGATAATCTTCATATGGGCACCATATGGAGTGGAGAAGACTGTACAGGCTTTTGGAAAGTTAGACACATTATCCAAGAGATTATTTCAAAATTCTTTAGCTTTCATGGGATATGGCATCAGAAGACCCCAGTTAACACTATAATACTTGGGCTCATTATTTTGCAAACTGGATCCTTGAGGACTGGCAACATGTGGTATAGTCTAATTAGTCATGGTTCCAGTTATTTTGGACTGGTGACATGATTCAGGTGTGGTGCAGATCCCATGAGGCCATGGACTCCAGTTGTTAACAGGGCACTGTGTAGACTGATGGTGATTCCATAATGGCATAGTGTTTGGGCCCAGTTGGCATGAGGAGCAGTATGATGAATGGTATAGTCAACATATGATATGAGTTCAATCATACATTTATAGAATGTGGTGATCTGCTTGCACAAAAGATCCAGGATGTACAAATATTAGGGAGATGTAGACACTTACCATTGTATCAATGACTCAACATCTTACCAGGGGTTTTCAACCACTTTTTGGATGAATGCAATGTCAAGTTGCTGCCTACATGATATAAGACACCTATCTCATGACTTTTAGCATTTCATTGTAATTGGGCTTGGTTTTCTTTTAAAGTAGTTAAAACTTTTTAATATCAATTATTTGGTAGAGTTAATATATTTTCATTATTTTCATATAGTAGAATACAATTTATATCAGCAGAGTTTTATTGCAATTATGCCATAGAGCATATCAAAACTGTCTTATCACTCACAATTAAATTGATAACCATTAAAATCTGTAGACATTTCAAAATATACTAAATAAAAGAAAATTGGAGGAAAGTAATGGGCGGAAACAATTCTTCCTATCTTCTTGCAGAGCAATCATCATTGGAAAATTGAAATTTTTTTTTTATCTAAATAACTAGAATCATGAGAACAGTCTTTGCTTTTCAAAGTTGAAAATATTTGGGCCTTCTTTCAGACAAACAATATGGCCTTCACTTCTCTAGATCAATTCTGAATTTGTTGATTATTATTGCTGAAAGAGTTTATCTTAGATATCTTAAATATTCTGAAGGTATTTGACAGGGTTTGGTATGCTGCTATTCTTCACAAGATGAAGAATGATGGTGTTTCTGGTCATTTCTTTGATTTACTCTTTATTACCAAACCATATAATGGGTGTTGTCTTGAATGGCCTCTTCTCTTCTCATCCACAGGGTTCTATTTAACCCACTCTGTTCCTTATTTTCATCAGCAACTTTTCTAATGTCATCAGTTCCTGACTCAGTATCTATGCTGATGACACACCTCCTGTCTTAATAGGTCCAATAAAATTAATTAGCAACTGACCTGGAAAAGAACTTTAAATCTGCTCTTAATGTAAATTTGAGCTGTATTAATTAGTTATTGTTGGAATATACAAATCTTGATTTGTTGTCACTCCTTCTGATGTTTGTAGAACTTCTAATCCCAGATACTTAAATGGTCCATTTACATGTGAGCCCACATTTTTAGGTATCAACATTAGACATAATTAGACAATTTTATCTTGATATTTAAATTAAACAAGCTGCAGGATATTTTATAACTGAGTTAATCATGTGCAAAGTTCAAGATTCATTAGGCACATGATCATTCAAGTCTATACATTCTACTTGGTTAAAGTTATCAGCCAAAGACATACCCACAACAGGATGTAAGGGTGGATGTTAATATTTCATGAAGACCTTTGTATTTAAGCACATTTTATTGGCTATACTTTTTGTACAAGCACTATCTGTAGAACACTATTCCCATTCTAAGCAACTCATTAATTAATATACACAATTGATGCCCAGCATTTAATAGTGTTATGTTAATTCCATGTGCTTTTTTATTAAATTCATGCCAATAATAACAGTCTTTTACAAAGTGTTTGTAAAATTACAATTAAAACAATTTTCTATCAGCAGATACTTCTCTGAAATCTGGATTGTACATGTGTATTTCTTGTTTTATAGGTTGCCACATGTTCACCTAAAATTACTGGCTCAGTCTTAGTAGATGGAATATTTTGTTAACCAAAGCAGATGGGTTGCTAAAAATCTTTTTATCATCAATTTCATTGTTCATAAACACATTCACTGGCATCAATAAAAAAAAAATGCTTGCATTTGCTCTAGCAAGTGAACATTAAAAAACTCAAGTTTATGATATATATATATATATATATATATATATATATATATATATATATATATATATATATATATATATATATATATATAGCCTTTTAATATATATATATATATATATATATATATATATATATATATTTAAGTTTTTAATATATATATATATATATATATATATATATAGTCTTTAAGTTTTTAATATATATATATATATATATATATATATATATATATATATATATATATATATATTTAATATAGCCTTTTTTTTAATATATATATATATATATATATAGTCTTTAAGCTTTTTTAATATATATATATATATATATATATATATATTCAAATTTTACAAAAAATCTGTTATATTCATACCTGATGGATGACAAAAATTGTAAAACTCTTTACAGGGCAAATATACTCGTCTGTTTTAGACTCTCAAAAGAGTGTCATTCACCTGCCACAAAAAAGAATTCCTGTAGCAACATGCATTGTTTGTAGCCATAAGCAAAATTGATTTTGGTACAATTCAAACCTGAGTCTTGCATTAACCAGCTGAAGTTGATTTATCCAAGTAGAATGAATGGATACAAGCCAGAATATTGGGAGAGTGACACAATTTGCATATACAAAATTTAATCCAGACACCCAGATCAAGTACTTTGTGAGAGAATAAAAGAATGAATGAGATTGACACTGGCAATCAGGAGAAAGGTGTTCTTAACAGTGTTTCTAAGGGCAGCCAGAGTGAACAAGAAACTGAGACAAGCGACTGTGTTTCTTTCTTTTTGTTTTTTATTTCACTTTGTTTTTACTTCAGAAAGTATGTTCAGTTTCTTGTTAATATTTGTACTATGATTTTTGTGGGAAATATCCCCTGGTGCTCAATCTCTAAAACAATCTCTAACAGGTCCAGTCAGGGTAAGATAAATTGCTGAGCATTGTTTCTCTTTCTTAAGATCTGTAAATGACTGTTATATGTTTAAATCATTTTTCCATTCAATATAATGTTTTTCACTCTCTAAAACTGGATGATGTTTTCAAAGTTGAAGTAATTTTTATTTTTGTAGTGAGATGCAAATTAGTATAATTTGCATATGAGCAGGTAGCTCATATGATAAACGGACACCAACTAGAACAGTACCCAGAAATTTGTGGGAAAAAATGGGAAAACCGTTTTAAAAAAAAACCAACGTACAATTACGTCAGTTTGATGGCTCGATTATAGCAATTATGGGTTACTTTGAAGGTTCAATAGAACTAAAAGAAAAATATGAAATAGTACCCATTATAGTTACAAATTGCCGAAAAATGCATGGACTACTGGGGAATGACGTGTTAAAAATAAATTCAACGAAGTTGATTAATGAGATAGAAATAGAAAAAAATAGGAAAATTAAAAAATTATGAAGCTAGCCTGAAATTAAAAGAAAATGTTTCCCCCTCCTACTACGAAGCGAGAAAAATACCAGTGCATTTGTTACCATTGGTAATAGCTAAATTGCGAAAGCTAATAAAGGAAGACTTATTAGAACCTGCCCCTCCATTGAAAAAAAAAGATGGTGACCTGAGAATTTGTGGAGATTATAAAATAGGGGTGAACCATAAAGTTTGTGCTGACTCGTACCCTATTCCAAATGTGGAAGTAGCTTTACATAAACTTGCTGGAATGAAAGTATTTTCGAAGATAGACCTAAAATCAGCTTACCACCAAATACTGATAAATGAAAATTTTAAAGAAGTGACGACTATAAACACACCTATAGGCCTGTTAAGGTGGAAAAGAATGCCGTATGGCATAAAAAACAAGCAAGCAATTTTTCAAAAAGCTATTGAAAAAGTAATAGGAAATGTTGAAAATACCATCTGTTATCAAGACGATATATGTGTTGGAGATTTAAATGAAGATGATTTAAAGAAAAAAAACTGAAAATATACTGAACCGGCTAAGAGACGCTGGTATGACAATAAATACAAAAAATGTAACCAACAGTAATGAAATATCATTTTTGGGTTACTCAATATCAAAGGAAGGATCTCTCAGATAAAGTACTTATAGAGAAAATTCTAAAAGTTGCTACACCGAAAAAAAAAAAAAAGTTGGAGTCCTTCTTAGGTTTGGTAAATTTTTATAGAAAAATATGTACCAAAATATAATGAGTTGACAGAACCATTTGCTAAGTTAAGAAAAAAAAAAATGTGGAATTCATTTGGTTAGAACACCAACAGAAAGCCTTTGAAAACTTAAAACAGATTCTGGCAAAAAGCCAATAGTACAAATTTTTGACCCTAAGAAGGACATAACTCTAAATACTGATGCTAGTGAGCAGTCCATATCTGGTATTTTGTCACAAGATGGGCATCCCATAATATACTTATCGAGGAGATTAACAACAACTGAACACAATTATTCGAATATAGAAAGGGAGGCACTAGCCATAGTGTGGACAACGGATAGAGCAAGACAGTTTTTGATGGGAAAAAAATTCTTGTTGAAAAGTGATCACAGACCACTGGGATTTATTTTCAACCCAAGAAAAGAGCTACCGAAAGTTACAATGTCCAGAATATTATGTTGGCCGATTAGACTGATGGCGTTCGACTTTGACATTGAATATGTTAAAGGGAATACAATACCACACGTTGATGCCTTATCTAGATTGAGGTTTTATAGAGAAGAGAAGGACAAAAACGATGAGGAATTTGAAGACATATTTTTGCACCTTGTGGAAAAAGATGTAATATCTGTAGATAAAATGGCTACTGAAACTACAAATGACCCAGTGTTAAATAGAATAATGTCGAGGATAAAACAGAATCACTGGGGAAATTGTTCAATGGCTGAAAGACCATTCAAAGAAATCAGACATAAAATGACTATAGAAAACCGGGATAATATGTAATGGAGACTTGGTAGTTCCCCAGAAACACAGAGGAGACAGGTTATAAAAAGTGTACACGATGACATACATTGTGGAGTAGCAGCTACGCAAAGAAGATTAAAATTGGAAGCGTGGGGCGGGGTACTCAAGAGACGTAGAAGACTACGTAAAAAGATGCAAAAAAATGCACAGAACTCAGGAATTTTAAGCAAAAGAAAATACATGTATGGCCCTTTTGAAGTAGAACCATGGAGCAGAGTACACATGGACCATGCCTATGTCAATGGGATAGGACTATTATTAATATTAGTAGATGCATATTCAGGTTGGCCTGAAGTGGTGAGAGTACCTGATAAAAAAAAAGTACCACCGTAAAAACAAATATTAAGAGTAATATTTTCAAGGAATGGGACACCGAGAACATTGGTGACTGATAACGCACCAGAATTTGTGGATGCTGATTTGCATGAATGGCTAAGAAAAATAGGATGCAGACCTTACAAGACCTCTCCTACCACCCTCAAAGTAATGGGACAGCAGGAAAGGATGGTCCAGACGGTAAAGAAGGGCATAAAAGCATGCTTGCAACAGGAGGAAATCGATGCTTTTCTACCAAGACTATTATTAAGTTACAGAACAATTCCACATGCAGGCAGGCCGGAAAGTCCATCTGCCTTAATGGGCAGACAATTAAGGTCCCTTGACTATGTCATATGCCACAAATCAAAAGATGTGGTACAAAAGAAATAGGAATATGCAACCCGAGTCAGCCGAATTTATTATGCAGAAAGGATATAATACTGCAATATTAAATAAAGAAAATGGGAACAGTGTTCTAGCTCATGCTGACCAAATAAGATCCCAAGGAGAAGAATCGGATGAGGAAATGCCTTCAGAGATGCCCATTATTGACGTAACAGAAGAGTTAATGCAGAATGAAACTGCGGAGGAAGAAGTAGAGAGAGATGAGTTAGAAGAGGAAGAAGTAGAATGGGACAAGTTAGAAGAGAAAGACCAGAGTATGCAAGAGGAACAGTTCGATTATAGGGAAAGACGTGATAGATCTAGATCTCAAAGGGAAGGAGAGAGATAAAGGAAGATGTTCAGGAGGGCACAAGAAGAAGTACAAGAAGTACTCATGCATAAGGCCCTCCATTATAGGGAGATGTAGTGAGATGCAAATTATATAATTTGCATATGAGCAGGTAGCTCATATGATAAACGGACACCAACTAGAACAGAGATCGAACGCTTACTTAGCAATATACACGACACAACAATTTTATTTTATTTTTTTTGTGACAACATCAGTATAGAATTGTCAGTGTATAATTAATACAAAACAAATTCTCTTGCAACACATTTTTTAAGCAATACTCTGCTACAATTGTCTATGTTTGCAGTGGAAATCCATCAAAACACATTACCCATCTTTTCTGCCAAGGTCCATTTATTTCAAGGGCAGGTAATCCCTATTTTTATTCTAAGACAGAAGTAACCAAAATATCAACAGAATCTATCTTACACATTTATAAGTCAATCATTGATCTATGCATCAAATATTACTACCATATCTGGTCTGGTACCTCTGTTTTATATCTAGAGATTCTTCAATCACTTTCCCATTGCCGTAATGTAGCTTCGCTTTGCCTTTTCTATAAATATTTTCTTGGTAATTTTTCTCACGAGGTTTTCTTATTGGTAGCTTGACTTCACAAATTTAAATTGTAACTGTAAGTTCTATGCTAATAGATTCTTCTCTCACACTTTTTGCTTCTGAAACTCTCTTCTAGTTTCCTGCTTTCCTGTCAACTATGATCTTCAAAAATTTAAATGCAATGTCAATCATCATTTTCTGATTCCTTGAATTTTGTTCTTTTATTGTCCTTTCTGTTTCTTTCACTCTCAATAACACCTTGCATCCTAATGGCTTTTATTTCCTTGCTTAAGATGAAAAGATTGAAAACAATATAACAAAAGTAATTTAATATTCTCAGTGATAAATCCAAATACTTAAGCCAGTGGATTCAATTTCCACAGATTAAAAAAATTGATTATGAAGAAAAAATATTTTAAAATTGCAGTTCTATTATTTAATCCATATATAGAAAACAGTCGCAAAATCAATAACTTTTTTTTTGCTTTCAAATCCTGGATGTGTGGATGGTGTAATGGATAACAGTTCAGAATGAGAAATCAGAGAGTCAATTCAAATTTCAGTTTGGTTCACTTATGTGCAAATATCATTAGGAAAAGTATGAATCACTCTGCTCCCCCAGCTATGGTTTAAATAGTATGACATGTATCTTTAAAAATCATTGTTATTCTCAAAAAATTGATAATGCACTAGAAAAAGAAGAAAACATTGTTCTTAAAAGCTAAAATATGTTTCAGCTTTAAATAACCAAGCTGTAAGAAAGAAATCCAATCATTTGATTTTTCATGCATCATTGGAAATTTATTTCTCTCTTACTTTCCCTGAGCAATTGTGTTTATAGTTTGGATCTAGTGAGTTTACTTTTCTTTCTTTTGTCATGTTCAACTCAGATACAATGCTCAGCTAATGAGCTGAATAAATGTAATAAAAAGTGTTAACATAAAATTATACATTATAATTTCTATTGAAGATTTTATTTCTATTCTATCTTTGCAAAAAATTAAAAAGTAATGTTTATTCAATCTAATTTCAGCTTTCTGCATTGTGCCCTGAAGAAACAATTATCCTATTGACAGCTTCACCACTTATTAAGGCTGTCACTAACTTTAATCAGGTAAAAATTGTTTTTTTTTTATTTAGAAAAATTGAGAGAAGCATTTATTGGTTGGAATTGAGAAATAATCAATATTTAGTAAGAAGAGACTACAGAACTGAATTGTCATGGACCAAATTTTTCTAGTGTAATCCGGTGAATTGGACACTTGTTGAATATATCATTTGTGTTAAGATTTTAAAGAGAAAGCTGATATTCTTCAAATGAATATCTCAGCAAGATGAACAAAAAATGTTGGAGAAAAAAGTAGTGATGAGTTATGTTCTACAAAATTTGAACAAAATCAATAAAGAAATAATAATCTGTAATCTAATTCACATAATTCTTCAAATACTCATAGAAACTAAATTATACTCTGTTTAGTTTGTTGCTTCTGTAGTCTTATGCAACCAATTTTTGATGCAAATCTTACTATGAAAATCCTACCAAGAAGCCAGATGATTTTATCAAATACTGATTAAATGTGATTGTTAATGATATTATCCAAACAGGTCTGTCTGTTTAATTAAGCGAAAATAAGACAATTATTTTATTTATTACATGAACTTTATTGAACAATATTATTTCATGGTCTTCTGCAATCTTTCAGGCAAACTTCATAATTCTACCTTCCAAGAACTTTCTCAGCAAACAACTATTCTTGGTAACTTTTCACTCCTTTCAAGGAATTGAAATTTTCTTTCTCATTGTTGAAAGCTAATTACAAATCTTGATGCTAAAGCAGAAGCATAATTAAAAATGTTTTTAAGGACACCACTCATGATATTAAAGTCAGTTGCAAGTGAGTGGGAAAGCTGTCAATGTCACCACCAGTAACCTTGATCAACCAACCAAACACAAGCATCAGCTCCAGGCCCTACTGACTCACCACTTCCCTTACCCACAGAAAGACATTCCGCTTTGATCCTCTATATCAGCTATTCAAAGAATTTTATCTTAGCAATTCTTGTCTTTTCTTTTCACCTCATCAGCAGTACTTGTTATTTTGTTTGTTCTATCATGCAACCATACACGTCTATAACATCACAGAATTTTTTTTAAAAACTGCAATAAATGGTAATCCCAAATTTCAATGTATGAATTAAAGTAGTCACTTTCCTTTTCAAATGAAATGCCCATGTGTAGGATATATTCTCTACTGAAAAAAAAAAAAAACCTAGTTCATTTATATAGGATTTGGCAGGACATACAAATTTTGATCTGATCGATTGATGTCATTTCATGTGTAGATAATCTGCTACATGTCAGTGTCAAACAGTAGTTCTTTTGGTTGATTTGTTTTGGTGATCATTGGTATTGACTGTTGGTGTTTTGGTGACTGTTGGTTTTGATTATTGGTGTTTTGGTAACCTGCACAAATCCTTCCACTTAGAAGCTATTTTGGTGTCAATGAAAATGAATGGTAACTATGACCTAAAGCTGATCCCTGAACATGATGGATCCGCACCGGGTTCACCTGGTGTTGAATAGGTAGAGAAGGTAGAGCTCATTGGCAGACTGTGTGCCATAAAGCAACTTTATGACATGTTCATCACTCTGAGGCTGACAGAAGGGACACTTGCTGCCTACCAGTAAAGTGATGAGGAGAAGGCAGATATGGATTAAATAAAAACTGCCATGTATAAGAAAAAAGAAAAAAAAGAAGATGAAGAAGAAAATGAGAAATGAAGAAGAAAGCAAAAAGAAGAAGAAGAAGATCTGAAGAAAATAGAAGATCTGTTTGAAGAATGACTGACTGCAGAAGAAGAAGAATCATGGAAGAAGAAGAAAAAAGAAGAAGAAAGAAGAAACTCTTTTATGCATTATCCAGGATGGAAGAAAATCTGACCATTGAAGAAGAAACCAACAAGAACCTGAAGAAAAATTAAAGAAGATGATGAAAAAAGAAGAAGAAAAGAAGTAACATTAATTGAAGACAAAATGAACTGAAACAGAAATTATTTTTCCCCAAAAGCCCATGCAGTAAAAATAACATGTGCATACTCTCCCAAACCATAATATTGAGAGATTAACTGAGCCATCAGATAAAAAAAAAAACAATAAATGGGAACCACACAGAAAAAATAATTTCTATTGTCAAAATATTAACAATATATATTTCAAAACTGCCTGGGAAATGAGTTGAATAAAAAATTTTATTATGGTGTTAATCTTTTTCCTGTTCAATATGAATGTAAATCTCATTTATCCATAAAAAAAGTTCAAGTTAATGGAAGGCCATACACTTATTTTTTGAAAACAAAGTTTTATCCCAATCTGTATAAAAGGAAGGAAAACGGTATGGTCATTTATAAAAACCAAATGAATATTTGTTTGAAAAAAAATTGAAAATGCATTTTGAATAATTTAAAGTTAAATTTTGTTTTTATTTGAATGATTTGTGGAAAAAGATGAAAAAAGAAACAATTTTGTTGTTGTTAAAAGTTTAAAGGTTAATTTTAGAATTCTCCAAAACTCGGCAAACATAAATTCAAAACAAAATTTTTACATTGAGTATTAAAAATAAATGTATATTATTTAATAAATAAATATATATATATAATTTATTTATATATATTTATATAACTTTTCTTGCTTTGCTAAAAAGATTTAGTAAAAATAATGATTTTTTTATAAGTTTGTGTGTATAGACATTGGTGATATTGTTGTTGTTGCTGGCATTCCTCTCTCAGTATATCAGTGGTTTACATAAACACTGTATCTCTCTCTATAACATATTAAAATGTTGACATCAAATGCTGGTCTGTTTGGGGGGTGGGGAGGTTTTGTGTCAATGGAGATAATATATATATTTCAATCACTTCTGAATATTTATATTTTTTGTTTTAACATTAAAATAAACTCTAACTAAAATAAATGTTTTTTTTATTTTGATTTTATATATATATATATAAATATATTAAACCTATGTTCAAAAAAATTATTGCAGTCTGCTTTAATGTTTTATAACATCCAGATGTAAAAAAAATATGTTTTAATGAGAACAAGGTTTTTTCAAAAAATCCAATCACCATTGTCAAATTTCAAGGTTGCAATGTGCAACATGTGAACCAGGTTGGGTTGATGTAAAATATAAATAAATTAAAAATTCTAAACAAAATATTCAAAAAAAACAGTGGAATACAAAATTTATATCAAAACAATATGCTGATATGATATAAATTTTTGCTAATTCTAGATGCTTTTTATTGATTGCTGCCTTCAATGCAAAAATTTTATACAATAATTTATCAATCTAGTGAAAATTGCTTTTCACATCCCATACGAATATAACATATTTTATATAAAATATATTTGAATCATTTATCTTCCAGTTGATAATTAATAGTTCCCTTGGTAATAGATGTTCCTGTTATTTAAAAATATTCCTGAAGCTCCTTTCAGGTCATCAGTGAATTTTTCTCAGTCCTTGTCCACTTTATATGGCATATTACTTTGAAGAAAGTTTCTAGTGATGCCAAAGATCTTCAACTTTTGCACAAATTTATCATTATGTTTTAGAAACTAAATAGTTAGGTTTATATTGTTTTTTTATAAAATAATGTCTGCATTAATAAAATATATTTTTCTTCAGATTTTAAAAAATATCCTATCCATTATTTATATATATCTTAAAAAATTTGTCCATTCTTATATTAAATATTTTTTTAAATTAAAAAAAATATTTTCCAATTTCATTATACAAGGTATAATGATAATAGCACTTCAGTATAAAATAAACAAAATATCTTTTATAAAACATACATTAGTCAAACTTGGAAATAATATATAATGTTCATTTTGGGAGAATTTACTATAAATTCTGATGAAAAAAAGACCAAATCATTTTAAAAATTTATTGAGATATTTACTATATATATATATATATATAGATAGATAATATTAAATACCTGGGAAAATATAATTTATTTTTTATATGGAAATATATAAATATTTTGAAGCAGGATTCAAATTTTTAAAAAAAAAAAAAATTATACAGGAAGAATATAGGTATAAAATTAATTTTCTTTCTTACAAATATTATATTTCATAGATCTATTATATATTTTAAAAAAAATTTAAAAACCTTAATATTCCATGGTCATAATTTATTCCATTGGAATCAGAAAATACAATCCAATTCATCAGACATTATTTTTTCAAAAAAAAAAACAAAAAAAACAACTCAATATATAAAATATATAATTTATAGAGAGATATTTTATGAGGAGGAAAAAAAAAATAAAAAAAACACATCCTAAATTTTAAAAGAGATGGGTTTTTAAGGGTTTAAATAAGAGAAAAATTCATGTTTGATGGGATATCTAATACATAAAGATACATTTCCGATTATTGACATATTCACATTCATAGACAATCTAATGTTAGAATAAGACAAGGCTAAACATGAAAAACTTTTTTTTCCATGGAAATTAAATAAAAGTAAATTGTCTGTTTACTTAAACCGGAGGATTTTGTAATTGAGAAAATTTTTTCAAATTTAATATCGACTACAGGTTTTTTTATTTTTTATAAATATATTTTAAGATAAATATAACGATTATCCACTATTTGGAGCAAGGACCGATATTTCTATGTTCAAAAATAGATAAGAATAGACACAATAAGAGAGAAGGATATACACAAGGGTAATTGGAGATGTCGATTGACATTACATTTGAATAGTTGGAGATTATAGCTCTCAGGGAAACAGGAATAGGGAAGACACATATTCCTACAGGCAGAGGTGCGAGACATGAAGCTATTGGAGTAGAAGAGACGGCTATATTTATATACACACGACAGTGAATATATGAGATATATATGCCAGCCTCGTAGGGCGCTTATGAACTCATGAAGTCTGGGAACCAGCGAATGCAGCTCATCATAGCAATTACCATGAAAGTATTTGTATAAAAGACAGAGAGAGGCGACGGCGCGTCTGTGAGAAAGTGACTGTAGACGAGATGCCAGATCAGGGCCAATTATATTATATATCCGCCTCTGGATCTTATCAAGAACCCCAAGGCAAAAACAGAAGGGGCTCCAGACCATATATGGCAGCAAGGGCGAATTGTTGATTTGTATATTTGAAGGATCGATTCCGGGGAGAAAAAATTTCCTGGCGCGGCACAGGGAGCCAACTTTCCTTTCGTGGACGAAGCAATTGACTCAATGTATTTGTTCCATCTCAGGTCAGCAGTCAACGTGAGACCGAGCAGCCGCAGAGAGTTGCTCTCGAGAAGTTGAGCGTCAGACATTCTAATGGAGGGAAGGGAAGGATCTCTGTGGTGATTAATAGAGAGCAGTTTTGTTTTTGAAGCATTAAAGTTGACCAGCCAATTCCTGCCCCAGTTCACAACCGATTGGAGGTCCTTTTCAAGACGCACAGCCAGGTTAGTTTTGTCAGCGACACTAGATTTGTTTTTGAGGCAGGAATAAATTGTGGTGTCATCCGCGTAGATGCCAACTTGGGAATCTATGGCGTCAGGAAGGTCATTTATGAAGATAAGGAATAGAGTGGGGCCTAGGATGGAGCCTTGAGGAACACCTGCGTTCGTGGGATAGGAACTGGAGGAGAATCCGTTGAGAACGACCTTCAATTCACGGTTTGACAGGAATGATTGTATTAGGTCAAACAATCGACCCGTAATGCCATAACCCTGGAGCTTGCGAAGAAGGCCGGCATGCCAAACCCTATCAAATGCTTTGGAGATGTCTAGTGCCACGGCACGAGCTTCCCCGTTATTTTGAAGGGCTCGGTAGACAGTTTCAGTGATGGCCGTAAGCACATCAGCTGTAGATCGGGCAAAGCGGAAACCATATTGCTTGTCTGAGAGCAGATTATGGGATGTGAGGTGGTTAACCACCCCGGTATTGATTAGGGCTTCAAAGACTTTGCCGAAGAGGGGTAGGAGACTGATAGGACGGTAATTAGAAGGGTCAGAGGGGTCTCCAGAGTTCTTGAAGACAGGAACAATGGATGAGGACTTCCAGCAGTCAGGAAAACAAGATTCCTTGAGGCAGTAGTTATATAGTTTAGAAAGGGCGGGCGCCAGTTCAGGCGCGCATTTCTTCAAGACAATGGCTGGTATCCCATCTCCACCACTAGCCTTGTTGGGGTCTAAATTGGAGATAATGCCCAATACCAAAGACGGGGTTATGTTTAACCCACTCAATATGGCCTCAGTTCTAAGAGGGAAGTCTGGTATGGGTACACCGGAAGAGTCGAGCGTTGAATTGAATGAAAATTTCCGAGCAAAGCATTCAGCCTTGTCGGCAGAGGAGGTCAAGACCTCGAACTGGTTGAATAAAGGAGGTATAGAGGGTTTTCAATTGTTCAATACACTCTTGCAGAGACGCCAATAATCTTTGGAGCCAAATTTGCGAGATGCAATACGTTCCTTCATTCGAGCAGCAAATAGTGACTTAGCATCATTGAGGACACGCTTACACTCGTTACGGGCAGAGGCAAAGAGACGTCTATTGCAGTCAGACATGTCGCTACGAAATAGGTGAAAGAAGTGGTTCCTATGGGCGATGGCAGCTGAGCAAGCAGCGGAGAACCAAGGGGAGGAGCGCGACTTGACCTTATATTTCCTTGATGGGATGAAAGCGTCGATTCCAGCTTTAACCCAGGATGAGACCTCAGAAGCACATTCTTGGACAGGGAGCTTAAAGACAACATCCCAGGGGACATCGCGGAGGGAAATCACGGAACGAGTCCCAATCAGCTCGTTGATAGTAGAACGAAGTTCTAGTGGTAGGAGGTTCTTTTGCAGGGGTGGAGTTGAAGGAGATGTTAACAGATACTACTAGCATGATCAGAGTTACCAAGAGGGCAGAGCTGCGTGGCGCTACAGGATTCAGGATGGAGGTAAAACACAGGTCGAGAAGAGAAAAAAATACCTTCCAGGTTGAAGGCAAAACGAGTGGGGGGAGTTAACTATCTGTGTGAGGGGATTGGGAGATTGAAAAATTAAAAGCGTTTGAATGCCTGCATGGTCAGTAGTAGCATTCTTAAGCCACATGGTATGATGGGCGTTAAAGTCTCACCAAACACAAAAATGTGAGCAAACGGGTGGAGGAGAGAGCCTTGTCTATGCTGTCATTATCAATGCTATCAAGTATCTACAGTCTTGAGAGGATGGAGAGCGGTAAAGGAAGAAGAGATTTATTACCGCATTGAGAGAGATAGTCGGAGACACATATGATTTATGGTCTGGCGATTCGAGAGAAATATCTCTGGCCAGAAAAGATGGTTATTTTTCGTAGACACCAAGAAAATGCATGTATATTAGAGAGTCTTTTTGAGGAGAAGAAATATTTCTATTTTTCAGAAATTAATAGATATAGAAAAAATTTGTCTCACAGAAATCCATCAAAAATTTAAAAATTTAAATTCTTCTTTTTAAATTATTCCAAATTTGTTTTTTTAAATTTTTTGTTTTTAAAATTTTTATTTTCAATTTTTTTTTTTAAATGGTTTTATTTGGGATTATTTTTTTTCTTTTTAAATTTGGTGAATACAAAATGAAAATTTCAGTTAATATTTTTAAATATATATATTATTTTCCTGTTTTTTTATAATATTTACTTTTAAATTATTTTAACATATAATATTAAATTTATAACAATTTTGGTTCACCAAGTAAATATTTATATAAATTTGAGTTCATTTCTGAATAAAAGATAAAAATATTTTAATATATTTTTTCTTTTAGTTTTTTTTATATTTAAAAATATACTCTTTTAGAATATTTCCATTTATAAAATTTATAAAAATCTCACTTTCATATTTAAAAGAGCTTTTTGAAAAAAAAAAAAAATAAAAAAATAAAAATGGAATTTTTTTAAATTTTTTCATTTTTTTAATTTTTCTAAAATTTCAATGTACTCTTTAATTTATTTTTTTTTATTTTAAATATTTCGATTTTTAATGGATTTTAAAGAAACTTTAAATTTTTTAAAAAAATTTTTTTTATATTCTTAATTTTTTATTCTTATGTTTGATTTATTAAAAAATAAATTAAAATTTTTAAAATTATTTTTTATAATTGACTTTTCAATTTTTTAAATTGAAAAAAAATTCAAAAA
This sequence comes from Acanthosepion pharaonis, assembly GCA_903632075.3. Lineage (NCBI taxonomy): Eukaryota > Metazoa > Mollusca > Cephalopoda > Sepiida > Sepiidae > Acanthosepion > Acanthosepion pharaonis. Next base: position 177,202 of record CAHIKZ030003101.1, on the reverse strand, counting down.
AATAAAATTTTTTTTCCTCAAAAATTTTTTTTTAATTTTTTTTATAAAATTTTTTATTCTTGAATTTTTTCCATTGAAATTTTTATTTTTAAATTTTAATTTTTCTTTTTTAAAAAGAAAAATTAATGAAAAAAAATCCATTTTTAACTTAAGATAATTTATTTTTAAAAATTAAATTTTAAAAATTGAATTTTAAAATTTTGAATGTTAAATTTTAAAAAAAAAATTCTTTCTTTATATTTTTATTCTCATTATAAAAATTTTGCATCAATTTTTCTTTTAACAAATATTTTTTATTTCAAAAAAATTTTTAAAAATGTTTTAGAAATATTTTTTTAAAATGAATTTTTTCATTTTTTTTCAATGTAAATTCGATTTTATTTAATTTTTTTTAAAAAAAAAAATTTTAAAATTTTAATTAAAATTTTTTTTTTTGATTTTAAAAAAAAAATTTATTTTAATTTTAATTTTTTTTTTAGGATTAATAAATTTTTAAAAAAAAAACATTAAATTTTTTTTAAGATCTTAAAATATAAAATTTTTAAATTTTTTTTTAAAAAAAAATTATTCTTTATTCAAATTTTTTGTTTATATATTTAATTTTTTTTAAAAATTTTTGTTTATTATTTTTTTTTTTATATAACCTTTATAATATATTTTTTATATATATATATATAATTATGACAAATATACAGTTTTTATATTTATTTTAATCAATTATATAAATATTTAAATTTATAATTTTATATATATTTAAAAAATTCATTTTTAAAAATATTAATTTATATTTTATATCATTGTTTTAAAAATGAATTTAAAATTTTTGGATCTTTTTTTTGTTTTTTTTCATTTTATTTTTTTTTTTTTAAATTTATTTTTCAATATTTTAATTTTTTCATGTATTTTATTTATAAAAAATTTTAATCCATTGAAAAAATTTATGAAAAATGAAATTTTTATTTTAATTATTTAGTTTTTTTTGGATTTTTTTCCATTTGAAAAAATATTTTTTTATAATCTTTTTTCAAATTAAAAAGTTTTTTTTTTCATTAAAAAAAAAATTTAAATTTTTTCAATTTTTTTAAAAAATTTTTTTTAAAAGAAAATTTTTTTTTAAAATATTATAAAAAATTATATTTTTAAAATTAGATAAAAATATTTTAATTAAAAAAAAAAATGAAATGAATTTTTTATTTGATATTTTTAATATATAATTATTTTTATTTTTTTTATTTGATGTTTCTTTAAATTTTTTTATAAAAAATTATTTTAATTTAATTTTAATTTTATTTTTTTATTTTAATTTAATTTTCAAATTTAATTTCATTATTTTTGAATTTTTGAGATAAAAAAAATTTCAGATGATTCAAAAATTTAAAATTTTTTTAAAATTTTAAATTTTAAACAGTTCAAAATTTTTTTTTAATAAATAATTTCATTAATTTAAAAAAAAAAAATTAATTTTGAAAAAAATAAAAAATTTTTTTCAAAAAAATTTTTAAATTTTTTTTAATTCAATTAAAAAAATTTTATTTTTATTTTATTATTTTTTCACTAAAATTCAAAATCTATTTTTTTTAATTAAATTTGATTTTATATTTTTTTATTTTCTTTTTTTCAAATTAAATTTTTTATTAAATTTAAAATTTCTTTTTTTTTTTTTATTTTTTTAAATATATTTTTTAAAAATTATGTAAAATAAATATTTTTAATTATTTTTCCTTTTTTTTAATTTTAATTTTTTAAAATTAAAAATCACTAAAAATTTTTTGATTTAATTTTTTAAAGATTTTTCAAAATTGTTTAAAAAAACTAAATAGATTAAAAAAATTTATTTTTTTTTAGATCAAAAATTTTTTTGAATTTTTTTAAATGTCTGGTAAATATGAATGATCAATTTAAAATTTTATTTAAATATATTTTTAAAAGAATTTATAAAATTTTTTTATGTGGAAATATATTTATTATTTACAGTTAAAATGAAAAAAAAAAAAAAAATTGTTTTAGTTTTTTTTGAAATTTATAATTTTATTTTTTTTTTTTGATTTTTTTTTTTTTAAAAAAATAAAAAAAAATTTTTTTTAAATAATTTTATTCTTTTACATTTTTTTTTTCATGAAAAATGTACAATTTTATTATTAATTTTTTTATGAAATTTTTATTTTAAAAAAAAAAAAAAAAATTTTCCAAATTATTTATTTATTTATTTTTTTTCTATTTTAATTTTTGATATTTTTTTACATTTTCTATTTTTTAAATGAAATTAAATAAATGATTATTTTGAAAAAAATCCAAAATTTTATTTTGAAAAAAAAATTTTGAAAAAATAACTGAATTGCCATTGAAAATTTAAATTTCAATTCAAAAAAAAAATTCATATTAAAATGTTTTTTTTCTAAAAATTTCAGTTCAATTGGTTTATGTTATATACATGTAAATTAAATGTAAAAAATAAATAAAAATAATTAATTAAATATGTTACATTATAAAATTTTGGATATTTTTTCAATTAAAAATTTCAAATGGTTAAATTTTATTTTATAAATTTTTATTTTTAAATTATTTAAAAAAACCTTTTTTGAAATTTTGAATAAATATTTCATTTATATTTTTTAAAAGAAATTTTATATTTGAAATTGATTTCAAAATTTTTAAAAATTTGATGAAAAAAACATTAAAATTTCTAAAATTTGTAATTTTTTTTAATTAAAATAAAAATTTTAATTTTTTTTTAAATTTAAAAAATGTTCATTTTTTAAATAAAAAAGTTTTTCACCAATTGAAAATATTTAATTTTTTTGTGAATCAACATTTCAAAAAAAAAAAAAATTTTTTAAATTTATATTTTTTTTTTTAGAAAATTGTATAAAATTGTAAAAAACATATAAGAAATTCCTGAACTAAAAAAATTTTTTTTTTAAAAATGTAATTAATATATTTTCATAAAATGTTTAAACCTTTTGAAAAAAATTTATAATTTAAATTTGCAAAAATAAATTTTAAAAAATAGCTTTTTTATTTTTATATTTTCTTTTAACTAGTTTTTAAAAATACAAATTTTTTTGATTCCAGGAAAATTTTTAAATAATTTTTTTTCAAAATATTTTATTTATTTGAATTTTTAATATTTTTTATATAAAACCAAATATATTTAATAAATATATAAACAATTAAAAATTTTAAAAATTTCTAATATAAAAAAATTAATGAATAAATAAAAATTTTTAGATTTAAAAATAATAACACATTAATATTTTTAAAATTAATTTTTTTATGTCTTTTATTCCTCTTTTTAAATTGCTTTATTGTCTAAAAAATTTAAATTTATTTGTTCCATTTTTAATAATTTTAAATTTTTTTTTATTAATTTTCCTATATATTTTTTTTATCTTTTTATAAATATAATGGATTTAGGTCATTTTCTACTAAAAATCAAATAAATAAATAAAAAAAACTTGTTTTTAAAAATTTTGTTTTAAAAAAAAAAATTTAAAATAATTAATTTTAAATCCTTTTTTTTTTGTTTTATTTATATAAAACATTTATTTTTTATGTTTTTTATTTTTTGTTTGTTTGCAAAAAAATTTGAATCATTATTTAAATAATTTAATTTTAATATTTAATAAGAAATTTAGATGGCAATGATTTTCAAAAAAAAAAATGAAAAAATTTATTTTTAAATTTATTCCAAAATATTTTTTTTTTATATCATTTTTATAAAATAAAATTTAAATATTTTTTGATGAACTATAAAATTTTTAAAATTTATATAAAAAAAAATTTTATTTTATTTATAAATATTATTTGTATTAATATATATTTTTATGATCAAATAAAATTTTTAAAATTAATAAGAACTCAAATGAAATTCATACAGTTTTAAACGAATTTGATTTTTTGTAAAAATATTTTAAATGGCATATAATCAACAAATTTAATACATTAAAACTTTAATAAAATATTTATAATTTAAAATTTATTTTAAATTTAAAAAAAATTTTAAATTTTTTAAAATAAATATTTTTTTATATTTATATATATATATTTATATATATATATATATAATAAATATATATTTATTTTATTATAAAAACGCAGATTGTGTGTGTGTGTGTGTGTGTGTCTGTAACGTTTATATGTTGGATCGAATTTCCTACATTTTTTTTTAGCCGATTTCAACAAAACTTCACAGGACTACATAAAATTACCTTGTGGTGGTTCTAACGGGACCGAAAATGGGGAAAAACACAGTTGTTTTTTAATAAAATCAATTTGAAAACACGATTAAGACACATCGTGAGAATGAAAGGGGACAACTCACCCACGAAAATGTAAACAAAAGAGCATAGCATGATGAAAAAAACGCCGAACTTGACGAAAACAAAATTTTATCGTCTAATGTTCATATTATTATTAAAGAGGAAAGATCAAAGTATTTTGGGGGTATTTTTTTTACATTTTTAATCGTTCCTAGCACGTCTGAAATTTTCGTTAAAAATATTGTTTTTTTTTTTTTCAAAAAAAAAAGACAGATAATCATTTTTTCAATCATTTTTTTTCGATTTGATAAAAAAATTAATTAAAATCTTACTTTGATATTCTTTTAAAAATCAATTATCATTTTTTTCAAACTGATTTTAATAAAAACAGAAATTATACTGTTTATTTAAAATATTTTGAACCAAGCTTAACTTAGCTTCTGCGCCGAAAAAATGTAATTTGAAAATAAAACAAAGCAGGTCATAACCTTTCGCGTCGCTTGACGATTGACGAAAGGCACATTCATGACGTTTAGATAACTTACGGGAGGAGAATTCTTTCTACGGATGGAAGGAAGTGAAATTATTTAAGAACAAATTATTTACCTTGTTACTTTTAAGGAAAACTTTCAGCGCTCTAATTTTTTTTTTTTTTTTTTTTTTTTTTTTTTTTTTACTTAGCTTTCATTTTTACGTTTACGATGCTTTATGGAAAATATAAAGAAATTAAAAAATAAGACTGTTAATAGTGAGATTAAATTTCATAAGAAAAAAGGTATCTAATTAATTTAGGTACCTTTCTTATGAAAAATTTATCAGAAGTGTACATAAAATACTATAATTTTATGTACATTTATTACATTTTACTGTGTTATTTGTATTTCCATTCATTTTATTATTAATTTTGATATTTCATTTATGGAAAAATGTCATAACTGAGATTAATATAAAAATAAGATCATATAAATTAAAGTTTAGCAGTAGTTAAATTTCATAAGATGATACTGTTACTTGTAGGTACCCTTCTCAGTTGAAATTGAAAACTCAAATTAACTTCTCCATACGTGTTTCGCAAAAGTAAAGGGCTTAACAGCGGAGAACAATGCTGAACTCAAATAATGCAACTAAATTGTATTCTGGTTGGTCTTCCGTACTTGATAATTACTGTCCGACTATAAACACAAAAAAATACATTTCTTAATTACCATGGCTAATCTGATTGGTCCAAATTATACAATTTTCAAAGCGCTAGACAATGACAATCTCACACGGACATTTTGAAAGGTTGATGTTGCTTTTAACTAATGTTAAAATATTTTTAAAATTCAATTTAAACATTTTTTTAAAATCTTTTTAAAATTAAAGAAATAAGAAATAATTGTATTAAAAATTCAATTTTCATTGAAAAAAAAATTTGCATTTTTGCTTTCAGAAAATATTGTCCATATTCATAAAAAAAAATTAAAACAAATAAAAGCATTTGAAACTAAATAATATATTTGTTTTATTGAGTTTTGTATGTTACAATTCACAGCTGATTTTCAGGTACGTTGGCCAAAAAAAAAAAAAAAAAAAAAAAAACATGATTTGCATTCTTCAAAGCCTTGTGCTTTTAACTATTGTAATCACTAAACCCGATGCGCTCGAATTTCTAGAGTTTTTCATAAAATTAGTTATGGGGGTGTTAATAAATATAAAAAAAAAAAAATTTCTGCCATGACTTTAATAAAAAAAAAAAATATTTATAATAATTTCGATCATCTGTGAATAGTTTCTGAAAGTTTCATTAACATCTGACAATTATTTTTATTTTTGCAAGATTTTCCAAATTAATGTGTGTAAATACAAAAAAAACGCGCTAAAAATTATCTATGTTATTTACTACCCCTTCTTGCGACAACTAGAGAAACAAGGTTTTTTAAATCAAAATTTAGAATATTCTAAAAAGATGGAAAAATGTTTTAAAAATAATTAAAAAAAAATTTATTCTATCCTCTTCATAAAAACATAAGCATTTTGACGATAAAATTTAGTTTTCATAAACTTTGGCGTCTTTTTCATCAGACTATGCTCTATGTTTTAGCGATTCCGTGGAGTGACTTAGGTTAAAAAAAAAGGTTAAAAAACCCATGTGTGTGTGTGTGTGTGTGTGTATATATGGGATCGGATTTCTTACATTTTTCAGCCGATAAAACAAACATCCACTTTTTTTTTTTTTTTTTTAGTATTTCTTATTGTCTTGCACACTTTTTTTTTTTATTTACATTCAGAATGCTTTAAAAATTCCATTTACAAGACAATTGTTTATAATAAAATTCTATTCATTCAATCGGGGACTCATCAAACGATTGAAAACAATGTTTTTGTTTGAGTTTGGGTTTGACCAATTCGTAAAAAAAAAAAAAAAAAAAATTAAGACATGCGTGTCCGTCAACCTAAAACAATAATCTAACGATCTTTACTGATTGTATGAATCAAAAAATTGGATAATTCTTTATCTTTTTGGAAAGATAATTCCACGTATTTTAGGGCCATTTTTACAATTCCCTTTGCAATTTGTTACAAGGCAGATCAATAAGGCATTGGTTCTATTTGAAATTAATTCAATATTTAAAAGAAAGTATTAAGAAATAATTTAAAAATGCTGAAATGTAAGAAATCTGATAGACAAAAAACAACAATATTTCAAGATGATAATTATTAAGGAAAGAACACAGTACTTTGTAATAAATTAATAAACCCAAATAAAGTTAATATTTTTTTTTTATTAGAAACAACGAGTGGAAAATATATTTCAAATCAGAATTCTAATTATGAATCACCACAAGCAAAATATGGAATTTTTTTTTACTGTATTCAATAAGTAAAAATCATAAATTGTAAAACTAAAAGATTACAGAAAGGCTACCTACATTTTTCAACCGATTTCAACAAAACTTCACTTTTTTTTTTTTGGCATGTAGTGTTTCTTATTGTCTTGCACATTTTTTTTATTTATTTTTACATTCAGAATGCTTTAAAATTCCATTTACAAGACAATTGTTTATAATAAAATTCTATTCATCAATCGATAGACTCATAATGATTGTAAACAATGTTTTTGTTTGAGTTTTGGGTTTGACCAATTCAAAAAAAAAAAAAAAAAAAACTAATTAATGACATGCGTGTCCATCAACCTTAAACAATAATCTTTGTCAATTTTATTTTTCAGTCTTTATGATGGTCGATACTTGATCTATCTCTTACTGTTACATCCCCAGGCAACGCCGGAGCTCTACTGCTAGTTTATAAATACAATGGTTCATTTAAAATAAAACAATTTTGCTTTACAGTATTTAAGACAATTCTGCTGTTAGATCCGTTGTGTGTGTGGTTGTGTATATATATATATATATATATAAATCATTTATCTTTTTTTAGCATTTTGCTTATTGCAAATTTAACAATTTAAATTTTTTTTGAAAAAAATGAGTTGAAAAACAATGAACAACTTTTTTGACCCAGACAGAGATTGCATATATCTTGGAAATTTTTAAATTTTTAACGATTTTTGAAGAATATTACTCTATTGTCCATTAGTAACAGCGATTTTCAGTGCTTGCTACATCATTGTAAATTTTTGTTAATTATTAGAAAAAAGTTTACTAAACTGTTCAGAATGAAGATGGTAATTTACCCTCAAATAAATAGTAATTTTAAATGCATTCACTGGGGGAAAAAATTATGTTTTTTTCATATTCTGTTGTCTAAGTATTATTGTCATTGCTAAATTTTTTGTTGTTTAAGTTTTGGATTAGTGACCTTAAGGTCAATGAAATTGTTGCCCTTAAAAAGATTCCATCAGATATTTAGGAAAAGAAAGACATAATTATATATAAGATTTTTTTTCAGACTTTTTCTATTTGTTCAAAAAATAAATTTTTATCAGAATAGCACACAGTTATTCTGAAGAAATAATGCCATTGGCATTTTGGTTTTTTAATATAATTCCTTCTTTGTTTTCTGAAATTTGAAATGTTAAAATCCACAAACATATTTTGATCTTATTATTCCCATTTTTTTTATTTTTTTATTCCATGTCACTTGAAGTCATGGATCTTAAACATCTTTCCTTTGATGTCTGTAAATTGTAATCTGCCATGATTTCTTTGAAACATTGTTAGATTGTTTTTTAATTCAAAGTAGTTCTTCACCTAGACTGGCTTACCACCAAGATAAATATTTCTTTTCCCAAAAATTTTGCTTTTTTAACCCATAGCTTTTTGAGTAGTAGAAGAGATTCTTTTTTTTCCCAAAGTCATTTATATGAAAGTTTTAAACAACTTTTGAAACTAGAATTTGAAATGAAATATATTATAATAGCCTAGACTTGAATTCAAAAATCCATATTTCTGTACAGACAGTGGTTAAATGTAATGTTATTATTATGACAAACTAGTTAGAACAAAAAGACTAAATATCTAATATGTAAAGTTAAATTAAACTTTTCTGCTCTGTTAATCTAAAAATAAATGAGATAATATAAAAAAAACAAACTTTAAATCAATCCAAAAATATCTGCCTGAGTTTTAAAATGTTCTTGTTATTGTGTTTTTACTTTAAACATGTCTGTATTTGCTCTTAGGTGTGTGTTAAAAAAAAAAACCAAAGGATAAGCAAATTTTTTTTCAATTTTTTTTTAGAATTCATTCATAGTTCAATTATTCTGGTTTGTTTTATTTGGCAAAAATTTTCATCATTCAACATCAGTAAAACCACACAGACAATTTTATAATTTTTAACTGTAAAGGAAAAAACTGTTAAATAAAAAAATGTTTCTTTTTTTTTTTTTGTTCTGAAATACTCGTTAATTTTAGCAGATCAAAACTGAAGTACATGATCTATGTAATTTTGAGGCTGAAGACATTTTTCACATAGACTTTTATTCAAGCATAAAAAAAATCTGGGATTACATTGATGAGGATTTTACTGGTGTCAATCAGTGTTGGGATGGTGGACTATAATTCACAAAGTCTAAGATTTGCTTTATACATACATAACTTAAAATGAGACAAAATTTAAAAAGTAAAATCTGAGCTTGCATTTCTAGTGTCAGAAATCATGGGATATTTCATTTGTCCAGTTCAGCAAGGAAAAGAATCAAAAAACAAAATTAACCCATTAATAATTGTAAAATTTATATAAATTGTTCAGACTGTTATCCTCATCTTTGTTGTCGTATTCCACAATGATATGAATGTATCCTCCGGAACTTTTCTAATTGGATTTTGAAAAAATAACTATTTTTTTCATCCAATCCGGATAAATTGTTTTCAGTTCCACATGCCATGTAATAAAAAATTAGATATCTCAAATATGAGTTATCTCCCTTTAATCCAACTCTCCAAATTTTTGTTCACCTATACTGTAGCCAGGTATTGAACTTACAACTCATTTGGGTTAATTCACTGTATTATTCAACCAACACTTTATCCACTTTTTTTTACGTGTCCTTGTATTCAAGTATTAATTATAGAAATAAAATAAAAAAATATTGTATTAATTAGAAAAATCTAAAAAAAATCTCCAGTATTAATTAGATATTTTTAAATCCAATTTTAACCTATTTATGAATAACACCCAAATAATTGGGTGTGGTCTTAAATTAGCTCTTAAAACCAAGCCTAATATATTGGATTATAATATTTTGTATTACATGGTGCATCAAAAAATAACAACCTTTATTTGGTTCCAATTTCCATGAGGAATGATTTGTAAACACATAAGAAATGGCCTCATTTTTGAGAAAGCCCCACAAATGCATGCTGGGACTTTTTCAAGCCAATAAAATAGGCCAGTTCTTGATTCTATCTTGACTCAGTCCTGGTCTGTCTTGTCTTTTTCCTTAGAACTCTATGTTCACTGTCCAAATTTGCTCTTGTGTGTCAGCCCCAATTCTTAGTTTGTGAACTTTTTTCAATGCATACATTGTTTGCTTGCTTTATATTATTTTTTGCCCTGTTCTTTTCTTTTTCCTTGTAATTGTTTATTGCAATCTTTGTCAAATCTGTTTGTTTGGCAGTTCTGTCATTCATTTATTTTATATTTAATAATGGCTACTCACTGTACACCATTTTTAATTTACTAACTTTTATTGAACAAAAAATAAATTACAGTAGTTTAAGAAAATTCATAAGTATTGTCACATCAAACTAACATGATTTCTTATAAATAACAAATTATTTAAAATGTTCTAAATATTCTACTTCATGTTTGATACAACACTGAACCCTATCAGCAACACTTCTACAAACCGTTTGACACATTTCTATATTAATTCCAGAAAACTTATCAGAAATTGCTTGTTTTAATTTAGGAATTGTTTTCGGATTGTGCCTGTAAAATGAGATCTTTCAGTACACCAACAAGAAAAAGTCTTTAATCATGATGATCATTCAATTGTTCCACATTGTCCTATCCAATTTCTGTAGAGAACCATGATCATTTATATCCTGAAGGGGCATGGCAATTTGCAGATAATAAAGAAAACAAACCTGACATGAATCTGAGAAAATATGGAAACATCCTTCTCCTTGTGTGTCTCAAAAAAAAACTTAGTGTTTCAGTTAAGAATATTTCCGATGATTTTCTGTTCAAAATAACCATTTATTGATGTACTAGCAATGTCATCTGAAAGAACTTAAATTACTTTTTGGGTTGTAGGTCTAGACCTTTCCTAAGTATATAATTGGAGGGGTGAGTTTGTGTGGAGAATGGGGAGAAAACTAACCAAATGGAGAAGAGCAATAGTCTTAAGAGATTCCTGTGTTTTTTTTCTCCTTAAATCTCTGCCAAATCGGATTATAAATTGTCACGCTCCCAGTGTCAAATATCTCATCAGATGTATAATGTGTCTCTCTCTCAGTTTGTCTGTTTGTATTGCTGTCTCTGCAAATGAGTTACTTTTTCCCAACAGACTGACACAAATGAAAGTTTTCTGTAACACGATTCAATGAGAAAGCAATTTTCAAGAAGTGAGATTAACTAAATATGGATTAATTAAAACAGTTGATTAAGCAAGGAGGTCAATTGGAATAATGGATAGTGGCTCAGATAGAAGAATCAGAGAACCGCATTTGAATTCCACTTGAGTTTATTATATTCACTTACATGCTAATAACCTTAGAAAAGGTATGAATCCATCTCTTTTCCCCAACTAAGGGTAAATAGCATGACAGACTCAGTCATATGGCCTTGGCTGGCAACTGGTCAAGGAGAAAGAAAAAGCTCTTTACTCAAAACCAATTGGAGAGGGTTAGGCTCTGTCAAGCTATCTTTCCCAGGAAACTCCACCACCACTGCAAGCTGCAATAATACATGGTGCCCCTATGAACCTAAGGGGTTACAGGTCAAATGATCATGAATTAAGCAATTAAAATAAATAAAACTCTTAAGTCCAGTGTTCTACTCACTTAGAAATTGTTAAATTTTAGGTATTGACTAGACAAGATTAAGAACAAGACTTGTCAAAAAATGGATGAGTCTTCTGGTAAGGTCAACAGCCATCTAGCACAATGGGGTAGACTGGACTCCATTGTTATCTATGCAGCCAGTATGATGATGACACTTTTTCACTTGTTTGGACTACAAAAGGCAGTGGATACCTCCAGTGGCTATATGTCTGTAGACCAAGGTGCAGGACTGGCACATACTACCCCTGAATCCACCAACTGGGAGGAGAAAGCCTTCACACAGTGATTTGTGACTCTTGCTATCTTATCAACATTTGACTTTTTTTACCTACATTTATATATGTTACAAATTAAACTAAGCATGACTGATGACTAAAGGATGAAAAAATGTTATTGATTTAGATGTCATTCTGTAGCCTGTTTTTTTTTTTTTTTAGCCAGATCTGGGAATTTGTTTTTTGGGGTTTTTAAAAAAGTTAAAGTTAAGTTAAAATTATTACTTACCTTATTAAAACAATTACTTCTTCAATTAAAAAGTAAATCTTTATTTTATTAAAACTATTAAATTATTCAATTAAAATATAACTTATTTTATTAAAACAAATACGTATTCAACTAAAAAAATATTTATTAATTTAAAATATTACAATGTCCCATTAAACATATTGTTTATTCTATTTAATTATTACTAATTCTAATAAAAGTATTAATTATACAAATAAAAATATATTACTTATTTGTACTATAAGTAAATTGAAATATTTTCTCTGTGACATTATTTCGAATCAAAATTTGTCTTGTCTTATGAAGATTTTCCCATTACTTTTTTCAAAGACTTTTTTTTGGATGACCGACCAATCGTAAGAAATACGTTAATTGATGTTTATTATAAATTTATTCCTTGTGATAGTGTTTAATGAACTTTCTACTACTTTTTACAGTACTACGAATAAAATGTGCATATATATTTTTAGAACTATTTGTATGCCTATTCAATTTATTCAGGAAAATAGATTGAGTATCTGACCTTGAATTATAATCACAATAATATCAACATCTATTCGACGCCTTTTTTTTTGTCTTTCCTCACCCTGGTGCTCGCCTGTCTGGTGCCCCTAACAATCCTTTGCGTGACCTCCTTATTTGATCCCTGATAAGGATGAACAGAAAACCAATGTGCTTACCAAATATACCTTTCTCAATTATTTAAACTTCCGCCTAAAAGATAATCTGCTTCAAACATATCGGGATGACGATTATATTAGGTAACAAGACTGCTTTCCTAATTTTACACTCTCTTGATCAAATTCAAGCATCAGTATAAATTTGAACTTTGAACTTTTCAGAAACTGAATAAGCTATAAAGTGAAACAAAAAATAACATTAGAAACGAAAAAACGGCACGACGATGTAATTTCTAGGATTCTACATGACAGTGAAAGCTTGACAATTTTGTCACGAATGAGAAAGAGAAAAGAATTGCAGGTACCGAGATGTGGTTCTATCGAGGTATCCATTGTCGTAATGTGTTTATCCATGTTATGGATAAAACACGTGACAATGGAAGATAATCGATAATTATCTCGCATGGAGGAATTCAGTGAGGGCGCCTCTGCTTAGCAGACATGCTTTTTTTTCAGATGTTCATTTTACTAGATTGCGGCTAAGCTGGTATAGCTGTATAAAGGCCAAAAAGTGTGGGTTATGATCAAGAATGGTCAACAGGCATCTGCCTCTTCATTTGGGTCAACATAAAATACGGGTCTTTATTTTATATATTTTGTATTTTATATATTTTTCACCTGCATACATGTTATGAAATGTATTGAGTCCGACAATTATTTAATTATATAAAAAAACATCTCTTGCAAAAAAACTTGGGGTAAATCTTCTGACTTCTTACTTTCCAGTTGATTTTGATCTTTAAAATTGAAATGCAATGAAAATCGTTATCTTCTGATTTCTTAATTCATATGGGATTTTTGGAATTTCTCCATAATATTTTTTCTCAATTTCTTTCAGACTCAGGACCACTACCCTATCGCCTTGCTTTTTACGGTAAGGAAACTAAGGCTAAATCCGAGATGACCAGACATTCTGTTATCTTAAAATTGCTTCTTCTCACTTGCTTTTACTGCTGTGTCTCGGAGGTTCCGCATTTTACCTTTTTTTTTTTTTCTTGTATCAACACCGTGTCATCTGCATATCTAATGTTGTTAAGATCAATAATGAATCCCGATAAGACTTCTAATTCTCTCAGGATTGCTTCATTTCAAAAAATGAATAGACGCTCCTTTCTATTTTTGTGTAAATACTCAATACGTTTTTTCAACATCTGTATGCAGGCAGATTGCTTTCAGTAGAAATCATGGATTATTCTAATCAGTCAGTTATGTGCCATGCGAGATATCTTTCGATACATAACTGACAAGGCAGATGTTTTTTTTCACGAAGTAGGTTGCCAAATTTGTCTACGGTAGACCAGTTGCCATTCAAGGCTATAGAACCCGGTCTGTCCTGTTATTTACCCATAGCTTGGGAGAAGAAAAGGATTCATACCTTTTCCAAGGGTATTAGCACGTAAGTGAATATAATGGACATACTAATCCATGGATTCGAACTCGGCTTTTCAATTCCTCAATTCGAGACGCTATCTATTACTCCACCGTTCCACCGTTATTCTAATAACTTAACCCAAATAAATAAAGGTTTTCTAGCAGCAATATGAGTAGATGGGTTCGCCTATCGTCCGGTTTATTATAACTCTGAACAGGTTTATCACTTATTTCTTGTTTAGGATTGGGTTTCTGATTTCTTCTAAAATCTTCTGAATTCTTAAAAATCCCTACTAGCCCTTTCGCGTCTTAGTAGCATCATCGCCTTTTTATAAAAATATTGACTAAAAACAAAAAAATCAAACGGTTCTTTGTGTTGTACTTTATATCAATCTCATGAAAATAGAATGGACGACAGATGTTTGACGTAATTGTTAAATACAATAAGTATAGCTATGTATCAGCTATGGGACGAAGATAGGTTATATCTTCTTTTTTGCAATATAATAATTGTTGAACATAGAAAAAATGGAACCCTCTTGCAATGAAGCGGCAATTGAATCAATTTTTTTGTAGCAAGCTTAACACAATTCCAGACTAGCAAAAATGGCCGTGGAAAGTGTAAGAATATAATCAAAAAATCGTTATTTCAAAAAAATGTAAAAAAACTCAACGCTTATGTTACTAAAACCATCAGTAAATGCTTTTAACAGGATTAGTGTTTTAATTACATCCCAGTACAACCCAGTCACCGTGCAAGGACAGCTGAAACAGTTAATTATGATAGAACAGGATTTCCAAAATTAACATGGATGACAATCACCTCAATGCAAGAGAAAACATTTTAATCAAATTAAATTAGACTACACACTTTCAAAACAATGACCAACTTAAACAACAAAATAGAACAGGATTCCCGGTTTATTAAATATGGATATTAACCATCCAATGAAATAGGAACATTGCCTCAGATCACATTCGTTTAGTGCACACCAGTCAATGCAAGGGCTAAGCAAAACCTATAGTCAATGCTTGAACGGGATTCCTGGCAACTGGCATTTGTGTTAACCATTCAATACAAAAAAGGAACATTGTCTCAAATAACATTCGAATACAAACCAGTCAATGCAATGAAACCGTTATTCAATGCTAGAACGGTCCCGCCGGCGATTAAGAAGGATGGTACCCATTCATCAAAGAACATTGCTTCAAAATCATGTTTCAACGCTTTTGCTTTTCTTCAATAAATTAATCAATGCAATTTGGGTATCACGATAAACCACATGCTTGGTTAACAAGATGTCTAACTTCTACAGTGACGACTGAGGACGTTTCTCGATTCTCACTTGGTATCCCATACTTTCGGCTTTGTGCCACATCTAAGCAAATCTTAGAAAATAACCAACAAACAATGCAATATACACTATGTATTAAATTACATCACCAAACTGATAGATTTTTTTCCAGGAAATTGTTAATAAAATAAATATTCTCCTCTTGGAATCCTGCACAAATAAATAAACAACAAGTAATTGAAATAGAAAAATTTATTAAACGTAAGAATACAAACTTGAAAAAATAGTCCAGGAATGCGGGTTAGTAAAAAAGTATATGTACAAGTCTCTTTTTTAAAAAAAAACGTAATTATCTCTCTTTCTCCTAACTCTCGTATGGGTGAACACCCTGTCTCGAACATTTAAAACGTATCTCTCCGTAGTATAAAGTTCGTTTTGGACGAGTCCATCTTGTGTACAAAGGGCGAAAACAACAATAAATTGTTAAACATTGAGTTGTAAATTTCAAAATAAATAAATTCGACGCTGGAACGATTTATTCTCAGAACAAACTAAAAACATACTTTGAGGTGATAAATTATTTTCTACCCTAAACCATTTTTTTTCAACAGACGAAAGGTTTTGAATCTGTCGCTATTCTACCGCTATTTTTCATGGCAAATGTTCAACAAACTACCTTCTTTAGTTCCGCAAGTTCAGGCCTTCACAGCTGAAACCCGTCATGGCATTTATGATTTTATTACAGAAAACACTCATCCTCTTTTCCTTTGTATTCCATTGGTAAGGAGGAAGATTCCGCTTAAAAATTTATTTCCCAAAACCTTAATTTGAGATCTAGCAAAGAACAATATATCCTACCTATCCTCTTGTTATATGTATTTTTTCTATTCCCCTTTGCGTCCTTATAACAAATTTCATTCAGTGACCCTCAAGAAAATTGTTGCGTATCGACAAACAGGCAACGTTGTGACAGCAGCTAATCATATACGTATACAAATTTAATTGCCACCAAATAGAAGAGGGTTAAAAATATCCAATCGTTTTCTCCGTCTCCGTATGATTATAAGAATTTCCTTCTACTGATCTCAAATATATTAATCTTCTATATCGTAATCAAATGCATACTAATTATAAACAAGATGAAAATATACTAAAAATTTAGTAAATTCTAATATATCAACTACAGATCCTAGCAAAAAAATTAAATTAATCATATACTACACTAAATCTAGTATATCCAACTTAATTAAGAATGATTCTTCTCCCCCATTAGCGATTTGCAAAAAAACCAACATAGTTTATAAATTCAAATTGCCCTTTGGGAGAGTGTATCTCCAACGAATTAAATAATATTTATGTTGGTCACACCACAAACTCGCTTTCACGACGCTTGACACTACATTTTAATGAAAACTCTAACATTTTTTAATATTTAAAACAACATGCCTGCCCGCACACACAATTCCGTAAAATACTTGTCGAAAACACAACTATACTTCGACATGAAAACAATAGACAAAAACTAAAAAATTTGAAGCATTATACATCAAACAGTTAAAACCCAACCTAAACAAAATCAATTATGGCATCTCTACAAATATTCTTAAATGTCTATAATTGGTAACAGAAACCATTGGTTTATACCAACGGCTTTCCATATTTCATTCTCAATTCACTCTCGTGTAGTCATGTGTGACGTCATGAGATGCGGTGCGATTTTCGCTTCTAGCGTCTTATATGCGCGTGTTTTATCGTTGCTTAGAAATCATCTATGTAAACAATGACAGACTATCATCACTGTCGTGTCCGTATATTGTTTAATATGTTTGTAATTTATATCTTTGATAATGGCTTAAGTAAACCGAAAGCTTAGATTATATTAAAAAATATGGATCAATATTGTGAATTTCTTTCTTCGTTTAATGATAATGTTATTAAACTTATCAGAAGATACGAAAAAAATTCATAAAATAAATAGACAAAACTTGTCTATATTATTTAATGAAACGTGTATGAATATATATATATATATATATATATATATATATATATATATATATATATATATATATATTTTATATTTTTATTATATTTTCTTTTTGTGATTTGTTTTTAGACAGTACAAATGATTTTGTTTTTTGGGACAGAAAATAGATTGGTTTTGATCTTTGGATCTGTGTAATTTTGGCCATTCTATAAAGTTTTAGTCAAAATCATTACATATTATTTTTTTTAAAGTAACAAAAAATTCAAAAGGAATGTTTTAATTTTCTTTAACACAGACAGTTGTATCATGTTATAATTGATATTAAATGAAAAATCTTTTTTTTTATTCATGTTTCCATTATTTTTAACCATTTTAACATTTACAGAAATTCAATTTGATAATGATAACTAATATAATGGTTAATAGATTTTTCTTTCATTGGATTCACAGATTTCATTTAAAGAATTTTTTTTTCTTTATTTGTTGAAAATTTTTTTAACCTCTCTTCATGAATGAAAAATTATAATAAATTTTAACTTCTTGATATTTTTTACAAATTTCATTCCTAGCCACACATTTGTATATATATATATATATATATGAATTTTATTATATATATATTGAGTATATATATATATATATAAATTTCCATATAAATAATTTTTGTTTTTATTTCTATTTTTAATCTTTTCTTATTATAAAACATTCGATTAAACTTATGTTTATGTGTGTGTGTATGTGTGTCTGTAACGTTTATATGTTGGATCGAATTTCCTACATTTTTTTTTTAGCCGATTTCAACAAAACTTCACAGGACTACATAAAATTACCTTGTAATGGTGGTTCTAACGGGGCCGAAAATGGGAAAAAAACAGTTGTTTTTTTAATAAAATCAATTTGAAAACACGATTAAGACACATCGTGAGAATGAAAGGGGACAACTCACCCACGAAAATGTAAACAAAAATAGCATAGCATGATGAAAAAAAAACGAACTTGACGAAAACAAAATTTTATCGTCTAATGTTCATATTATTATTAAAGAGGAAAGATCAAAGTATTTTGGGGGTATTTTTTACATTTTTAATCGTTTCCTAGCACGTCTGAAATTTTCGTTAAAATATTGTTTTTTTTTTGGTCAAAAAAAAAAGACAGATAATCATTTTTCAATCATTTTTTCGATTTGATAAAAAAAATTAAAAATCTTACTTTGATATTCTTTTTAAAAAAATCAATTATCATTTTTTCAAAACTGATTTTAATAAAAACAGAAATTATACTGTTTATTTAAAATATTTTTTGAACCAAGCTTAACTTAGCTTCTGCGCCGAAAAATGTAATTTGAAAATAAAACAAAGCAGGTCATAACCTTTCGCGTCGCTTGACGATTGACGAAAGGCACATTCATGACGTTTAGATAACTTACGGGAGGATAATTCTTTCTACGGATGGAAGGAAGTGAAATTATTTAAGTGAACAAATTATTTACCTTGTTACTTTTAAGGAAAACTTTCAGCGCTCTAATTTTTTTTTTTTTTTTTTTTTTTTTTTAGCTTTCATTTTTACGTTTACGATGCTTTATGGAAAATATAAAGAAATTAAAAAATAAGACTGTTAATAGTGAGATTAAATTTCATAAGAAAAAGGTATCTAATTAATTTAGGTACCTTTCTTATGAAATTTTATCAAAGTGTACATAAAATACTATAATTTTATGTACATTTATTACATTTTACTGTGTTATTTGTATTTCCATTCATTTTATTATTAATTTTGATATTTCATTTATGGAAAAATGTCATAACTGAGATTAATATAAAAATAAGATCATATAAATTAAAGTTT
The DNA here is from genome assembly GCA_903632075.3 of Acanthosepion pharaonis. NCBI lineage: Eukaryota > Metazoa > Mollusca > Cephalopoda > Sepiida > Sepiidae > Acanthosepion > Acanthosepion pharaonis. The sequence goes on along the minus strand of CAHIKZ030003101.1, from coordinate 157,810 downwards.
AGCAGTAGTTAAATTTCATAAGATGATACTGTTACTTGTAGGTACCCTTCTCAGTTGAAATTGAAAACTCAAATTAACTTCTCCATACGTGTTTCGCAAAAAGTAAAGGGCTTAACAGCGGAGAACAATGCTGAACTCAAATAATGCAACTAAATTGTATTCTGGTTGGTCTTCCGTACTTGATAATTACTGTCCGACTATAAACACAAAAATTACATTTCTTAATTACCATGGCTAATCTGATTGGTCCAAATTATACAATTTTCAAAGCGCTAGACAATGACAATCTCACACGGACATTTTGAAAGGTTGATGTTGCTTTTTAACTAATGTTAAAATATTTTTAAAAATTCAATTTAAAATTTTTTAAAATCTTTTTAAAATTAAAGAAATAAGAAATAATTGTATTAAAAATTCAATTTTCATTGAAAAAAATTTTTTTTGCTTTCAGAAAATATTGTCCATATTCATAAAAACAAATTAAAACAAATAAAAGCATTTGAAACTAAATAATATATTTGTTTTATTGAGTTTTGTATGTTACAATTCACAGCTGATTTTCAGGTACGTTGGCCAAAAAAAAAAAAAAAAAAAAAAAAAATTTGCATTCTTCAAAGCCTTGTGCTTTTAACTATTGTAATCACTAAAACCGATGGTCTCAATTTCTAGAGTTTTTCATAAAATTAGTTATGGGGGTGTTAATAAATATAAAAAAAATATTTCTGCCATGACTTTAATAAAAAAAAAATATATTTATAATAATTTCGATCATCTGTGAATAGTTTCTGAAAGTTTCATTAACATCTGACAATTATTTTTTTTTTTGCAAGATTTTCCAAATTAATGTGTGTAAATACAAAAAAAAACGCTAAAAATTATCTATGTTATTTACTACCCCTTGTTGCGACAAAGAGAAACAAGGTTTTTTAAATCAAAATTTAGAATATTCTAAAAGATGGAAAAATTTTTTAAAAATAATTAAAAAAAATTAGTCTATCCTCTTCATAAAAAAATAAGCATTTTGACGATAAAATTTTGTTTTCATAAACTTTGGCGTCTTTTTCATCAGACTATGCTCTATGTTTTAGCGATTCCGTGGAGTGACTTAGGTTAAAAAAACCAAAAGGTTGTTGTTTGTGTGTGTGTGTGGGTGTGTGTGTGTGTGTGTGTGTGTGTGTGTGTGTGTGTGTTCCCTTTTCCTTTATATATGGGATTGATTTTCTTACATTTTTCAGCCGATAAAACAAACATCCACTTTTTTTTTTTTGGCAGGTAGTATTTTTTATTGTCTTGCACACTTTTTTCTTTATTTATACATTCAGAATGCTTTAAAAATTCCATTTACAAGACAATTGTTTATAATAAAATTCTATTCATTCAATCGATAGACTCATCATAACGATTGTAAACAATGTTTTGTTTTGAATTTGGGTTTGACCAATTCGTAAAAAAAAAAAAAAAAATTAAGACATGCGTGTCCGTCAACCTTAAACAATAATCTTTGTCAATTTTATTTTTCAGTCTTTATGATGGTCGATACTTGATCTATTTACTGTTACATTAAAAAAACGGATAATACTTTAGTATTTTATATAAAAAATAATATATATTTATATTTTATTTTATATATATATGTTTTACAATTCCTTTTTCAATTTGTTTTAAAAAATTGTATCAATCAGGCATTTGGTTCTTTTGAAATTAAATTCAATATTTAAATCAAAAACATTAAGAAATAATTTAAAAATGCCAATAAAAAAGAAATCTGATTTCCTTTTCAAATCAAAAAATATTTTTTTTTTTATTTATTTTTATATGAAAAATTTAAAAAATACTATTTTCGCAATAGTAAATTTTTAAATAAAAAACCAAATAAAGTTTGATATTTTTTTGTATTAAAAAAAATAATTCTGAAAATTATATTCAAATAAAATTGTTATTCATAAAAAATCAAAAAAAAATAAATATTTTGAAAAAACTGTATTCAATAAGATAAATGTAAAATTCAAAACATTTAAAAACATTAAACAAACCTTGTATGATTTATAATTTATAATTTTTTCAAACCGATTTCAATTTTTGTTTATAATGAAGCTTTTTTTTGGCAGGTTGTTTTTCTTTTTTTTGGCCTTTTTTTCTTTTTTTTAGAAAAAATTATTCAAAAACCCACCTTCAAAATGTTTAAAAATTCCATTTAAAGGATTAAATAATTTTATAATAAAAACTAATTTACCAATCGATAGATAAAAATTTTTTCTGATAGTAAAAAAAAATTTTTTTTGAATATTTTTGAAATTTTACCAATTCGTAAAAAAAAAAAATTTTATGTTAAGAACTTTAAGTGTTAGTCAGACTTAAAAATAATCATTGAATTTTTTATTTTTCAGTCTTTATGATGGTCATTTATAATTGATCTATCGTATATTTTCATCCCATTCTTTGGAAATTTTTAGAATTTTTGAATTTTCTATTAATGAAATTAATAATTATAAACATTTCAGAAATACAATTTTATTTTGAAAATTTTTGTGATTTTAAAATATTTCATTATTCGGATTTTTGTCATGAAATTTCGTATTTATCAATATATTTATATTATCGTATATAATTCTGAAAAATTGAAGACATTTGAAAAAAAATTTTTCTTTTGTTTTTGATGATTCTTGGTGCCTTAACATTATTGAACTCAAGTTTCGAAATAAAATAACATCTTAATTGCTCTATTAAAAATCTTTTATAAAAAACCCCAATTCAATTTCATAATTTATTTAAATTTTGTTAATTTAAAAGTAAAATAAGATGGAATAAAAAATGAAAGAATAATATTTTTTTACAAAAATATTTTTTTAAAGTAGAAAAATAAAAATTTTTGTTTATGAAAATTTTTCTGGTTTAAAGAAACAAATCTAATCATATAATTCATAAAAAAAAAATTTATTCTTTACAATTTAATAAAAAATCAAAATGAACATTATTTTACCTTTTTAGACCATAAAATATTTTTTCAGTTTCCATGGTTCGAACGATAATGAAATTTTAATGTGTCTTCTTAGACTCAAAATAAGAGAACCAAATTTCATTGGCAAAATATTGAAAAGAAAACTATTTGATTCAAAATTAATTGTTCCAAAATAAAAGAAAAAATTTAAAACGTGAAAATTTGGTTCTTTCTGCAGTTTTTTTTCGTTGAAATCGAATTCTAAAAGATTATATTTGATGCTAAATATTTGAGTTGTAAAAAGTTTCAAAAAAATTATACTTCAATGAAATTCAAATTTTTTATATTTTTAAATTCATTAAAATTATGACAAGCCATATTCCGTTTTCCTGATATTTCACTTTTTTTTTTTTTTTTTTTTTTTTATTAAAATTTTTAAAAATGTTTTCAGAATAAATCTTCAAAAATTTAATTTATCCTAAGTAACTTTAATATTTTTTGTTGGAATTTTTTTGAAATATTTCAAATAAATAAAAAAATATATTTATTAATCATAATTTTTTAAAAAAAAAAATTATTTTAAAATGAATTAAATGAATTTTTGGATTTTTTGGTTCCAAAAGAAAAATTATTCATATTTATGTATAATCAAACATTTTCAACCTTTATTCTTTCCTTAACCCAGTAATGCAATTCTATTTTGATTCTTTTTTTTTTTTTTGTAAATATTGTTTTGATTCTGAAATACATCTGCACATTTTTAATATGAATAACTGAAAATTTTGTTTGATTTTTCATATTGTCTCAGTATATAAACTTTTTAAATCTGAATTTTCATTTCATGGTGAATTGTAAACTTTTATTTTATCAAATTTATAAACATTTTTTTCAAAATGAATAAATATTAAAGATTTTTTTTTGTTTTTTAAAAGGACAAATTTTTAAAAATATTGGTTCACACACACAACACAAAATTTTTTTAAAATATTTATTATAAATATTTATATATATATATATATATAAAATATGTAATAAAAAATTTTTGAAAAAAATAAACTTTTTTTAAGAATTTAAATCAAAATTTTGTTAAGAAAAAAAAAAAATTTCATTATCTCAAAAACAGAATATTTGCAATTTAATTTTTTCAATTAAATGAGAAATTTAACCAATTTATTCCTTTAAAATTTTAAAAAAAATTGAATTTTTTTAAACTTTCCCTTTTAAATTATAAAAAAAATTTATGAATCCTAAAATTCTCATTATTCTAACATTTTTTTAAAAAATCTTTATTAGATGCTTTCATTTAATATAAAAAATTTTTAAATTTTTTTGATCTTTTTTCAATCAAATTCATTAATTTGAAACATTCCTAAAAAAAAATGTCTTTTATTTTTTATTTATCAAAAAATAAATCTGAATTTTAAATTATTTTTTGACATTTTCCGTCCTGGATAAGAAAAATTACCAAATCCGAATTATAAATTGTTAATTTCAAAAATCAAATCAGGTAATTTGATTGTCAAGGAATTTTTCTTCTCCAATCAATTTTTCTGGTGTCCCCATGTCCACCCTACCTCTGAGGTTATTTATGCAAAAAAAAAAACGTCAAAAATTTAAAAAAATTTACATTTGTTTAATAAAAAAAAATTTTTTTCCGAATAAAAAAATTCAAGTAAAATTATTTCATTTCTCCACCTGAAATAAGATTTTTTTTTGAGAAAATTTTAAATACTTTTGTTAAAAAATTAATAAAAAATTGGCATTTTTTTTTTATTGTGCCAGGCAATATATTTTTTAACTTCTCTAGAAATTTATAGCTTGGAACATTTTTGAATCAAAATATTTAATCTTTTTAAAAAAAATGTCGATGATTTTCGTCTTAAATTGAGATTAATATGCATCAAAACGGAAATTATATTTGCCAACAAGAATTGATTAAAATTTGATTTTCATTGTTGAAAATAAATTTTTTTTTTTTTTATAATATATGATTTTTAATTTGAAATAGTATTAAATATATATAGAATTTTATGTTGAATCAAAATTTTTTTGTTGCAAAAAAAATATCTTTTTCATTCAATCCAATTTTCCCCTTCTGTATGTTTTATTTTTTTTTTTTTTTTTAGTAGATTATAAATGGATTGATCAATTGACAGACACATTTTTTGGAACAATATGCAAATCTCTTTTTTGCATATATATTATTATTTCATGAATATATAATATTTATATAAAAAAACTTTTAAAAGTTGATGATCCAAAATTTAAAAGTTTTCTTTCCGAGAAAAATTTATTAATATAACCATATGGTCTTATTTATTAAAAATATATATATATTTTTTTTTATATTAAGCATTACGCCCCAAGCAAGGCGTGAAGCCACTAGGATGCAGGGGGTTGCAGAAGATTTGGAGCGAGAGCAGATAGGAGTGATAGAAGAAAGGATGAGGAGAAGGATAGTGGATAGATCAAGGTAACTGGAGATGTCGATTGACATTACATTTGAATAGTTGGAGATTATAGCTCTCAGGGAAACAGTAATTGGGAAGGGTGTTCCACAGGCGAGAGGTGCGAGGTATGAAGCTATTGGAGAGAAGAGACGGCTACATTTAAAAAGTTTCTACAGTGAAAGGGTGGGAGCGGGATGCCAGCCTCGTAGGGCGCTTGAATTCATGAAGTCTGGGAACCAGTGAAAGCAGCTCATCGGAGCAATTACCATGAAAGTATTTGTAAAAAGACAGAGAGAGGCGACGGCGCGTCTGTGAGAGAGTGACTGTAGACGAGATGTCAGATCAGGGCCAATTATATTACATATCCGTCTCTGGATCTTGTCAAGAACTCCGAGGTAAACAGAAGGTGCCCCAGACCATATATGGCAGCAATACTCCATGCAAGGGCGAATGGTTGATTTGTATATTTGAAGTATCGATTCCGGGAGAAAAATTTTCCTGGCGCGGCACAGAGAGCCAACTTTCCTCGCGGTGGACGAAGCAATTGACTCAATGTATTTGTTCCATCTCAGGTCAGCAGTCAACGTGAGACCGAGCAGACGCAGAGAGTTGCTCTCAAGAAGTTGACTATCAGACATTCTAATGGGGGGCAGGGAAGGATCTCTATGGTGATTAATAGAGAGTAGTTTAGTTTTGAGGCGTTAAAGTTGACCAGCCAATTCTTGCCCCAATTAACAACCGATTGGAGGTCCATTTCAAGACGAGCGGCCAGGTTAGTTTTGTCAGCGACACTAGATTTGTTTTTGAGGCAGGAGTAAATTGTAGTGTCGTCCGCGTAGATGCCAACTTGGGAATCTATGGCGTCAGGAAGGTCGTTGATGAAAATAAGGAATAGAGTGGGGCCAAGGATGGAGCCTTGGGGAACACCTGCGTTCGTGGGATAGGAACTGGAGGAGAATCCGTTGAGAACGACCTTCAATTCACGGTTTGACAGGAATGATTGTATTAGGTCAAACAATCGACCTGTAATACCATAACCCTGGAGCTTGCGAAGAAGGCCGGCATGCCAAACCCTATCAAACGCTTTGGAGATGTCTAGGGCCACGGCACGAGCCTCACCGTTATTTTGAAGGGCTTGGTAGACGGTTTCAGTGATGGCCGTAAGCACATCAGCTGTAGATCGGGCGTAGCGGAAACCATATTGCTTGTCTGAGAGCAGATCATGGGATGTAAGGTGGTTAACCACTTCGGCATTGATTAGGGCTTCAAGACTTTGCCGAAGAGGGTAGGAGACTAATAGGACGGTAATTAGAGGGGTCAGAGGGGTCCCCAGAGTTCTTAAAGACAGGAACAATTGATGAGGATTCCAGCAGTCAGGAAAACAAGATTCCTTGAGGCAGTAATTATATAGTTTAGATGGGGGGCGCTAGCGAAGGCGCATTTTTTCAAGACAATGGCTGGTATGCCATCTCCACCACTAACCTTGTTGGGGTCTAAATTCGAGATAATGCCCAATACCAATGACGGGGTTATGTTTAACCCGCTCAATAGGGCCTCAGTTCTTTATATATATATATATATATATATACGACAGAATGGCAAATACAGACCTTATGTGATATTTTTAATTTACATTTCCCCTTTTGTTGATTTACGCTGGACAACTGGTTGAATAAAGACAATGGAATTCCAAAAATGCTCATGTATGGTCAACTTTAAGATGGTCATCAATAAACATGGGCCGGCCTTTCTGCTTTTTCCTTCATCCACAATTTAATTGAAAATTGACTTAGCTGCGAATATAAATCAAATTATTACTTTGAGAACATCGTAATTTTTATATTAATGCAGTCAGACATTTTTAATGCTACAATGGCATCAAGAATTCCAAAAAGCATCAAACATTGTTTTAGCTTCTTGAAACTAGGAAAAGGAATAAAATATCTTCTGGATGCATTAATAAATATATATATAAATCTAGGTATTTATTATTTTTAAGTTTCCTGCAATTGAATGAAAATGTAAAATAATGAAAATTTTACTCATAAAACAATTTATAGTTTTTATTTTTAAAATTTTTCTAAATCTGTTTAATTTGCTGGCAATTTTGATTCAAAAAAATACTATTTATTTAAATAAAAATATATTCATATATATATAATGTTTATTTGTTTAAAATTTGGGATGATAAAATTTTAGTTAAATTATAAATAAATCATGCTGAAGAATAACAAACAAATTTTCCTCCTTTTAAAATTTTTATCTTCTTTTTTTTCTTGAAATAATTTCTTAAAATCGAATTTCAGAAACAATCTTTTTGGCACCCATTCATTTGAAAAAAACTGGGAAGTAAAAATGAAGAAATGATTTTTTTTTTTTTGTTACAACATATTGAATCAAATTATTACACACAAAGATTCAAATAATTTCCCCTTTTCTCTTTTCTGTTTTCAGTCCCGAATTGCTGAACAATTGTAAAAACTGAAAATTAAATTTTCATTATCACCATTGAAGATATTTATATAAAATTGATTATATTTGCATTTTTAATAAATAGAAAATAAAATCCACCTATATGTACTGGTTGCAATATGAAAGAATGAAGATTTTACTGATAAATTATTTCAATAAAAAAATGTTGTCATCGAATTACATAAAGTTCTGAGGAGACTGCAAATCAGAGTAAAAAAAGACAAATATTTAAGAGGCAATTATATTATCAAACATTGTACGAGGTTGGGTTAAAAGGCTGACTATGAAGGAGTCACGTTAGAGCTGTGAAATCTTGCATGTATTCATTTCAACTCTTCTTCTTAATAACTGCATTAGGTGTTTCCAACTAAACAGACATTTGACTGTTACAAAGAGACTATTCATCCTATTAGTCAGAAAATTCATTAACAGTTGATATGTTGTCAACATCATTGTGATAGTGGTCCCCAACCAAGTGTTTTTTCATTTTGGGAAATGTTGATGATCAAATCAGGAGAACAGAGTGGGCCATCAACTAGTTCAAATTCACAGTCACGGATAGTATCCATTGAAACCAAGAATGTGTGTACTGAAACATTGTCCTGATGAAATAAGACCTCTTTCATTAGTTTTTCTGGGAATTTGGTCGTTTATACACTTTAGTATCAGCCTCAAAATAGACAAAACGCAAGAAATTTTGAAGACTAACGCCCAGTAAAATATAGTTAACACTAGTAATTTATACAACTGTACAAATAAGAATAGAGGTTCATTAATTGTAAAACAAAACAGAAGCTATAATTTATAAAGTAGAAGTAACAGATATTAATAGCCAAATAAAACATACATAGCATGTACGGAAGTTACATTCAAACGTAGGTGGTACAATTATAGGCCGCCATTTAAGCTAGCAAACCTTAGGTACTCTACCAAACTATGTAACCATGTGGGCATTTGAAAAAAAAAAAAAAACAACAGGGATCCAATTGTAAGGTGGAAAAACTTTTAAAAAAATTTTAAAGTCTTACAACAATTACAACAGTATTTGCAACCTCTGTCAACAGAGAAAAAAATAAATTATGTCAATTCCGGATCCAAAGAACATTTTAAGCAGAAATTCGAAGACTTTCTTAAGTACTTGCTTACATAATAGAAAAATTCTCTTAAATGCATTTATGAAGCTGGATAAAAAAGTAATAGAAATTTAAATTACCCCACCCTTACAATACCGTCCTCCTCCTCCTTTATCTTCTTCTTCTTCTTCTTCTTCCTCCAACTGACCACCTGACTTGTAAAAAACTTTTGAATTATATGTACACTGCGTGCCAAATTATTATCGAGATAACTGTTTTCTAATATTTCAAAAATCGTCCAATCACTGATAATAAATATGGCATCAGTTTGTTTATATTGCGCAGATCAGTAACCTCTCTTTCAGTGATTGCGCAGGTCAGTGTTGCCAATATTGCATGAAAATTTTGTGCGAATTGATTGGACGGTTTTGAAATATTAGAAAGAAAGTTATCTCGATAATAATTTGGCACGCAGCGTATATAGTCGTATTGTTGTTCACTTGTTTCTCAGTATGCTGGCATAGTACTTCCCTCGTGAATTCAGGCGCCCATTTTTTGCCATGTTGATAAAGCTGACTCTCCATCCCCAACGTATCAACCCTTTCAGTATGCATGGCCTTGAAGGCTGAAACCTTTTTCTGCAATTATATGATAACACCAACATGACAAATTTTGTCCATTTTCAATAGAAGTCGCTACTAGTTACATCCAAAGTCTTCTTTGAACAGTCAGAAATCAGTTTACCTGGAAGAACACAATGCGGTTATTAACGAGAAGATTTGGAATTAATTCATGGAATATTTCAAAGCTCTATCATCATTCCTTCATAGTCTCCTCCTAAACTTTTCAGCCCGACCTCCTTTATACTTCAGGATCTTACTACAAATGCTGTACTAGTAACAAAACTTAATTTTATATATCTGGATGCATCATTCAGAAGAATTTTTGCTTCTAGGCAACAAATAGTGACAAAGATCTCCATGAAACACCTGTACATAGCAAAATAGTTTCAAGGTAGATAGATGTTGAAAATATTGCTTTTTTCATTACTTTTTTCATCAAAATTCTTCGTTGAACAACCATGTCAGTTTAACTGTAAGTAAACAATGCAGTTGTTAATAAAAGTGCTACAATTATGCAAGATTTCTCAGCTCTAACATTATTCCTTCATAGTTAGCCTATGGATTTTTAAAAACCATTCCACTATACAACGAAATAAGTAATTTTGGTCAACTTTCAGCAAGAAAAAAAATATTGATCACAAAACAAATAAAATTCAGAAAAAAAAAAGTGTTGCATTCTGCAAAGTGGATCGGTAATCTTGGATATTAAAATGGTTATTTTTCCAGGAGAATGTAAATTGGACATTTACAATGTACGAGATAACAAGTAAGAAAAGATCCTAATTCCCAATTTACCGAAAAAATACTAGAAAAAAATTGAAAAAAATGAAGTCAGAGTGAGATTCAATTTGAGGAGAGTGAAAAAAATTTAATTTTACGAATTTAAATGTCTACAGGGACACGATGAAGCAATAACACAAATCTATCAAAATTCGTACATTTTTCAACAGGACAGTGCAAGCTGTCATGCTTCGAAGTCGACCATAAATTATTTAAAAGAAAAGGGTCTGGCACAATTGGGAAATTTGTCCAACCTATTTTCTTGGCTTGAATATGATGGAAGTTTCTTGGAATATACTAAAAGAGGAAAGCGAAAGATAAATGTCCAAAATTATTGATCAGTTTGAAGAGATAACGAAGACTGAATGAACAACTATTGATTAGTCCTTTATCTTGAATTTATATATACAACCAAAAGCAAAGTTAAGTTGGAAAACAAATATTACGGAGTATTAATCAAACTTCATAATTTTTTTAGTGTAAATTATTTTTAACATTTTATTTAAACATTATAATACTCTTTTTTATGTGTCATGTCCTTTCAGGACGTTGGCGATCATGGCTCTCCACCTCCCTCTATCCCTTGCAGCTCTCAGCAAGTTCCTTCCTTTTGCTTACTCCCTCAGACCACGTTCTGTGATCCACCTGCTCAAGCACGTCAGGTAGGTCACGCGCTGCTTTCTCGTGTCTCTCTTTCCCTCTATTCGACACGTGAGTATCAGATTCTTCAGATTCCTCATTACTTGTCCTAGAAACCAGCTGCCTCTTCCTGTTTGCATCCTCTCCAAAACCTCATTGGTCCGTGATATTCTCAGCATCTTTCTGTAGAACCACATCTCCGTCGTCCCATCGGTCTTTTATTCATCATTGAGGAAATCATCCTAAATTCGCTGCCGTAAAGAAGGACAGATGTTACTTAATAGTATTCTTTTCTTTGTTAACAAAGAAATCCTCCTCTTTGCAATACTCTGCCCAGATTTTGAATGTGTCCTTGGCTATGCCAATACGTCTACGGATCTCAGTGTCCCACTTACTGTCCTCTGTCAAAATGCTTCCCAGATATTTAAGCTTCCGCACCTGCTTGATTTTAGTTTCCCCGATCTGTCAATCGCATTTCGGCCTCATTCTCTTACTGATGACCATGCATTCTGTTTTTCTTGTAATTTAAGCTTAGTCCCTTCTTCTCACCCTCCTTCGTTACCTTCTGTAGGAGGTTTTGTAATTTCTTTTCGTGTTTGCTATCATACTGTGTCATGTGCGTATCTTATGTCATTAAGATTGTGGCCGCTAATGCTGAATCCCGGTAGGGTTTCCAATTCTCTCAGAATCTTTCGCTGTATAGTTTAATACTGTTGCCATGTTTAATCTAGTGCTCCTGCTAGGTTCGAGGTTCTTGACAAAATCCAAAGAAGGATCAGTAATGTAATATATATATATATATATATATATATATATATATATATATATATATATATATATATATATATATATATATATATATATGTGTGTGTGTGTGTGTGTGTGTGTGTGTGTTATAATTAAAAAAAGACTGATGGTAAAAAAAAAATAAAGAGGAAAACTAACCGATTTCGCTCCCGTTGTTCAAAGTTTTTAATCGGGACAAAAAAGAGTAAAATACAATAAATTAGTGAATGATTGATGAGTGGATAGAGAAATAAATATGAAAAAGCGAGGGTGTACTAGAAATTAATGATAACAAGCCCCAGCAAACAATCACGCTGTTTACAGAGAGACGGTTTGAAAGATTTGATATACAGTGTCTCGTACTTTAAGATGAAATAAAGAGTGAAACTGGGACAAAACAGTAAACCAGTCAACAATGAATTCAGCCGCACACTTCCTGTTCTTTGAAAGATGCTCACAATCCGTAGTTATTTGGAATTAGATGATGTGGGAAGAGATTCATTGTCTTTTAATGAATGTAATATAATGCTTTTGACATGTGTTTATTGTTGGTAATATTGTTATTAGCAGGTTGTCGAAGTACTTTCTCCGAAAAGAATGATTTTCTTTTTTTAATTAGGATGACACTAGTAAAATCAGTGTGAGTTTTAGTTTGAATGGTTGTGCAAACATAAATGTTCGTAGATACGGGCTTTTAAATCTCGTGATATATATATATATATATATATATATATATATATATATATATATATATATATGGATTATAGGTGCTGTTCAACTTATAATTACATGAATCATTCATACAAAAAACAAATATAGAGGTTAATGATTTAAATGGCGAGAATACATCTTCGCAAACAATTTCAATAAGATACACTAACCCCGAACCTGTATACGAATGATATGATCCCTGTTTATAAATTTGTCGCAAATTCGGTCCAAACAATAGGAAGGGAACAGGTTGGTCTCGTAAAATTAGGTCCAAACAATAGGACGGAACAGGTTGGCCCGGCACCGCCTACTTCCGGAAACACTCCTCAGCTTCACGACAGCTACAATCCAGCTACAAAAAACTCCACAGATCTTTGCACTCAAATGTTCCAACACCGCCTCGTAGTTCGCTACACACAACTCTCTCGAGTGGTCTCCCGCCGTCACATTTATCCCAGCGAACACCAACCAATTTGCATACGCCCAAGTTCTCCTCTCGCCAATCCTCGCGGCTACGAGATCGCGTTTCCATAAGTCCGACTCACCGTAATGGTGGTGTTTCTTTCTTTGGACCAATTACTGCCCTACACGCCAGACACAAACAAACCCTCTTATGCCGAGAACTGAGGTTAGTCTCATTTTCATGTCCACACTCCCCCCTGGTCTCAAGATCACATGTGGCATTGCGGACGTGGTCGTTTGTTGCGGCACTCCTACGAAGGGGATTGTCTGACTTCTTCATCGGGCTCTCAGAAGGGCGTCAGAACTATCAGCATCAGCATCAGGGTCCGCAGTCAAACCATCAGGCCCGAGGGGCATAGGTCGGATCCACAGTTCATCGTTGGATGATTCACCACTGCTGCTACTAGTCAACTGGTTCGTATTTAGGGCGGGCGGACATCCTTCACATGGTGTGGAGTACCATCGACCAGCACTGCTTGCTCATTGACGATGCCGGTGATTCGCTTTTCTTTGAAAGCTGGTGGTGCACCGGCTATTGGGAGGCTTCACCCAGACGGTGTCCCCTAACTTATACGGCCCTCGTGTTCCCCGCCGATCAGGCAGACACGCGTCAATGCCCTTGTTGCGCACTTGCAGCGATGGATTGCATTGGCGGGTGCGCTTTGCAGCAGCCACGGCATACTTTGGTGTTGCATTATATCTATAGACCGCCTCCGTTATCGCACTGCTTCCTGGCCGCGATCCTCTTCACGCTTCGGTGGCACCGCTCTGCTATGCCGTTGCCACTCGCACATATGCACATCGGTGTCTGAGCCGGATCCCCACTGTCTACGAAACGCCTAAACTCCCCCGCTGCAGAAGGCCGTGTCGTTATCCGTAAGGATCTCTTCAGGCGCCCCTTTCGTAAAAATATGGACTCCAATTCACGGATGACACTGGACGAGTCCTGTCTTACTAATGGGCGCCAGATCGCGAACCTCGCCGGTCCGCAATCTATCAGTGTGAGGAAATGCTGGCTGCCGTAATGGGTTATGTCCATACCCAGTCGGCCCCAAGTCGGTTCTACCCCCAGCTGACCCTTCCGCCATCTAACTAGGGCGGGGTCGATTGACTGGCATGTTTGGCATTCCTTCACCACCGCTCTCACTTCACTTTTGGACACTGACGGATTGGTCAACTGTACAAAATAGCATGTCCGTCTCACTCCGGGGTGCCCACTGTTGTGGTGTATCTCCTTGATTTTGTCCGCCGCCAACAGAGGCAGCACATAGTAACGGTACTGGCTCAGCTTCTTTCTTCATGGCGCCATACCATCTCTGTGGCACACGAGTGAGCCTATCAGCAAGGTTGCAGTTTGAGGTGACAAGCACCGCATCCATAGATAGGTTGTACTCTGTTACCAGCTTTCTTATGGTCTCCAACCTCCGTCTGATCAGCATCTCGCTAGCCGCCTTGGTACGCACCCTGGCCTTGCCTGTCAGTGTGTCTAATATCCAGTGGTACACACATAGCGAATCAGTGTGTATGTGTAATTTCCTGACTTTCCACTGGAGTGCCAGGTTGATGCCTTTTATCACTGCATCGAGCTCTGCCAGGTTGATATGAGCAGCGTCATTCACCGGTCGCAACCAGCAGGCGTCCTCAATCGCAGCCCCATTCTTCTCCAACAGCACACCAATCGCCAGAGAGCTCGCATCCACCCACACGCTCAGTTCGCCTCCCTGCACGCACCAGTCTCCTTTGGCGGGGTCATCCTGCTTTACCCTTGCGATGGTCTCCTTCACCATGCGAACCAACAGATCGTCCCGTTGTTTCATCGTCCCAGCCTTTGGTGACTGCGCTTGCCCTTCTTTTTATGGTGCCTGTTGCCACACGAGTCCATCCACACACTGGTAGATGCCCCACAAGTCTTCCACACAGGGAGAATATAGCTCGCCTCGTGAAGACATCGGGTACTTCAGGAACTGCAGTTCCACGCCCCCATTTTAAGGTCTCTCGCCCTGTTGAACGTTCAGGCCCAAGACACGGGCGCCATCCTCCAAACGTTCTGGGTCCTTACAAGTCAGACCAAACTCAGCCAGTTTGGACCTCACGCGTGATGACGACACAACGCCTTCGTTCACATATATATCATCAAGGTACGCCGATGTCCCTCTTTTATTGTTTCTTCCTGTGACAACACAGCGTTGACGATGGTCTTCATTATTTGGGGTGCCACGTTCAGCCCGAAGCCCAGCCTAGTAAGGCAGTACCTCCTGCCGGCAAACACCACCGCCTGAAACGGCCACATCGTCTCGCTGACCCGGACCTGCAGGTATGCTTTTCTTAGATCCAGCAGGGACACATTGGAACCCTGCTGGCGCCATTCTCGTAGCTTGCTGGCACAAACGCCAGCATCTGCCGTGAACGCATCAACATGCGCGTTTAGTTCGCGGTAGTCCATCACTGGCCTCACCTTTGCTTTGTTGTGCTGAGCAACCGCCATCAGCGGGATCAGGCCTTTGGGAGGTCCAAGTTTCTCATAGGGTAAGGAATCAACCAGCCATCCTTGATCCATTCACGGAGCTCCCCTTCATATGCAGGCCTTATTTGATTGGGCACATGGTACTGCTACCTCTTTCCGCAGTTTGGCTGGTTCCTGGTTTTCCGACCACCTCCATGAGGTGGTCCAAGTCTTCTGCTGCTGGTCAAATTCGACACTAAAGTCCAGCTGGTTGATCCTCAGAGCTGCGCACACTGGGGCCCTCTCCTGAAACTGTACTGCCCCCGTCTGCGTTATGTGAACACCACCTAAAGCTCTGATGGCATCATAGCCTAGAAGCAGGTCAAAACTCAGTGGTTTTTCGAGCACTACTAGCGCCTCGATGTTGGCCGAAGTTTCCAGTTCTTGTAATGGATGTTCACCGCGCCCACCCATAAACACCTTCGTGTTTCTCCACTGATGGTGGTCACCCTGACACACTTCTTCTTCCAAGTGCGGCAGAGGTCCGCGCACACACTATGGTGCGGGAGCAACCGAATCGAGGAGTGCTGAACACAATGTCTCATTAATATAGACCTGAATGATCGGAAGCGCCTCATCTAATTTCTGCTTGGGGAAGAGGTCGACGCTGGCACCTTGCCCCCGCCCCGCTCCCCGCACAATCCCGGACCATATGTCCAGTCTCATTACACCGGTAGCAACGAACAGCTGTCAGTCGCCTCCTGCAGTTCCTCGCAATTTGGCCCTGGCCACCGCACCTATAACATATGACCCCACTCGGGCAGCCCACCAAACAACACCGTCAACTTCGTCAGCTCGGCCAGATACACGTCGACAGTTTCGCCTGGAAGTAAAGTTCTTGCCTCGAATTGTTCCCATGCAGTGGCGGGGTCGATAGCAAACGCCTTGTATAGTGCTGCCTTGATTCTCTTATAATCCTGTTTTTCCTCAACACTGAGCTGTTGATACACAGCGAAAGCCCCGCCAGACAGCCGCAGAGGAATCACGTGTTCAATGCTCTTTATGCCAGACAAGAGGCAATGCAGTTCTACTTTTTCCACCCAGTCAAGTACCGGGGTTGAGCCATCGAACTCCGGAATCAATTTCAGATCGAATCTGTCCCCCATTGTGCCGAAATAGCTTGTAGTAAAATTAGGTCCAAACAATAGGAAGGGAACGGGTTGGCCCGGCACCGCCTACTTCCGGAAACACACCTCAGCTTCACGACAGCTACAATCCAGCTACAAAAAACTCCACAGATCTTTGCACTCAAATGTTCCAACACCGCCTCGTAGTTCGCTACACACAACTCTCTCGAGTGGTCTCCCGCGTCACATTTATCCCAGCGAACACCAACCAATTTGCATACGCCCAAGTTCTCCTCTCGCCAATCCTCGCTATGCTCACGAGATCGCGTTTTCATAAGTCCGACTCACCGTAATGGTGGTGTTTCTTTCTTTGGACCAATTACTGCCCTACACGCCAGACACAAACAAACCCTCTTATGCCGAGAACTGAGGTTAGTCTCATTTTCATGTCCACACTAACTCAAATCTTCTTCCACAGTGAGCAAACCACACCATTGACCTTTATACCTGTAGGCAAAACAAAATCTGAATGGCTAATGTAAATCTCAATGCCATTATAAAAGTAAGATCTACCTCCTGATATGAGTACTCAAAACCTAGCTTCTATGAATTTCAACGCTGCATACCCTCATTGGGTCCTGAGAAGGGAGGAGGAGGTTGAGATCGCCACTAGGACTGAATCGCCGTTAATGACTAGAAATGTAGAATGGTTTACGAGTAAATGCCTATGTGGGAAGATATGTAAAAATCCACGAGGCCTCAATATACACCAAGGCTGAATGAAATGCCTGGACAGGAAGAAACCAACACAACGTACAGGTCAAAGTTCTGGTAAAATGCAGGAGGACTGGAGCCAGAAGGCACCCCACAGAGCCTCGGATCTTCAAGCACCTGTTACTCATTCACCAGGTATGGCACCTGGAAGAGGATTAAATGGCCCACCAACTAACAACAAAGGGGAATGACAGGAGTTTGATAATGACATCACAGGGGTTTTGCAAGTAGCTGCAAGAAGAGATTTAGACCAACATTTAAAATTTATGGCAGCGATCTTTGTTGAAATACAACATCAGGAAAAGATTTACAATTTGAACAGGAGAGAGCACAAGATAAGAGAATTGAGGAGAGAAATCAGAACACTCAGGGAAACAATTTAAATTGACCTGTACTGAAGACTTAAGAAATAAATTGAAGAATTTACACAGAACGGAGTGGAAGAAGAAAGGAGTGAGGAAACGAGCCAGTTTCAAATCGAATCAGTTTGGCTTTGCTAGGTCTCTCCTTTTAGTGATATTTTGAGTCATCAGTGGGAGGAGATTAACATTTATCTTCAAAACTCCTTCTGTGACCCGGCAAGGGATCAGCAATTGGGCCCAAATGATCTGTTGATTACCTAGAGGCCTCTGAAATATTAATTTCTTTCCAGGTTGAAGTCCCTGTGGTCAGAGCATCTGGGTCTGTATCATTACCGAGTCCTAGTGGAGTCCCTTACATTGTATACAACTGATGCACAGGAATACTCCAATTTCTGTGGAAATTGTTAAGATGATCTGAAGGAGAGGCAGAATTGCTGCACAATGGAGGCAAACCAATGGGCTATGGATCCCTAAGGAAGAATTTTCAAAATTTTGTATCATTTCTCTACTTAACACCGAAGGCAAGATCTTTTGAATTTTGGCCAAACGTTTCTCTTAATACTGTGTCAATAATGGCTATATAGACTTATCAGTCTAGAAGGGAGGCATTGTTGGAATGTCAGGCTGCCTGGAACACACGTGAATATTGACACAACTTCTGAGAGAAGTCAGAAAGAACAAGGGTGACTTAATAGTCTTGTGGTTGGACATCACAAACACCTACAGGTCGATTCCACACAAGCTCATAGGTGAAGCTTTAGAACAGCACCACATTCCTAATATCATTGGCAACTTAATCATGGACTATTAGAACAACTTTCAGGTCAGAGTAACAAGAACCACTATGTCTGCATTGCACAGACTTGAAAGAGGTATCATAACCCGCTGTACAATATTGGTAACACTCTTTGCCTTAGCTATGAATATGATTGTCAATGCTGCAGAAAAGGGAGTGCCATGGACCTCAGTCAGGGGTCCGCAGCCATCAATAAGAGCTTACATGGATGACCTTACAATCACAACGAATACTGTGGCAGGTGGCTCTTGAGGGGGTGTTGAAAGGAACATGAACTGGGCTAGAATGAAATTGAAATTGGTTAAATCAAGGCCTCTAGTGATTGAAAAAGGCTAGGTCACCAACAAATATAGATTTACTGTTGTGGGAATAAATATTCCAATGCTCTCAGAGAAATCAATCAAGAACTTAGGGCAAGACATTCAATAGTAGTCTGAAAGATACTGCCTCTATCCGCTAGATTGTTGGCAACCTGGACACAGCTTTATTAAAAATTGATAAATCAGATCTGGCAGGTCAATTTAAAGTGTGGGTATTCAACACTCATTATTACCCAGAGTACTATAGCTCCTTTAACTATATGAAGTCCTGCTCACTTCGGTAGACTTTGGAGAGAAAAATAACAATGTGTTTGAGAAGATGGCTTGGCTTACCTAAAAGTTTAAGCAGTGCTGCACTGTAAGGTAACACAAATACACTAAAGCTACCACTTTGAAGCCTCGATGAGGAGTTCCTAAGATGTCCACCAATCCAGAGAATCTAAAAACCCAAAAGCAAGAGGATCAGGAATAGACCTGGACAGGGAGACAATGGAACGAAATTAAAGAATTAGCTGTGACAGAAGAGTTGGCACACTGACTCCAGTAGAATGCAGTTCCTAATAAAATCGGCCTACAACATTCGCCCAAGTCCAGCAAATCTAAATATATGGGGAATAAATGAAACGCCCAACTGTGTTCAATGTAGGAGGAGAGGTTCATTGCAGCACATATTAAGCAGCTGTCCCAAGGCTTTAGGGGATGGACGGTATCATTAGAGCCATAGCGAATGCAGTAATGTTAGCCATTAGGTTGTGCAAATTTAAAGTAGGGTGTAAAAAGCCATTAATACATTTTATTAAGGCCAGAGGAAATAAAACAACAACAGAAAAAAATACCCCAAATATGCTTTCAACAGCATCCAATTGGCAGCTGATCACTGACCTGAAAAACAACTGAAATTCCCAAGTCACATAGTAGGGCAAAAGTGTTGCCTGCACTAATATATTTCAACAGCCCAAAGAAATTAATAATTTGGGAATTATCAATTGCATGGGAGGAGAATCACACACTTGCTAATGAAAGAAACCATGAGAAATACCAGGAGCTAGTTGAAAGGTGCCAGCAAAATGGTTGAAAAATCTACTTTGATCCAATAGAAATGGAGTGCAGAGATTTTGTGGGGCACTCATTAAGCAAGGCACTAGCAAAAATTGGAATCATAGGAGCAGCAAAAAAGAAAGTCCTGGTGCAGCTGAAGAAGGATTCTGGTGGATATGGCTAAAGGAATGACCCATGGATTAAAGTATAAGACCTTACAATGAGTAAAACTTTTTTTTTTTTTTTTTTTTGGTATTTCTATAATCATAAAAAAGTATATTATGGAAAATAGGTCAGCATAACAATAGCTACTTTTATTTCTAAGTAATAAAATAAAGATCCTTTGTTTTGTGTCATATTTTGTTTCAGAATTCATAGTTATATGGTCTTGGTTTCATTAAAACTGTTTTAACGTGGGTAATTAAAAAGTTAATATAACATTTTGTACGTCCTTGTTAACAAGGTTGGGAAGTAATGTGTCCCAAAACTCTACCAAATTATATAGATTGTAATAAAAGTATAGAAAAGAAAAAAATATACCAAGACAAAGCAGATTAATTTTTTTTGAGTCAAATTAATTATGCTCTTAATCTCTTTTTTCTTTGAATTTCTTAAACTGACTACAGCAATGAACTACTACAAAGTAAAACTAAAACTCACAGTGAAATGACAAGATTTGAGATAGGCTTCCATTTCTGGCCATGCATTGCACTATGACTTTGCTTGAAGTAAAGAATGCCGTGGCTTGATCTAAGAGCAACTGAAATTTGAACTGAATTGCTTTTAGAAATGGAATAAAGTATGTGAATTTTATTTAGGTGTACATTTAAATAACAATGAATTCTAAAACAATGTAAACTTCAATTTCAGATAGTGAAAAGGTTGCAAAAAACAAAATTGGAATTCAGATGTGAAAAGTGTAAATTCGGACTAACTTTAGACTATTCTTATTTAGTATCATATCTGTGAACAACTTTTTGTTTTCTTTACATTTAAGTATTAAAATATGTAAACAGATGAGATAATTGAGTTATTTATGTTGAGTTTTATAAATGGTCTAAATTGCTTTAAAATTTATTAATAAGTATTAATTTATGGGGACACAGTTTTATTGTGAAAATAATTGTATGTATCAAAGCTTAAGTATTTTCTTGATATTCAAATTTACTTTCATTAGAATTTGTTTTCCAGATGTTCTCAAAAAAGGCTATATGGAATACTCTGGTGGATAATGCCTATTTTTGTGTCACTCTCAACATTTGGTGGTGTCAATGGTATTCTCTTTTTACTTCATCAAGGTAAGTTAATCTCTCTTGTCCTACAGAAGATTGATACAAGCACTGGATAATTAATGTTTTAGTTTGCATTCTAACAATTAGAATTTGGAAATTAAACCATGAAGTAAACTTTAATGTGCCAACCTTCTTTAGCTTCAGAATTTTTAGAACTTTGAAAACATTTTAAATATTCAAAAAAATCTGATAAATTACCCCACATAATTTACATTTCATCTGATTATAGTATTTATAAATATAGTAGATGAATGTTTCAATTTAACACAATATTCCTGATTAGAAATTATGAGGAGATTAAAAGAACTAACTACTAGGTAACTTGGTAGTTTTGCAAAATTTTTTTTTTCATTTCTACAGTAAACAAAAGAAAATCAATTTCTTGTTAGCAAATCTAAAGGACCCCCACAAAGTAAACCTGGCAACTGCTCTTGAAAAGACCGTCAATCAGTGGTTAACTGGGGCAAGATATGGCTTGTAAATTTTAATGCCTCCAAAACCAAACTGCTTTCATTTAACCATTTCTGCCTGCCATCAGCATGGCTGATGCTAAACTCAAGAAGAGCCACACTCTACACCTTATTGGCCTCATGTTTTCCCCTGAAATGAACTGGAGTGACTATAATGAATCAATTGTTATGTCTCCTGCAAGGAAAGTTGTCGGTTCACTGTGTTGTGCCAGAAAATTATAAATTTACAATTTGTCCTGGTCTGGTGCTCCTGCTGTACATCTTGTGATTCTTTACAAAATCCAAAGAAGGGTCTGTAATGTAATTGATCCTGATCAGGCATCTCAACTTCAGTCACTTTCTCACTGAAGTAATGTAGCTTTGCAACACCATATCCTCACCTCACTGGACCCATGCACTCCACAAGATTGGCTGTTGGTCCAGTATGGTCCAGTATTATAGGTTAGACACAAGTCTCTGGTTCCCAATGTCAATTTGAAGCCACCCTCCAGCTACATTGTGATTGTTTTGATCCTGGAGAGTGATCATCAGATCCGGAAGCTCTTCGTTGGTCCACCTGCGAGTTCATCAGGTGAGAATCAGGTTAATAGAAAAATAAATATAAGTTGATTCGAAAAAGATTGAAAGGACAAAAGTTTTTTTTCTATATATAAAAGCAAACACACACAAAAAAATAATTCTTGTTGCACAAGGTTGAATTTTCTTTGTATGTGAACAATAACCAAACAAACACAATACTTCAAATAATTTCGGTAAAGAAGAGATGTGGCCTTTGTTTTATCCCTTTTTGGTCTGTTCTACTACAACCTTTGATGTTCTTGTTCTCAGTAGTATTAGTAGCAGCAGGAGTAGTCATACTTAGATGTTAGCGGTGATATTTCGCTTCTTCACCCTCAGCTTCAGCAACACAGTGGACACTTTCTTTTCAATATCTGACGTCTCTCAACTCAGTTCGACTGCATTCGAAAAACCCCAAACTCTTCCTCTCTTCTGGTTGGCTCACCTCTTTATTAAGAGAACTGACCTCTGTGTCCCAGACTGGTGACATGTCTGTTTTTCTAGTGCAAACATACTGACATATTACCAAAGTACAACTTCACTCCTTCGAGAATAAACAATTTACTTTTTCATCAATTGGTTTACAAGGTTCACAACAAGACTATTCTTTATCACCTTGCTATTAATTATTCTGCCACTCTTTGTAAACTACAGAGATTCTTATTTTAAAAATAAATTCTAGATCAAAACATCCTTAATTTTAACTTCGATTCCTATAGTGTCAAAATCCATTTCTTTTTTTAAAAGTTCCAAATTCTTGTTGTTCCATCTTGGTTATTTGAAAATGCCTCTCTTTCACTTGGTTTTTTCTGTTTTAGAGCATATCCTCCTTTATTATCATTATCTCAGGGGTGGTATTGTCCCTGCCACAGTTTCCCTCTGTCTTTTCTACAAATATTTTCATGGCAACTGCTCTGATGAGTTTTTTTTTCCCTGGTGTCCTATTTGAATTTAAAATAAGATTGGCAACTAGGTCTCACCATTTTACTGTTGAACTAACTGGTTGCAACCATCACTTATACTCTAACACTTTCTTTTCTCCCACCTATGGAACTTCCTAACATAGTGGTGTGGTGCTTAGGGATTAAAATGAACAGTTGATTTACCCATGACAAGAAGATTAATGAAGGATGGTAATGCTGAAACACACAGGTTATTTTAACAAAACAAGACAAGGAATTTATGAATTTACATGCTTGAAGTTGTATCAATAGCTCATTTCAGGAAAATAAAAAAAAAATTTTTAAAGTCCATAGTTTCAACGAATTGTCATGAAGAGGAAATGTTTATACAACAGAGTAAATAATCTGACTCAAAATAATATTAAAAATATTTAAACAAAGTTAAGAGAGATTGTTGCTCATAGAAGGGATATACAATTGCATACATTCAAAAGTAGACAAAGAAAGATAGTTTGAAGTACTTAGCTTTCTTAAATTGTTGAGAGAAAATTTATTGAAGTGCTGTGTGCTTGGTTAAAAATTGGCAAGTAATTTGCTGCTGGTGAAAACTTTCACATGACTTCAGACCCTCTTCTCTTAGTAATTTTATTTTTTCATCTCATTTTATATCAAAAAGAATTTTGCATAGGCTCATTACATTTCTTTCGGCTGTGAAGACTAGGTTTTCATTCTCCCATAAGTAATTTCACATTGGCTCACAAATGTATTTCTGTCTTCTTCTCATCTTGCTGGTAAATCTCTCTGAAGGCAAGGTTTTCATTGGTTCAAAGAAAATTTCATATAGGCTCATGAATTCCTTTCTCTCTCTTTCCTCAGTTCTCCAAATTTGTAGGTAGTGACTAAAGGAAGTTATTATTATTTTGCATTTACTATATCACTTCCCTTTCCAGATTTGATTGAGTCCTTTAGTATATTAATAGTAATGATATGTAACCAATCTACCAGTTTGTGTTGTGTTTTGGTGTGTTGTCTTCATAATCCAGGCAATATCTTGTGCAGTATTTCCTTGTGCTTGTGTTGCTTTATCAATATTAGGTATTTTTGCTGTTTCTGAAACAACTGCTGGTTTCAATTTGTCTATGGAAACATTGCTATTCATATCTTCTGCAGTTCTTATGACAATTTTCCTCCTTATTGTGTACTTATTAATTTATCAAGCAACTCTTGTTTCGATTTCTCATGCAATGTTACAACTGCTTCTTCAAGTTTACTATAATCTCCCAACTGTAAAATGATAGGTTTAGCTTGTGGTAATGCAACCAAGACATGATAAAATGACTATATGTGTCTTTAGCCTCATAATATTGAACTATCCTTCCATAAATGAGAACCATGCAATCACAATTTAATCAATGAATGCGGGTGGTTTAATGTATATGATTTGTATCAATTTGCAGACATCTGTGAATGCTTGATTCATCTCCTGTTCATTGTCAGACATCTTCATTTGTTATTAATGCAGTAAAATTAGGTATGTGTTTCCTTGCATGTCAAGAGTCACCAGTTTATAGTGGTGCAGGGCTTAGAGGTTAAAATGAACAGTTAATTTACCCACGTTAAGAAGATTAATAGAGGATAAGAATGATGAGGAAACACATAGGTTATTTTAACAAAACAAGATAAGGAATTTATTTATGAATTTACAAGGTTGAACTTGTATCAGTAGCTTGTTTCAGGAGAATAAAATCAGAAATTTTTAAAGTCCATAGTTTTAGCAAATTGTCATGAAGAGGAAATATTCATACAACAGATTAAATGACCAGGAACAAAATAATATTAAAAAATGTTTAAAACAAAGGTAAGAGAGTTTGTTACTCACAGAAGGGATATACAGTTGCATACATTCAAAAGTAGGTGAAAAGAGATAGTTTGAAGTACTTGGCTTTCTTGGATTGTCTAGAGAAAATTCTTTGAAGTGCCACATGCATGGTTAAAAGCCAATAATATAATGGTGAGTAATTTGACACTGATGAAAACTTCAACACTGGACGCAGTGAGCAGAAATGAAATCTTTCACATGACTGCAGACACTCTTATCTTATTAATTTAATTCTTCCCATTTTATATCAAAAAGAATTTCACATAGGCTCACCACTTACTTTTCTTTTGGCTGTGAAGATAATTTTAATTTCTCCAAAAGCAATTTCACACAGGGTTGCAAATTTATTTCTGTCTTCTTCTCAGCTTGCCAGTCAATCTCTGTGAAGGTAAGGTTTTCATTTCATTTCACATAAGCTCGCAAATCACTTTCCATTATTTCCTCGGTCCTCTGAATTTGAAGGGAATGGGTAAAGGGAGTTATTTTGCACTCACTACAAACTACAATCTTCAAAAATTTAAATGTAATGTCAGTCACCATCTTATGTCTTCTTGAACCCTTTTTTACCCTTTCTTCAATCCTCCCCATTCTCAGTCTTCTCATTATCTTTCACTCCCTGTAACCCCCACCATTCTAGTGACATTATCACTTAGGATGAAATTATTATGTTCCCACTGTATTCCCCCTAGGGTGAAACTATATGTTCCCACTGTATTTTTGGCCAATTGCTTTTCTGCCATGGGGAGGGTCCTATACTAACAACCTTTTCATTGTATATTTTCATTCATATCATGTGGTTTCTTTTTATTATGTAAGTATAAATTATGTATTTTTTTATCCCCTCTCTACATGTTTATAAATATGGAGTATTAAGATTTCATGAAGTGAATGCATTGTTCTCTGTAATTGTGCTATGTATGTTGTGGTAATAATATAAGCACATTCCATCTTTTCTCTCACTTGTAACCATCCACTATAATAAAATAAATTTTTCAGCACTATATCTGAATTAGTCAAAGTTTCATGGGCTTCTACTTAGAGTTGTTGCTATATTACATATATATTTTGTACAAATGCGGCATTATAGTGTAAGGATTATTAAAAGTGTAATTAGGTCATTGAATGTGACCAGTTAAGTTGAAGTTAAGAACATTGATAACCAGCCTTCCCCATTTTTCAGCCTTGTATTCAAATTTCATTTATTCATTCCTATCTAATTGTAAGCAACACAGATTCCCAAATATTCTATATAAAGGTATTCTACTACAACCATTGTTAACTCTTGAAACTCAGCATCCTACCCATTATATTGGTTGTTGATATTGGTTTTTGATATAGTCAGTTTATACTTGGACAAGTCTTCAACATATATATAAACAGGGGTTTCAAAGTTCTTGGCCCAGTTTTCAAAAATCTGAAAAATAACCAAATATAGGATTTTTTTTTAATTTTTGGTAAACTTAAAAGTAGTCTCTCCCTTTACTGCTTAAAATGTACTGAGCATATATGTTATTTGATTACCAAAGTTCTTTTGGTCATTCAACAAATGAAAAATACATACTCTGAAGGAATACTCCAGTATCTTAGTAGATAACCCAATATACAAACAATACATTAATAACTTGAAATTGATATGAAAGAGTTGCTCTGAAAGTACTGCCTCCTATTTTATTATGTTGGCCCTGGCCGATTTTGGTGGATTAACAGTAGAGTTTGAACCTTCCCCCAATAGATAATATATTTTTGTCTTATTACAGAAAGAAACTGGGCATCAATCTGGTAAAATGGTGTTTGATATGAAAGTGTATGAAGATGAGATGTATTATAGAGTTCCTCTATGCAGAAACAATTTCATCAATGTTTGCAGTGGTCTTGAGCTCATTTAACAGTGGCCAATCCATTTCAGTAGCGGTAATAACAATGTGTGTGAAAAACTTGGTTGTGGTGGTGACTATGTTGAAAAGTAGTGTTTTGTAGCTGATAAAATAGATCTATTCAATGATATTATTGTGTTCTGTGTATCTGTTGTAGTTTCCATGGAAAGAAATTGGAGGTATTACTTTCAGATCATTCCTTTTATATCAACAGACTGAGGACATAGTATTGTTACTATTAATGGAAAATATCTATATATGATACTTTAAAAAACATGGTATGAAGAATTAAATCATTTGGATCAAACATCTGGCTTAGATATATAAATGACATCTTCATACTATAGTCACACTAGTATAATTAGAAAATACCGTTGAAAGTTTATAATTTTAATATCTCAGTTGTTTTTCACCTACAAAGCTAAATTATATATCATTTTCAAAGAAAAGATCACACTACTCTCTCTGGAATGTGAAACAAATAATAGATAGGGATTACATATTATACTACTTTTTTGAGTCTCCATATAAATTAATTACACAAGGACTACATTGATGAGAAACAAATAAACAATAGGCCTCAAGGAACAATAAAGAATAATGAAACAAAGCATAACAATATGGGATTTGAGCATATTACAGAGGATGGTAAAACAACACTGAATTGTTTGAAATGGTTATAAGGAAAATATCAGTTCCCACAGACTAGACAAATATATTGACTCACAGTTGTGAGCGCAAGATAGTCTGGGAACAATAACTGAAATTTGAAACAATAGGAGGTTACAGATGTGAAGTAGGACTCTGATGTAATTGTATTAAATTGCTGGAGGGGGAAAAAGAGATGATGAAGTTTTTGACTGTTTTGATGTCCAAACTAGTTAACATGTATAATTTCAATTGTTTCCCCTCATTGATCTGGTTTTATAGCAAAGGGCAAATACCATTTCTTGACCAGGGAGGTAACTGTAGATTACTCCACATACGTTCTTTTTTTTTTTTTTTCTAAATATGAAAGTCTACCAGGAGGTCAAATCTTGTGACTGTATCTGGTGTAAACTGATGAAGTGGCACTACTGGCATCCGCCAAGTTTTCAATTTCAGTTATTTGGATTTCGTGTTGATCCCCTGACAACTCAGCTGGACTTTGTCTGAGTATCTGACATCTAAAACATCTTGATTGACATTGCAGTGTATTGGGAATTTGTGGGTTGGTAACTTTTGTTTATGATGCCTGTTCAGTCCTTCACCTTAGGTGAAAGGTATTTTGTCATTGAATTCCACTGTCTGTGAAGCAGGTTTTACAATGACTGCTGGTGCAATGTTTTTGGTGTTTTAACCCACACAGGCTGTCCTTCAGTTAGATTAGGGCGAACCTTTGTTTGATGTCTTAGATCAAAATCCCTTTTTTGTCTCGCTTCAATGTTGTTATTAATTCTTTTGAAATCAAAGTAAGATTTCCGCTTAGACAAACATTTAGAGAACAAACTGGGAATTGCTAGGATATGAGTACATAGATTCCTATTCATTAACAATTCTGCTGGACTAAAACCATCTTTCAAGGGGGTAGTCTTGTAATTCAGAAGTGCTATGTATGGATCACATACCTTTTTTAACAAGTTCTTCACCGTTTGAACTGCCTATTCAGCTTCTCCATTTCCTTGTGGATAATGTGGGCTACTAGTGAAGTTTCTGAAACCGTAAATTTGAGAAATTTAAAAATTCATTTAAGCTGGCTATTATTAAATACTATTATCTCTGCAATACATTGTCTTGCAAATATTGACTTGCAGTGTTCAACCACTTTGACAGGGGTGAGATTTCTATCCATCTTGAGAAGTAGTCAACAATTAAAAGATAATGATGTCCCTTCAGTTCAAATAAATTTGCAGCAACTTTTTGCCATGGGTAGTCTGGTAACTTTGTGGGTTGGAGTGCCTCTGGTGGATACCTTTTATCCTTGGCACATATGGCACACTCCTCTACCTTCCTTGCTATTTGCTTTGATAGGCCCAGCCACCATACTGTATCTCTCACTAGTGCTTGACTCTAATGTCCTTCATGTAAATGGTCTAGTACTTCTTTCTGTAATTCTGCTGGAATGATGAGTCTGGTCTAGTACAACAAAAATCCTTGTTGAACTGCTAATTCTTGGCACATAAACCAATATAATTTCAGTTCAGTATCTTTGTTGACTATCATTGACCAGTGGTTTACTTTACAAAATTTTATGACCTGATTAAAGATACTGTCTAATAATTGCTTTATTCCAATTTTTTCCAGAAATTTATCACTTATTGAAATATTAGCAATTACCAAATTAACAAAAGAATCTGTTTCAGATTCATTCTGTATATCCTGACTAGTTGAACAACAGTGTCAGCTGTTACTAGTTCTTTTCCTGGTTATTAAATGATATCTAAGACCCTGATTATTCTCATTCAAAACCACTGGATCCTAGGGGTCAGTTCATCTAAATGTTTCTTTTTTTAGAAGCATCAGCAGTGGTTTGTGGTCAGTTTCTATAATAAACTCCAGTAAATCAACTAAGAAATCTGCAAACTTCTTGCAGCACCAGGTAACAGCTAAAGCCTCTTTTTCAAGCTGAGCATATCTTTGCTCAGTCATTGTAAGAGATTTTGATGCATAAAACACTGATCTCCATTTATTCCCTCGCTTCTGTAGAACACCACTTATGCTGTATGAAGATGAAACTGCCAAGACCTCCATTGGATTATTGGCATTATAATTGATTAGAATTAGTGCAGAGCTCAACATCTTTTTTAGAGTTTGGAATGCAAACTCTTGTGGATCTTCTCAAGTCCAAGGGTTTTCTTTCTTCAGTAAATCTCCGAGAGTTTTAGTAACATTCTTAGAAAATTTTCCTATGTAGTTTATCATGCCCAGTAGTCTTCAAAATTCAGACACATTGGTTGAGGTAAGTCTGTTATTGCTTTAACTTTCTCTGGGTCAATTTTAATTCCATCTTTCGTAATGTGTCCATTAAACTTTATGCTACTGACAAAAAAATACATTTTTCATTTAATGTGACTCCTGCTGCCTTCAATTATTTTAAGAACTAGTCTTAATCTGCTATTGTGTTCCTGTTGTTTTTTTTTCACCCACAAGGACATCAATATTACATATAACTCTGGGTATACCTACCACAATGTGAGTCATTTCATAGTAGAATATCTCTGAGCTGCTGCTAATACCAAATGGTAAGCACATATAAGAAAATCTTCCAAATGGTGTTAAAATTGTTATCAGTTCTTGTGAACCTTTGTGGAGTTTTATCTGATGAAAATCATTGTTTGCAGTCTAATTTACTCTGCCAATAATTGATTTTCAGTGGGTAGAGGAAAATTTTCTCTTTTCATGCATTTGTTAAGTTTGGTAAAGTTGACACACATTTGAACCTTTCCATTTTTCTTTAACATGGCAACTATTGGGGTGCACCACTTTGTTGGTGTTTTTACTGAATGCATGATATTTTCTTCTTCTAAATACTGTAACTCTTCTTGAACATTTTTCTTCATAGGAAGTGGCAAGTGTCAAGGAGTTGCTATAGACATTGACTGGCAGACTCTTTTAAACATATTTTATATATATTCTGGAGTCTACCAATGTAGGTTAAGAGCTTTTATTGTTGGTGCTCCCAGTAATGGTTCCCTCAAATTTTCAATAACAAATAAATCTTGTTTAGACTTTGCATTTGGAGTTTCTAATAAATTCTCCACATAAATCCTACACATGACCAATAATTTTTATCTTTTGGCCATCTGGTCTACACAGTTGTTTGTTACATTTTTGAATAATTGGAGATTTTTCCTAAAATAACTTCTGGGGTCTAATGTGACATCTGCTCCAGTATTCAGTTTGAAATTAATTTCTTTACTACATAGCTTTTTAGTAACTTCAGCTTGCCAGGCTTAATTTTATCATTAGTAGTAATAGACCCAAGGATGTAGTGTGGATCTTCTTCCCTGCCAGTCCTATACATTTCTGCATAATGTGCTTTTCTTGAACACATCCAGCAAATTACATTTTTGTCTGAACAGTCATTTTGAGTGTAAGATGGAATATTGTCACAGTATATGCATTTATTTGTACTATATTGACCAGTTGGAAACTAACTCTGAAGAATCACGTGGTCAGAATTGATGGATATAATGGCTGTGGGGGTGGGGAATTTGGCAGAACTTCCTATTTATTCAGGGGTGCAAAACCACTTGGGTTAGTTGCCAGCAGCCATTTGCCAGAGTTACAGAATGCAGGCCCTTTTACCAGACTCCACCAAATCATAGCAGTCGCCTAATTACTTTGCCAGACAGAAGTACAAAGAATTTACCTGAATCAATGATCACATAATATTATAGCTAATATATCTACACTTGCAGCACCAATTAAAATAACTTGTTAGTGTTATAAGAAGAGAGTTGACTAGGCAGTAGTTATTTATTATACTGCTGTAATCCAACTTAGTACAGTTGATTTCATCTTGATCCAGCAAATTTGTTGGATACCTCTTTTCCAGGATCTAAACAAGAAAATGTGGAGTGAGAAAAATCAATTTCTTCATATGCCATGAATGAATCTGTAGCAAAGGCTGTAACTAAGGCAGTCTTTATCTGGTCAACATCTGATTTTGTTTCGTCATCTAGCTGCAAGTAGACTGCAAATGCTCCACCCATTAGTCTCAAAGGGATTACATGATCCATCAAACTTGGGAATTAATTTTAAGTCAAATTTGGTGTCTGAATTTGTCAATTGCCGAAATAGCTTGTGTTTGTCATGTCTGGTTTTCTGCAAGTTGAGAGCACTCTCCTTGACTGAGAAAAAGCACTCTATAGCTCTACTAGCAGTATAACCCATCTTCAATCAGGTCTTTCATTACTGGGAATTTTTACCATTCAATTGAAGCAGTTTAAGTTTAAAGTCAGCCCACCTGAAAACCAATATTAGTAACAACAATTGGGTGCAACTGAGTCACATCCCCAAATGGGTGGTTAACATTTTGAAGGGTGAGCCTGAAAAGGT
The DNA here is from genome assembly GCA_903632075.3 of Acanthosepion pharaonis. Taxonomy (NCBI): domain Eukaryota; kingdom Metazoa; phylum Mollusca; class Cephalopoda; order Sepiida; family Sepiidae; genus Acanthosepion; species Acanthosepion pharaonis. The sequence continues at coordinate 126,001 of CAHIKZ030003101.1, read as the reverse complement.
CCGTTTTTGTGTTCTCAATCTTGTTTCAGCCTCACACACAGCAGCAGTTGAAGAGGCATTTCTCCTCAGCCGTTGAGTTGTTTGATCAGCAGTTTCAATCTCACGTGCAGCACAGTTGGAGAAGCATTTCTCCTTAGTCATTGAGTCTTTTGATGATGATTTTCAGCCTTGCATACAGAAGCATTCAGGTATGCTATTCTGGAAAGCCGATGACTACATTGATCTTCAGACTCAGTGGCTCTGATTGAAGCATACCAAGAGGCATTTTGAGACAGGCAAACTGAACGTTCTAAAGACAATTTGTTATCTCTTATTTGCATAGTGTGACCTAAGCAAGTTCTTTTCTTTGGTGGCATGTCTTAGGCAAGTATGAATGTGTAGGCAAATACCAGCAGAGAACACTGTAAAGCTACAGAGATCACTAAGCTCAAATAACTTCAGGAAAGGTTGGAAAGGTTGCAAGCTTACTTATTACTATGGTGAATGCAATGCAAAACTGGTAGGACAATAACAAAATTTAAATTGGGAATGGCTATAAATGACAATGAAAGCAGTGCCTTAAAACTGTAGTAGTAGGCTTTATGCAATGGAAAAGGTAACCTCACTTGAGAGAGATTGAACGGTTGGCCAAGAGAAGGGGGAATGTGTAATTTGGACTCAAAACCAGCACTGAAGAATTATCAAACAAAATAAATTTCATTGAAATCAGATGAAAACTGGAAATGCAATCACACACACACACACACACACACATTTTGAGAATTATAGATATAGACCAGTCCCAGACCCATGCTGACTATTGGCTAATATCTGCCCAGTATCATTCATATGTAAATTTTGTCAACTCCAGCTACTCTAAGCCAATTGTGGAAGAGGATGTAACTCCTGGTGCTTACCTCACCACATCCAACTCTGGGTCTCTTGTCAAGTTGATCCTATTCTCTGTTACAGTTAGGTGGATTTCTTTACTTAGCAAAGAAAAACTCTTTTTATACAGTTCACAATAACTCAGTTTTCTGGAGGCACTTCTTTAGGTGTACAATCCATACACAAATAATTGTCATATTTTTTTCTCCTCAGTCACTCTTCAGTTTTTTCTAAGCAAAGAAATCCACCTAACTTATACTGCCATGACTTTGCTTGTTGGCCTTTTATAAAAAAAAATATTTTTTATAACTTTAGTGTAGTAAATAAATGTTTAATCATCTAGGTTGTTTTTTTTTAACACATACCTTGTATTTTTAAAGCCAGATGAGTTGTAAAGATAAACTATTGCAGATATGAAAATCTGTTTTAAAATTAGATTAATTGCAAATTATTGTGGAATCATTTTTTGAATTTATGGAGAAATAAATTTTCATATTTACTGGCCAATGAGAGACGTGCTTTCAAGCCCTTGTGAAAACTTGGATGAAGCCAGTGTGACTCTCCATTGTTCAATAAAAAGAACTGCTATTAGCAGTAAAGTAAAAAAGCAATTAAACATTGAGTAGGGAGCATTAGCACTGACGCTTCAAGGATGGAGACTTAGTCCAGCAAAGAGGTCATAAATCTACATAGGGAAAGAAAGAAGAGCCAACAAATTCAAGGCAGATTCATTCAACCCCCAGGACAGAAAATTCATTTTTGCATCTTTCTAAGAAGAATTTAAATGAAATGAACATTCAAGTAAAGTACTACATAAAGCTCTCGAGACAACAACCCATAGAAAACACAAAACCCCTTTGTGGCGCAAAGTTCCTATTCAGTATTCAGTTGAAGAAATTAGGTGCACTTTGTATTTTCTGCCTTGTGCAATTTTTTACTTCCTCAAAGTTTTTCCCTTTTTTCCCATTCTTAAAGGTTGTAATTTTTTTGTCATTGAATCTGTGTCTTTTTCTAACAACTGTAAATTTTTTTCCTTATATCTGATGGTAATCCATTTTTGTAAAGTCAGAAATTTATTATCCTGCGGTAATAGGCACACAAAAGGAATTTTTTTGTTCAAATTTTGTATTGTATCTCTTTTTTTGCCTTTACTTGTATATTAAATGTTTTCCATTAAAATTTTATGCAGTGGGTGGATTTTGTTTCATGATTTGAACCTATTTGACTTCAAGGAGAAGAGAAGCAAATGTTCTCTTTTTCCTTTCTATTCCTACTAACTAAAGCACAAGAATTAACTTTAAAACTGTAGTGATACTGGCAAATTAATATGCCTAATTTGCATAAGTGCAAGAGAAAGCCTATATAACTGGTCACTGAGAATAACGTGAAAAGAAGACAAGCTTAGCGACTGACTAGTGCTAAACTTCGACTTCACAACAATGGCGTCGCCGATAGGATCCCATTTGTCTCTAGAAGATTCAGATTTTGTAGATGGATGGATTCGCTGTTTTTCTGCAAGTGCAAGAAGTAAAAAGCTGAAAGACAACAAGGAGAAGAGAGGCAAAAGTGAAATTACGGATTTATTTTTGGCTACAGCTGGATGCGAGGCGATAATGAAACAAACTTGGAAAACCTGACTTTCGAAAAAATAAGTCAGATTATAAGGAGAAATATGAGAACCAATAAAAAGCTGGTAGTGACAGAAAGAACGAAGTTCATGTCAACGAAACAAGAAATTGACGAACCAATTATAAAATATCTACACCGTCTACAAAATGCGTGAAGATATTCCGAATTTGAAAAACTCTGACAAGACAAACAGACTATTGAAGAGGACTTGATTCAATTAAGGTTAATTGAAGGTATGTGCAATGCATCACACCGATATAAAATAATGGAACAACTACAAATAGGAAATATGTCATTGAATTTATACAGCAACAAGAATTAATATAGAAATACAGCCATCAAAAAAGTCAACCCAGCGAACAAATATTCACTGATACGTACATGTTAAAAAAGATAAGAAAATGTTCATATTGTGGACATGAACACGAAATAAAAAGGGAAAATTGCCCAACATTTGGAAAAACCTGTACAAATTGCTTAAAAAAGAACCACTTTCAAGCAGTATGCAAATTCAAAAAGAAAAACGTTGAAAGAGTTGAAGAAAATGAAACCAATATGGAAGTCTTCATATTAAAAAATAAGAATGTAGAAAAAATTGAACAAAAAAAAAGACATTATACTAAAGGTTAAAATCAACAACTGCAATTTAGATATGCAAATTGATACTGGGAGTGAAGTAACGCTGATACCAAAAAATTTTGGGGAACGCATTGGAAAGCCACCTTTACGAAAAAGCAATTTACAACTCCGCCAATTTGATGGGTTGGTCATAAAAACTTTAGGATACTTTGAAGGTTCCTTGGAGTTAGAAGATAAATTTGAAGTAATACCTATAATTGTCACAAGTTGTAAAAAGAACAATGGACTTCTTGGAAACAACATGCTTAACATAAATTCTACCAAATTAATTAATGAGATAAAAATGGAAAAAACCAGAAAGTTAAAAAACTATAAAGCGAGTTTAAAATTAAAAGAAAATATCTCCCCCTCTTATTATGAGGCACGAAAATTACCAGTACATTTGTTGCCATTAGTAGTAACAAAACTATGAAAGTTAATAGAACAAGACTTTAATAAAAATAGATTTAAAAACAGCATACCACCAAATACCAATAGACGATAACTTCAAAGAAGTAACCACGATAAATACGCCAATAGGGTTACTAAGATGGAAAAGGATGCCATATGGAATAAAAACCGCAAGCACCATATTTCAAAGGGCCATCAAACAGGTTTTAGAAAATATGAAAAATATGATTTGTTACCAAGACGATATATGCATAGGAGCTACTAATGAAAATGAATTAAAAAAGAAAACTGACATAATCTTGAATAGATTAAGAAATGCTGGAATGACAATAAATGAGAAAAAATGCGTAAGCAATTGTAGTAAAATATCTTTTTTAGGTTATTCCATTTCAAAACAAGGTATATCACCAGACCAAGCCTTGATAGAAAAAATACTAAAAGTAGCTACACTTACAACTAAAAAGAACTGGAGTCTTTTTTGGGATTGGTGAATTTTTACAGGCGATATTTACCAAAATACACAGACTTGACTGAACTGTTTGTAAATTTAAGAAAAAAGAATGTTGAATTTATTTGGTCAGAGGAACAACAAAAAACTTTTGATAGATTAAAAGTAATTATGGCAAAGAAACCAGTAGTGAAAATGTTTGATCCAAAAAAGGACATTACGTTAACCACAGATGCAAGCGAACATTTGATATCGGGAATATTATCACAAGAAGGACATCCGATAATGTATTTATCAAGAAGACTAACAAACACCGAATTTAATTATTCAAATATAGAGAAAGAAGCATTGGCTATTGTGTGGACAACTACTAGAGCCCGACAATTTTTAATTAGGAAAAATTTCTGTTAAGAAGTGATCATAGACCATTAGAGTTTATATTTAACCCAAGGAAAGAATTACCCAAAGTCATGACATCGAGGATACTAAGATGGACAATAAGATTGATGGCATTTGACTTTGATATAGAATATGTCAAAGGAAATTCAATTCCACACTATCAAGATTGCAATTTTACAAGGAGTCAAAAGATAAAACGGAAGAAGAATTTGAAGATGCATTCTTACATTGGGTAGAAGCTGATGTTTTGTCTTTAGATAGTACTGGATCATGTCTAGTTTCCGTAGCCATTCTAAGTAGGATAATATTGAGAATAAGAAAAAACTCATGGGGAAATTGTTCTAGGGCAGAAAGACCCTACAAAGAAATAAGACAGAAATTAACGATAGAACATGGAGTGATTTGTAATGGGGATCTGGTAGTTCCCCCAGAAACACAAAAGTGTACATGATGATATACACTGTAGAGTAGCGGCCACACAAAAAAGGATAAAATTAGAAGCATGGTGGCCGGGATATTCAAGAGTCGAAGAATATATAAAAAGGTGCAAAAAATGTAAAGAATTAAGAAAACTTTACACAGACTACTTTACATTCGTGGCCCAGAAAAGTGGAGCCATGCAGTTGGGTGCATATGGATCATGCGTATATTACTGGAGTGGGACTCTTATTAATTCTAGTAGACTCTTTTTCAGGCTAACCTGAAATAATCCAGGTGCCAGACCAAAAAAGTTCTACAATAAAACAGGTTCTAAGGGTCATATTTTCCAGAAACGGCATACCAAAAACTCTGGTATCTGACAACGCACCAGAATTTTGTGATGAAGATCTTAATTTATGGTTAGAAAAAATAGGATGTAAACCGTATAAGACACTCCCATATCACTCTCAGTTGAACAGTTTAGCGAAAAGAATGGTGCAGACTGTAAAAACGGGACTAAAAGCATGCTCTCCGAGGCTGCTTTTAAGCTATCGCACAATACCACACGCTGGAAAACTAGAAAGCCCATCAGCTTTAATGGGAAGACAAATTAGAACTCTGCTAACGATGTCGTATTCCACAATTAAAATAATGTGGTACAAAAAGACCAAACAAAGAAGCAAATACAGAAAGGGCAGAATTTATCATGCAAAAAGGCCATAATACAGCTATAATAATTAGAGAAAACGACAACAGTGTATTAGCCCATGCAGATCAAATAAGGACCCAGGGTGAATATGAAGAGCAAAATAATGAAGAAATGTCTAAGATTCCGTCCGTTAATGATTTATTAGAACAACCATTACAGAATGAAACATCAGAAGATGAAATAAGTGGGCCAGAATGAGTTGGAAAGTTCGGACAAAGATCAAATAATGCAAGAAGATTACAGTGTAGCGCGGGACAGATCTAGGTCTCCCAGAAAAAGAAATATGGGAGAGAGAGAGAAGTAGAGCAAAGTAATGAAACTATCATGAGAAGAAGTACAAGAACTACTAGAGGTATAAAACCTATACGTTTCAGGGAGATGTAGTGACACTGGCAAATTAATATGCCTAATTTGCATAAGTGCAAGAGAAAGCCTATATAACTGGTCACTGAGAATAACATGAAAAGACAAGCTTAGCGACTGACTAGTGCTAAACTTCGACTTCACAACAAAAACTAAACTAGAGAATTTATGCATGAATTCTACCTTTTATTTTGTTAAAAAATTATTTTAAATGAAATTTCTGTTTTCATAAAAAAGTAATATCTATCCAGTATTCCCGACTAGAGTTACTGTATTAACTTTTAAACCCAAAGCTGAAGAATTGGAGAAAAAGGGTGCATTTGTCTGCCCAGGGAGGGGATGGGGTACAATGTAACATGGTGACCAAATTATTTATTATTGTTTGTACACATGCCTGTTTTATCTCTGTCAATCCTTGCTCCAAATTACACAGTAAAAGCAAGTCATTAGAACAGGATATAACAGATTTGACGATCAGGGTTTTTTTTTCGTATTTTTTTACCTGCCTTAGTGAATGAAATTTAATCTCACTTATTTTTTCCTTACAAAAAAAAATCATGGTTGTTTCATCAGATGAGTTAAGAGATTTTGCCTCAGCAGCTGGAACAGTTTGAGAAATCACAAGTGAATTTAATAACAGTTCTGACACAGCAATTTCAAATTCAACTGGCTGCCCAGAATGCAGCAAATTCAAATGAAAACAGTTCTGTCGATTTTCTGGCAAATTCTATTTTGTTGAGTATGATCCTTCTAATAACATTAGTTTTTCTTCGTGGTTTCAATGTTGAAGGGACACTTTTGAATACAACTTTTCACACAAAGATGATACAATGAAATCAAAACTTTTGCTCTGTAAATTAGGAACTAAAGAATACAAGCATTTCACAATTTTATTCTGCCCAAATTGCCTTCAAATTTAATGTTCATGGAAACTGTTGACCAGTTAACTGAAATTTAGGTATTCAGCAGTCTCTTTTTCACATCAGATAGTCCTGTTTAAAAATAACAAAAACAAGTTGGATGACTACGTAATTTTTGCAGGCTTCGTTAATTGTGAAGGTGAGAAATTCCAGCTTCAGACATTAACTGAAGACTAATTTAAATGTCTCATATTCATTGCTGGCCTTAAATCTCTAAATGACTCTGATATGCACATACAGTTATTATCCAAACAGGAGTAGGACAAAAACATAACTGAAAGCTCTCACAACAGAATGTGAAAGACTTTTAAGTCTTAAAGAAGACACAATAGTGGTTCAACAACAGGACTCACATCCAAATTCATCCACAACCAGCAGTGTCCAAGCAAAGGAGAATTTATCACATGTAAAAGAAAACTCCTTCTGCATGTTGGTTTTGTAGTGATTGGCATTATTCTCATTCCTGTCCATACAAAAAACATAAATGTCAGTTATGTTACTGTAGTTAAATAAGGTCATATTCTTCTGATATTGCTCATACAACACTGAATGCTGCTGCTATGTGTCATGTATTGAGGTAGGGAACTTATTTTCCTTTGCCCCAGATGCAAGCCACTCTGACTCACTTACTTCAATGTAATTGTTCACCACAGTTACAAACATGGACACAAGGAAAATTTTTGTTGTCTCTTGGGAGATCAACCTTTCAATTCTACTTCAAAGGCAGTCCAAAGGAAATCTGTGAATAAGTTCACATTTGGTGTCACTGACTTTTAAAGTTGAATTTGAATCTTGCAGAAAGTATATTACTGTTTCTGTCAACGAAATCTGAGTCCATTTTCAATTTGATACAGCTTCAGGCATTACCTTAATTTCACAGTCCATGTGGGAACAATTAGTGAAACCAAACTTATTGAAAATGGACCACATTGCTTGGAGTGCTTCTGGTAATGAAATTCTGCTTTCCAATGAGTTGAATTGCAGTGTTTGTCTTTTTGAGAAAAGTTTCTCTGGTACATGTTACGTCACAGATTCTGGTCTCAATTTGATTGGTCTTGACTGGATATACTTACTGGATCTTTTCTTTATACCACTCAACACTGTGTTTAACACATTTGTTCTTTCCCCAGTTTTCAAGATTAAAAACTACTTTGCACATTCTCTCAAAATGAAGTTCAATGATGTTTTCATAGAGAATCTAGGGTGCTTCGCCAAAGTCAAAGCTACCCTCAAGTTGAAACCTGATGTGATGCCAGTTTTTAGTCCCAAATGCTCTGTTCCTTATGCAGCTCTTGACTTAGTAGAAAAGGAGTTAAATCGCCTCCAGCAATCCAGAGTAATCCAGCCAACAAATTACTCTGCATCAGCAGTTCCCACTGTTGTGGTCAATAAAGCAAGCGGTGATTTTTGCATATGTGCAGATTTTTCCGCAGGTTTAAATGACTCTTTAGAAGCACACCACTACCTGTTACCCACACCAGAAGATTTTTTCACTAAACTTAATGGGGGATCTTGCTTTGCAAAGATTGATTTATCTGATACTTTTTTACAAATAGAAGTTGATAAGGATTCGAAGGAACTGTTGATGATCAACACCCATAAAGGTTTCTTCCTATACAGTCAGCTTACTTTTCACATCAAGTCAACATCTGCTTTAATCCAACAGGTAATGGATGATATGCTGACTAGTTTAACTGGAACTTGTAGAATAACAATAATAAACAGCACTTACCGGCATAAAGGTCCCAGCTAGCATCCAGCTGGCAGACAAAAATAAAACAGGTTGTAACTTAATACAAACCCTGCAAGCTAACTGATGAATCAAGCTGGTATTTATATAGAAATACCTCCACTCAGGTACCAGCAGCCAATCACAGCCCAAGCAATGGACTATCCCACTTTAGCACAATGAGATGCTCCATGGCAACATAAATAGCTCTCTTTCTAAAGGTTGGATTTTTATTCACTTAGCTTTTAGACCTTCGTTGACTGCTATTTTGACGCCCATTTGCTTTATAGATATTGTCCCTTGCGTATTGAACGTCATTTTTGTCAAGTTTGTTTTTTATTACTGTCTTTTTGTGTTCTTACGAATTGTTTTGAAAAGATTTTGATTTTTTCTTTTTTTACCCTCCTCTTTTTTTTTAATTTTTAGCTACTTTAAATTTTTTTTTATTCTAGATTTCCTTTTTGTTTTTTCATTTTCTCTAATTTCTCTTTTAATTATATCTTCGTTTTCTTTTCTTTTGTAACCTCTGTCTGTGTTTCGTTTTTGTTTTGACTTACTGTTAATAATTCTTTTATTCTTTCCCTTTTAATATCCTTTAAGTTTTCCGTGTTTTTTTTTTGTATTGTATATTTGTCTATTTAATTTTTCTAACCTTTATTTGCTGTCTATTTGTCCATTTATTTTGTTCTAACGTTTTGTATTGTATAATTTCCTATTGTTTATTTTGGTGGCGGACATTTTGTAAATTGTAACTAGCTCTGCCTAGTTTTGATACTTTCGTATTTTCTTTGTTCTTCTTTTTTGTCTAGCGTTTTTGCATTTTTCTTTTGGAGTTTTTTCTTTTTTTTAATTTATTGTTTCACTTTGTCTAATTTTTATTGTACGTTTTATTTCTTGCTGTGTTTTTATTTGCTTGTTGTCTCGCTTTCGGGTGAGCTTTGTGTTTTTGTGTTTTTTTTTTTTTATTCCTCTCCCCTTTTTCCCCCTCCCCTTCCCTTTTAATATAAAAAAATGGAAAAGAAGGAAAAAAAAGCACCTTCTTTTTTGGCTATTAAAAAAAAAACCAATTTACAAGACTATAGAAAGTCCATAAGAAAGCACTTATTCAACCCCCCGCCCAAAGACCCACCGGATAAAGACAATCTTAAAGATTACCCAGCCCTAGAACCAAGTTCCCCTTGCAAGGATGACATCGCTGGGAAAAATGAAAGTCTACCTACTATAAGTATGGAGGCCAATAATGGCCATAAAACCCAGATCGACATGATAGCCAAAAATGGCTCTCAAAACAAGACTGAGGCCGGGGAATTGCCCTCTTGTTGGAAGTCCCCCAAGTTGTATTATCAATGTAGTGGATTTCTTGGAGCGAGCTAAGAGCTCGCACACCTTGTCGTGAAGGTGGACTCTTGGAAGACGCCCAGGAACTAAGAAAAATTGAAACACGAATAGTGTCAGTTTTTTCGTGGACAAGCGTACGCGCAAAATTTGTCGCTCGACGAAAGACACAGTGATAAAATCACTGGAGTCCTTTGGGTTCAAGCCCCTCAGAATTGTGAAAGGAGCCGGCTTTTTCATGTGGGACGTATTGTTACCCACGCCGGAAGATTGCATGGCAGCTTCGAGCAAGGACTTGATCACCAAAGATCTGATCCTGCGGACCGAGTACCTGGGCCGAAGAAGGACCAGAGTTTCAATATATGAGGTCCCTCCTCAGGTTCTCGGGGAACATCTCGCGGCCTACCTGTCCCAGTTCGGTGAAATACTGGCCGCATCTTGCGATAGCCTGAGCGGGGGGTGGAGTTTCGATATTCTTTTAGATCAAAAAGCCTTCTTCTCCATCCCCAACTGTCTGGTAGTAGGGAAATTGAAATTGCCGGTCATTGTGACCGGCCGTAAACCGGTATGCTGGAAGTGTGGAAAGACTGGTCACCTTTCCTCTTCCTGCCCAGAGAAGAAGGCCTCTGGAATTCAATCTCCCATTGACCAGAATCCCCCTCTGACCGAGTCTTTACATACCGCCTCGCCTGTAATGAGCATGCCAGCTTCTGGGACCGGTAGGGAAAATCCTCCGGTTGGTCAAAAGACCACATTCTCCAAAGAGCCTTCGCCCACTGTTAGTGCAGTTGCAGAGAAGGGGGAGGGGGAATGGCTAGTTGCTGGTAAGGCCAGAGGGAAGCGCCAGACAGCGGGTCCTCAGTCCCCTGAAGCCCCAAGGATGAAAGGCACTAACAGCCCCACTCCCTATGGCAACAGTAAGGGCGATACCCCGGCCTCTCAACTGTCTTTCCAAGAAAAGCAAAAGAAGTACAACCCCCGGATTTGAAAAAACCGAAAAAATTAAGGAACTTAAAAAAAAATTAGATAATCAGCACAATTCTCAATCCCAAAATCCAACTCCTTCCACGTCCTCTACCCAGTCCATCCCCTCTCCTAAGAAACGACCTTCACCCCAGATAACTCCTTCCAAATCATTTCCCCTCAGTAGAGATCCCAGCCCTTACAAGCATAGATCATTTTATACACCCCTCAACACACCCACTCCTTGCCCTGTTAAACATATACCCTCCTGCACACCTCTGCATACTCCCAGTCATTCCCCTGTTAAAAAGGTGGATATGCCACCTCCCGCTTCCAAAAGACACAGAAGCCCCTCAAAAGAGGCAAAAGAAAGAAAAAAGAAGGCACAGAAGCCTATTTACAACACAGTAGAAGATGTTTGCCGTATTTCCCCTGCCCAGGCCGAGAGAGCCAGGGATTATGGAAACCGCGTTAAGGACCTTAAATATTTGCTATCAATAAGGCAGTTTGCTGATCAAGACATTGAGGTCCCTCAAAATTTCTCTTTGGCCCAAAGGGTTCTGACAGTGATCAGAAGTGGGGCCGGAGCAAAACAAATTTGGGCAATGCTTGAGGAGGCCATCAGTTCATATAAAATGACGTTACCAATTGCAATCACCCATAACGAGCAGTTAAAAAAATTAAAACAATTTTGTGCAGGGAGGGTCCCAGTTTTAGTTCACCCCTCCCTATATAGAGCACTTAAAATGACTTTCCCCTGGGATATCGGCAGAATCTCCCAAGACGGTACCATCAAGACTGAGATGGGCCATGGGTCTATGGGAGAGGCGGTCGGTATCCTTACCCCGTCCATGTTCAAAACAGTACTTCAACCCTAACCGGTCTTCACTATGGCTCTCTGGTTAGCTAGTCTAAATGTCCGGGGCCTGAGGTCCGAATCTCGCAGGGCGAGGCTCTCTCGTGACCTTCAGCGCCTCGGGGTGAATGTATGTTGTGTGCAGGAGACCAGGTTTTCTTCTCATGACCGTGAGGACATACTGTCTAGGGGGTTCACCCTTTATTCAGCATGTTTTGATGGTCGTTCGAGGGGTGTCTCTTGGCTAGTGAGCAAGTCTTTGAAGGCTGCATGTACCCTTGTCTTCGCGGATCTGGCGGGCAGACTTTGCGTGCTGGATGTTACCATAAAGGATAAGGTTCTACGTCTCATTGGGGTTTATGCGCCCAATAAACGTGCCGAGTGGCCTGCTTTGTTTTGGCAGATCGCGCCGCTTGACGACACCTCGTCGGGTAGTTTTAGCGGGGATTGAATGCCGTCCTTGACCCCGATATAGATCGTATAGGGCAAAAACAAGGTACTAACAACACGGACGGAAACCATTTCGGGGCTTTATCGATGGGTTTGATCTTGTCGATAAGTACCGGAATAAACACCCTCGGAGGTAGCATGGACTTGGACAAATAGTGGCAACTCGGTTCCTGGGACGCTTATGAGCTACCTCGACTGAGTCCTAGTTAGAGAGTCGATGTAGGGCTCTTAGGGTGTCCAAGCTTCCATTACATAGTTTATACGGATCATAGGCTTGTCCGGGTCCGTGTAAACTTAGATAAGCCTAAGGTTAGAATGGCTGGTTACTGGAAATTTAACTGTTCATTATTTCGTGAGCAGGATTTCCGGGACCAGCTGCTACTAACGATTCAGAGGGAAATTGACAGGGGCGGTTGTGGGAAACACCTGGTGGAATAAATTAAAATCCAAAATTAGAACGTTTGCTGCCGATTTTAGTCGTCGGCTCAATCTAGATAGATTAGCGGCGCAAACAGCTTTAGAAAATAAAGTTGATCGGGCAGTGAAATCCTGTGTTAGTGGGGAAATAGCCATAGCTAAGGCAGAGTTGGCCTCCTTGCTTATCAAGAAGGATCAAGCTCTGGTAGTTAGGGCTAGATTAAAAAGAATGTCTTCTGAGGCGACGAATATGGCCGCTGAACTGCATGCAGAGGAGAATCGGAATGCGGCTAGGCAATATATAGCGTGCGTCACATTGCCGGATAAGCGGTCCGTGACTACAAACGCGGGCATATGCGAGGCCTTTCGAGATTACTTCCAGGATCTTTTCACCAGGGATCCTGGTCTGAGTTCTGCTCAATTTGACGCCTATTTAGCTGACTTTCTCTGCCTCTCGGCAGCTGAAGCGGCTAGGTGCGAGGGTCCCATTACAGAGTCAGAAATCTGGGAAGCACTGAAGCAGTTTAGCCTGGATAAGTCTCCGGGATTAGATGGTCTTCCCTACGAAGTTTACTTGAGGTTGTCGCCCGTTTTTGTTCCTTTGCTGGAACTGATTTTCAACCACTGGATGAAGCAGGGGGTCTTTACCTCAACGCTTCACCAGGGGTGTCATCAAGTTGCTGCGTAAGGACAAGAACGGTGGGGATGGGTTAGGGAACTTTCGCCCTTTAACGATGTTAAATACTGACTTAAAGATTTTGGCGAAGATCTTAGCCAACCGTTTGCAGCTTGTCCTGTCTAGTCTGATTGGCCCCGAACAGACTTGTGCTGTGAAGGGCAGGACTATTCAGGATAACCTTCACATGGTATGCTTGATCTTAGAAAAAGTTGACAGTGAAGCCGCGCTGATCAATTTAGATCAGTCCAAGGCCTTCGATAGGGTTGACCATCGGTTTCTGGAGGCTGTCCTTTCAGCAGCCGGTTTCGGAGCTGACTTTCGCTCCTGGATCCGACTTTTGTATGCAACCCCCGGTGCGCTGGTGGAAGTGAATGGGGTAAGATCGAAGCCTTTCGTATTGTCTCGCTCCATTTGTCAAGGTTGTCCGCTCTCGCCTTTGCTTTACGTTCTTGCGTTGGAACCATTCCTTCACAAGTTAAAGGCGAATCCGGTCCTGCGCGGAATTTCCCTGCTTGGGGCTTCCACCTCAGCCAGGTATTCTGCCTATGCTGACGACGTTTCGGTTCTTGTGTCGAGCAGAGCCAAGATTAACGAAGTCAGCAAAGAGATCAGTGGGTATGAGATGGTGACAGGGGCCAAGATCAACCGCGATAAGTCTGTTGGCTTGCGGTTGGGTGCGTGGAAGGGAGTTTCTCTTCCCGGACCTTTCCTCTGGACAGATGGGCCGATCAAGATACTCGGCGACTGGTTCGGTCCTGATCTCCAGTTGGAAATGAACTGGTCGGAGGTACAAGGGAAGGCCGAGATCGCGGTTAATCTGTGGTCTCGGAGGAGACTTTCCCTGAAGGGAAGGGCAGAAGTATGTGTTTCACACATCTACCCGATTCTCCTGTACCGACTCTGTACTTCCATTCCCGTATGCCAGACTAATTTTATTAAATACGGACCTTGTTCTCTTTCTTGTGGAGAGACAAGGCCCCTATGGTAACTTCAAGCGAGATCTGTTGCCTTCATCCCTCTGAGGGCGGTCTGGGTATGCCTAGCATTGAGATTCGTCAACATATGCTTCGCATTACCTTTCTAGACCGAATGTGTCGCGGATCGGATGAGGTGGGTGCCTTCTGGAAAGAAGATGTCCGTAAACATTTCCCATCCCTGAGAAGTGTGCACTTGTGCGAGGAGGAGGCTGGTCGTACACCCCGAGCCGAGTGCTCCTTCTACCGTGAATGTCATCGTACTCTGAAACTCCTCTTACGGACATCAGATGGCCTCTCCAACGCCCAGGCGTTGTCTCGTAAGGCATTGTATCAACTGTTAGTTAGGGGGGCCGTTCAAGATGATCTGATTGGCGAGCTCGGTCTTATGAAGCAGGAGGCTCGCTCGATATGGCCTTGGGCGCCTGGGTTGAAATGTCTCAATAATGATGAGGCATCACTCACCTGGCTGATGATTCGTGGAGCCCTCTGGGTCGGCAAGAGACTTTGTGCAGCAGGCTTGGAGAAATATCCAAACTGTCGTCGCTGTACTGGGGAAGTTGAGACCGTTGGTCACGCCTTTTTTCGGTGCAAGACGGTAGTGCCGTTGTGCAGGTTTGTTGAAGGCCTCATGGTTCGCATGCTGCAGGGAAAGTTTTTTGTCCTGGAAGCCAGTTCTGTTTGTAGCAATGTGGTCCTGCAATTGACGAAGGCTGAACACTGTGTTCTGTTGCTTACTAGAGGTAATGAGAGTCGTGATTTGGACGACGCGTCAGAAGGAATTCTATGAAGGCGAGAAGTTCACCTCTTCCCAACTGATCTTGTACTTTAGGCATCAGCTTAAAGTCAAGATTAGGACGGAAATGCGGTGGCTCCCCTCATCAGAATTTGGCAAAAGGTGGGTGAATCTTGCGCACCTGTGTCGAGTAAAAGGGGCTGACTTGGAGTGGCATTTTAATGCCGGTTAGGCATCAGGATATTGTTTTCCTGGGTTGAACATGGGCAACCCTTCCCAACAGTAGGTTAGTTTAGGTTTTTGTAGTTGATTTTTTAGTTTTTCTCTCCTTGTTCGGTAAACTTAGCTCATCGGCCCCTTTTATTTCTGTCCCCCTTTTTTTTCCTTTAGTTTAACTCCCCATCCCCTCCCTCGTTTAGGTGGTCAGTGATGTCAGTTCTCTGGTGGATGCGGGGCGCCTTTCGTTTCGCGTGTGTGTTTTTTGTATTTGTTGTTGTGTATGAATATGTGTGTGCCTGTGTGAATGCTTTGGAGGAATGAGTGTTTTCTCTATTTTTCTTAGGCCCGCATCGATTTTGTCCGGTTAACTGATATTTCTGCCACATTTAAGGTTTGTGGGGGTTTTATTACTAACACACTGTTTGTTTAGTTTCTTGTAAATATTTGATGTCATATTGTATATATTCATTGGGGATCTTTTTAAAAATTGTTGTTTTATGCCCCTACCCGCCACGAACAATATTTGTACATAGGGAGACTATTTAAGATTTTCATTGAGACGAAGAGGTATTTTGGTGGATGTAGTATGAAAGGATAAATGTGTTGTTTTGGTGATTGGAATATTGTTTTGTGTGATAGGGTCAGTGGTTGTGGCTAGCTAAGTTTTATATTAAGACAAGTGATGACCATCCGTTTCCCCCATCCCCCTTTTGGCCTTGTGCCACATTTGTTGTGTTTTACGACAATAAATACTATTATTCACTTAGCTTGCTCCACAACTGAGTGTTTATCTCTACCACGTGATTTTTCTATATGGCGCTGCGAACAGGATATATGACACCCGAAGATTGGGAACTCTTCTTCATTGAAGCAGGCCTATCCACTGACTCGGCCAAAACTCATGTAACAAGGTTTGTAGACGAGAAACTGACAATCGAGAGCCTTCAAATGCTTGATCGATCCATGCTTAGGGAGCTCGGAGTTGCATTAATGTGAGAAGCCCTGTGTATCATCAAGCAGGCTAAGGAAGCCACCACCCAGACAACCCACATTCAGGCACTAGCAGCCAAGCCTCCCCATCTCAATCTCGAGATGACACCACAACAATTCCGGAAGTTCCAAATTGACTGGGATGTCTTTACCAAGATGACAAATATGCCAATCTCCCGAGCTAATATTCACCTAAGCAAAAGAAAACGGTGTTGGATGCTGTTGCTGGATATCATTCCATCCCCTTAGATAAAGAGTCCCAGCCACTCACCACCTTCACAGAATGGGGAAGGTTCATGTACCTGAGGATGCCACAAGGTTACCTAGCATCTGGCGATGCCTACACCCAAAGGTATGATGAAGTAATAAAAGACATTCCCATAAAAGTAAAAAATCGTAGATGACACACTACTTCATACTCGTTCTGACATCGAAGGAGCCTTCTTTCACACCTTTTATGATTTCCTCTTCCATTCTTTTAAAAAATGGCATTGTACTCAATAGAGAAAAGTTCCAATTTTACCAAGACACTGTGCAGTTTGGGGGCCTCCAGATAACATCATCTGGTGTAACCCTTCTAAATCCATGCTGGAGGCGATATTAAGCTTCCCCAATACCAAAAACACTCACCGATGCCAGATCATGGTTTGGTCTGGTCAACCAAGTCGCTTGGGCATACTCACTGAGCCCAGTCATGCTTCCATTTCGTGATCTCAAAAACGAGACTCACACTTTATATGGAATAAAAGCCTTGAGGATGCATTCCAGCATTCAAAGAAGGTCATAGTTGACTTAGTTCAAAAAGGCATTGCAACATTTGGAAAAGAACGAATAACCTGCCTCACCCCAGATTGGAGCAAAGACAGAATGGGCTTCCTACTTCTACAGAAGTATTGCTCATGCACCACCGACAAAGGCCCAGTTTGCTGCCCTGAAGGTTGGCGCCTGATATTTGCTGGTAGCAGATTCTGCATTGATGCTGAACGCAGATATGCACCTATTGAAGGCGAGGCAGCAGCAATTGCGTGGGTATTGGAAAAATGTCGCATTTTTGTAATGGGTTGCCCGAATCTCATAGTGGTTACAGATCATGAACCACTAAAAGGATTATTCGGAGATAGAGACCTTAGTAAAATCCAAAACCCCCGATTATTCAGGTTAAAGGAGAAAATCCACAGGTACAGATTCACCATTCAGCACTGCCCTGGAAAATGGCACAGAGCCTCCGATGCTGTCTCTCGTAACCCAGCAGACATCTCACAGGAACTCCTAAATGTATTCACTGCTGAACCCTCTCAATCAGACATCATAGAGTCTGACAACATGGATGACTGGGTCAAATCAACAACCCTATTAGCAACATTCGGTGCAAATGACAACCTGGAGCTCATCTCACCAGACGTTATCCATGCGGCGGGACGCAGCGACCAGCAATACAAAAAATTGAGGTAATACGAAATGGATTCCAAAGGACGCGCAGCCTCACTGCACCCGAAATCCGCGAATAGTGGGAAATGAGGCACCGCCTAAGTGTTGACGATGGATTAGTGCTATTAGGTCAAAGAATCGTTATCCCCACCTCTCAACGTGCAAAGTCTTACATAGCCTACATTCTGCACACCAAGGTGAAGTTGGCATGAAGGCATGTGCAATGAATCTGTTTATTGGCCCGGGATGAATGCTTCAATACGTAAACATTAGAGCAGGTTGTACGTTCTGCTCAAAAATTGCCCCGAGTCAACCAAAAGAGCCAATCAACTTGACACCATCTCCTGATTGGCCATTTCAGCAAATCGTCATGGACATGTACATTTGCCACCATTTCTATTTTTCATGTTACTATTTTCTGGTTATTCATCAGGTTTCTTTTCTACAAAGTCAATGAGCTCATCTGTCTTACCTTAAAGGTCCATTAGACAGTTTTGATGTGCTGTACTTCATCAAAGGCCAGAATAGAATAAAAAAAGAAACAAATTTACTCAATACCTACATATAATTTGATGACATGATATTTTTTCAAGATCTTATATTCTCCTCTGACATAAATGGTGTTAACAAATCTGATGTGTAATTTGTCAAACTATATAAAAGAACTAATATACTTATATATAGTTTGTCAAATTACACATCAGTTTGCTAATAAAACAACTATTATAAAATGAGTCTTACTTTTGTGCAATTTAACCATGAAAATTTTTTATTCACTCATATTTACTCTGGTTTTAAAAATTATTTCTAAAATTATTATGCTAGAAGCAATAAGATTCTGATTTCAAAATTCAGTTGTAAGTTTGTCTTATTCACTAAGCCTGATAGTAGATACCACATCTATATAAACATTATTGATATTTCTGAAAACTTCAAATGTAGTTTTTAACATTAAAATGTTTATGTTACTGAGATTCTGTTTGCTTTCTTACAGTTGATCATGAATAGTCCTTATGTGCTAGGAATTCGAGATACTGAAAGTGTACAGGTAAATTTTATATTTTGCTTAATTTCAGTCTAGTTAAATAAATGAAGTTTCTAAGTTTTCTTGAGCATCTGTCCAAAAAGCATAAAAGTCACTTCAGCACTCGGAAGAGTGGCATTCAATGTTCAGTTCTCATGAAAGGTATAAGATTAGATGAATAAAAAATTAGAGCATTATATCCTTAGAAGTTGAATAAAGTTATATTTGAAGTTTATCCACTAGAGTATACAAAGAACATTATGAACACATAAAATCAACACTGATGATGATAATATTTGTCGTCATCATATTTCTAAGAAATTCAAATATTTGTTTTATGTATTTTGCATTATTTAAAAAAATCAAAATTGAATTTTATTTGTATAACTTTTTTATGTGAGAATATTTGGAAGCTATAGTTGCTCTATTTCATTTCTTTCAACATAGAAATTTCAACAAAGATTAGACAGTGCCAGGCAAATAATGGTTGTTGGAAATGGTGGTATTGCTACAGAACTTGTGTAAGAAACATTTTTTTCCTTTGAGCATTTATAATCTAAGATACTTTGCAACAATCATTCAAACATTTAAACATACATTTACATCCTTAAAATAAATAAATAAAAATGGAACACCTGTCAAAGTGTAAATTTTTGTTTAAACAAAATCATATATAAATATAATGCAATTTAATAAAAGTTTTTTCCTGACAATCCAAATTTACTAATAGATGCTTTAGATTCTATCATTTTTTTAGTTCTGATAATGATTGTTCCATTCTTGTTGAATTATTGCAAATAATAAAACTTTGTTTTGATTCTTGAACTTGTCTTAGATTTAATGCTTGATGTTCACAAATTGTTGTAGCTCAAACAAAATCTTGAAAAATTTGATTAATTTAGCAAAATATGTTGTGGCATTATATTGCTGGATTGGGATAAGGAATCCTGTTCTTTACAATTCCTTTCTGGATGTAAGATTTTCATTGCCAAAAATCTAGTCCAATACTTTGACTGCTGAAACACTATAATGCCATGATCTGTAAACTTTTTTTGTTGGTTGCAAGCAGTTTTCTCTGAATTTTTCAGTTGATTTTCTCTAATATGTATGACATTTATCTAGAAGCAGAAAAAATATTGATATATCAATGAAAATAACATTCTGGAAGAAATGAGTGTCCTTATTCTTGAAGAGTACTGATTGTCAGTAGAATCCATTTTGGTCAGTGTTCTCTTGTTATCTGAATTGATGGCCTTGTTTTTCTATCTTTTTTTTTCTTGTTGTGATCATCTTAATTCTGTGAATGCTGGTCAATGGAATATCCAAACTTCTTTTAGCTTCTTTTTGATAGTCCTAATCTTTGACCAATATAAAGTGAGAGAATCTATTCCTTTTTGGTGGATGACAACTGCTTGCTTCCTTTAGTAAAGACCATCAAGTCTAAAAGAGATTAGATATTGCACTATTTAATTATATCTAATACAAAAAAAATAAATGCTCATGTTTATGTGTATTTGCTAGAAGAAGCTGAGATTTTTGGTTTTTCACTTCTTGTTTAAGTATAAATGATTTCCCATTGCCTTCTCCAAAATTTTGAATTCCACATTTTTTTGATATCGAAAGCTAGAGACTCCAGACAGTGCAAACGGTGCAAACGCCACCAACTGAAAATTTGCCACCAGTGGAAAAAGCGTCACCAGCAAAAGCATCGGCCTGGATAGAAAACAGGCCGCAAAAAGAAGGATGCAGCCTACTACAGCCTCTTAAAAGAAAAATAACAAGAAATCGTCACGCTTAGGGGACTGAGCTCTTAACCATCCCGGAGGCGTTAGAGGCGGTTAACTCAAGAATAGTTTCCTGCTGACGTCCGGCGTGAAGAGTCGGAAATCGACTGGAGTCAGCAGGGAAACGATGGAAGAGACACTTAAAAAGCTAAACATCGCTCCAAGGATCTTGGCGAGGAGGTCAAATGCCATGTGGGATATCCTCTTAGCCACAGAAGGAGAGGCAAAGCAGTTAGCGCGCAGTACAATGGCGACCAATAACATCAGACGGAATACATGGGTACCCGACGTACCAAAATCACGGTGCATGGGGTGCCCGTGGATATTTCAGCAGATAGACTGAGTGCATTCTTCGCCCAATACGGACCAGTCGAGGAGGTCTCCGTAGTTACCAGCAAGGCGGGCATTGCTACGGGCGACATGACGTTGCAAGTAACGTTAAATAGGGAGGCATTCAAAGATGTACCCAATACTCTTTTGTGTCGGAAGAGACGGATGCTGGTGGTTGTGGAGGGAAGAAAGCCACACTGTTGGAACTGTGGGGTATTTGGGCATATGTCCAAAGACTACCCAGGTAAGGCTCCGCAACCTCCACCAGGACCAAAAACAATCTTCTATCGTGGATTAGTGGAGGGTCGCGCCAAGGATTCGCTACGTGATACGCTCGGCTTGTCGGAGGAGGAGTATTGCTCCTATTGGTCTTGGGTGTCAACGGCGGATTACCTCAGTAACCCTGAGTTTTCGCTTACCTGGCGATTGGCTCGGAATCGGCTGCCTCTCAATGACAAGGCTTTCATATGGGGTTTGGCGGATTTGCCAGACTGTGAACGGTGTCGTCTTGGCTTAGAAGAAACGGCTTCACACGCCTTCTACCATTGCCCCCGGGTCCGCCCCTTATGGGACCATGTCGGCGAGCTGACAGCTCGTCTCGCTCCCGAACAGCTTGTGTCCATTGATCGTGCATACGCTTGTGACAATGTGTCGCCCCCGTATTCCGACAACCTCACGCACAGAGTCTTCACCATCTGAAGAGGTGCTAGCCCTACCTCCGATGGTAATTATTTGTTCACTTTCTGAGCGCTCACTGCTAGTGTCACTTGTTGACGTATCTGTACCTACATAGTGACGCAAGTTCTTTATGTGTCTTGGTATGCCATCAACCAGCACAGAACGCGAGTTACTTAGTCCAGTGACATGCCCCACCCGGTACCGGGTTGTACACCGGCTATGTGGAGATTTCACCCACACGCGATCGCCCAAGTCATACGGTGCTCGTTCGTTTATCCGTTCAGTTGAACGCGTTGCGTCAATGCCTCGTAACCGGACTTTGTACTGATAAATCATGTTAGCTGGTGCAGTTGAGGGCGATACATTATTGTTTCTCGGAGTAACATTATACCAATACACCGCCTCCATTATGGAACACTGCTTCCTAGCAGCGATTCTTTTGATGCTCCGATGACATCGCTCGATTATGCCATTCCCTGATGGGACATACGCCAGGCGAAAATCTGAGGTGTACTCCCCACGAAGCCACAAAATCTTTGAATAGTCCACTGTGGAATGCAGTGTCGTTGTCAGTGAGGAGTTCCATCGGAGGTCCACGTTCAAAGAACAATGACCCCAAGTGGTCAATGACGCTATGGAATCCTGTCGACGAGACGCCGCCAAATAGTGAACCGGGTTGGGCCACAATCAATCAGGGTTAAATAATGATGTCCGTTATAATGGGTGATGTCCATTCCAACACGGTGCCACACCTTGCTTACACTCACTTGTCCTTTTTGCCATTGCACAAGTGCTGGGTCGATGGACTGACACTCCTTGCATCCTCTGACCACTGCCCTGACAGCAGCTTTGGATACGGAGGGATAAATGTTACTCACAAAATATAAGGTCCGTTTTTACACGGGATGTCCGCTTTGGCAATGCACAGATTTTAGTAAATCTGAGTTATAGTTGCTTTCGCTGATGTTACACAGACATGTTCTACCGGCTCTACCTCTTTCTTAATAGCGTCAAGCCATTTTTGGGGGTACCCTTCTTAAAGTATCGGCCTTGTTCTGCTGTGATCTGACCAGCTGTATGTCTCACGGATAAGTGGTATTCACTTACCAACTTTCCCAGTGTGTCTAGCCTCCTTCGAATGAGCATCTCGCCGCAGCCTTTGTACGTATCCTAACCTTCCCGTAAAGAGTGTCTGATATCCACTTATACACGCATGCGAATCCGTGAATAAATGCAATACCTTTGCATTCCATTGAAGGGCCATGGTGACTCCCCTGATAACGGGTCTAATTCTGACAGGTTGATATGTTGCGTATCCTTCTCGGGATGCAACCAACACGCATCTTCCACGACAGTGTCACCTACTTCAAGAGACACTCCTGTTGCAAGGGAGCTCGCGTCGACCCAGACGTTAAATTCACATCCGTCAACGCACCATTTACCACGTGCGGGGGTCGTCTTGACGCACCCTAGTAATGACTTCCGCTATCATGTGTCTAAGGGGGCATCATTTATTGTGTCATCCCAGCCGGAAGTGACAGCAGTCACCCCACGCTTAATAAATGCAGTTGCAATGCGGATCCACCCGCCCACGGAAAATGTCCCACCAGCTTTCCACATAACGAAAACACGCTGCGTCCGGGTCATGTGTTTGGGAATGTCCGGGAGCTCGCTTCCACATTTCCAGTAAAGCATGTTGTGCTCCCCCAGACCTGCAAGCCAAGCACCTGAGCACCATCCTCCAGTCGTTCTGGGTTTTACATTCGAGCCCAAAGTCAGCAAGATGCTTTCTCACCTGTGAAGCGGGTACTAAGGTTTCGTTGATATAGATGTCGTCAATGTAGGCTGACATCGCTTGACGAATTGTCTCATCCTGGGATAGCACAGCATCCACGATGGCTTTCATGATGGCTGGCGCCACAGTGAGTCCAAATCCCATTCGGGTTAAGCAGTACCGTCCCCATTAAGGATCACCGTCTGAAATGGCCACAGTGACCGTGCACGCGTATTCTGCAAGTAGGCCTTTCAAGGTCAATCACAGAGACATTGGATCCCTTCGCTAGCCATTCTCTCAATTTTTGTGCACACACATCAGCATGAGCTGTGTATGTGTCTACATGTTCGTTCAGTTCTCTATAATCTAGTACAGGGCGCACCTTTCCTTGTTCTTTTGTACCACGGCCATCAATGGGATGAGGCCTCTTGGAGGACCAAGCTCTTCCTCGATACGGAGTCAGCCATCCGTTATCCAGCCACACCTGCAATTCAAATGGTATTCTTCCTTGACGCGTTCGGGCACCGAATATTCTGACACTCGGTTCTGGAGCTTTTCTGGTGGGTTATTTTCCGACCATTTCCAAAATGCTGTCCATGTCTTCGCCCTTTGGTCGAACTCTGCGCTAAAAGTCGGGCTCGTTGATCTTCAAAGTAGCACAGATGGGCTTAATCAGAAAACTTGACTTCGCCTGCCTCTGTAATGCGTGTCGCCCAGCTCCTTAATAATGTCCATCCCAAGGAGCAGATCGAAAACCTAATAACGCGCTGTCCACGACCAACACACTGACTGTGACAGGGTCACCGTTATTAATACTGAGTTTGATGTTTCCAACTCCACGGCTTCTAAGAGCCTTTCCATCAGCCGTTAGACGTCCATCTTTTGTCTGCTCCACTGTCGGCAAATCGAACCGTTGGTGAGTGACCAAGAGCAGCCCGAATCTATTAATGCAGCACGCCGTTATTCCATTGATGCGTATTTTAATCACAGGGAGCTGCGTCGCATCCCCCATTCCATTTCCCGGCACTTAGAGGCAATATGACCTACTTTCTGACATTGAAAGCATCGTAGATCGAGACGTGCCTTCGCGAATTCGACCCGCTCGCATTTCTTCGCATTGATAGTGGCAGTCTCTGGCAAAATGATTCGCCCAGAGCACCGATAGCAGGTGGCAACGCCATGGTGACGAATGGCTGGGGTCAGACCTTCTTTGACTTCAATTGGTTGAATAACTGTGGCCACTGGTTCATCAGCCTCTTTTTTCGTCGATCATGACAGCACGGGCTCTGGTCAACAATTGATTGAGCGTCAGGTCTTCCATTCTGATGATGCGAGTATCTGCTTAACATGACTGGGCAATCCAGAAACGAAGGCACATGTCATCCATTCTTCAGGAAGCGGTGCGATTGGAACGGCGAGCTTCTTTAATTCTGCCAAATATACGTCTACTGTCTCGCCAGGTCGCAGACGCCATGCCTGGAATTGGTCGTAGGCCCTGAACCGGTCAGTTCCAAACGCGGTTAGTAGAGCGTGCTTTATTTGCTCAATGTCACTTTTCTGTTCTTTACTCAGCTGCCTATACACAGCAAGGGCACCGCCATTTAATCGCAGAGGAAGAATCTGATCAATCTTCGATATCTCGCATAATTCGCAGACCAGTTCCACCTTTTTGATCCATTCAACCACAGACTGTCCACTAGTATCACCACTGAATTCGGGGATCAGTTTTATATCGAACGGTCTTTCCGCCATCTTGCGAGAGACAAAGTAAATGCCGAAATAGCTTGAAGAGTAAGCGTTCTCAAAGCAAATTTGTGGCTTTCACAACACAAAAAAAGAAAATCACTTGTAACGCGTCAGGAAAATAACTCACGAACGCCGTAGCCAAAACTGCCTGAATTTTCTTTTTTTTCCCGAGTCGACAACACCAACTGCTTTTTATCGGCAGAACCTATTTTTTCCATTAGTCGACAGCCGGGATAGGATGCTCCGTAATTTGAATATTAATATACTCTTATAGCGACTCCTGCGACGGACTTGTTTCTTTTTTGTCACAGAATACACGTGACGCGCTGTCGCTTGGATTGACGAGGTAAGTCGCTATGAGAGTTTTGCTGACGACTTTTTGGCAATCCCTCCCTGGCAGATCGCACACAAAACACGATCAATCCAGTAGAAGACAGTACAAAATAAGCAATGTTTTGGACATATGCTTTTCTATTGTAACAAAGGTGAACATGTAACTCATGATAAAAACTGCAATTTTTGTAAAAGGTTCTGTAAATGTTTGAATGTGTCAAAAGTGGTTTATGAAGTATCAAGTTAAAAAAAGTTCAGCCAATAGAACATTAAGTAAGAAATCTGTATATCCATACATATTATTCTTTTATCATAAATTTATATTTACTTACAGTTATGAAATTGAAAATTGTTCTGTCATTTGGGCCATTAAAGATGAATCCATTAATAATGCTTTTGTTGACGCTGCTGCTGGTAAATTTTTTTTAAAGAAACTTGATGAAAGGAAACAAGAAAATAAAACTTTGAAGAGGATGAAATACACTGTAACTGGTAAAAATTGTTTTTTGTACAATTTTACTGTATACATTTTTACATAGAATTTTATTCCCCTTTTATTATATAAAAATATCACTTACATCCAGCTGCTAAAATTTTGTCATAGCAACCTATGAATTTTTGATGTTTACTTATTTCTGTAGTTTACTCATATATTTATGTATATATTTAATTTCCATGTGAAATGTAAATTTTGTAATTCTAGTAGTTCCTAAATGCCAATTAGGTTTTTAATCATCTCCCTGATCTTTTATATTATAATAAGCTTATATTAGTTTGAATTTTTAAAATATTATCTTTCAACATTTAACTATTAAATGGTACAACACACATACTTTCAAATTTTCATAATCGGTCTAATATCAGACTAAAAACCAAGTTCAGTAAATATTTATTTGAATATTAAACAGGTATTGTGCTAGCCCCACTTTACTTTGGGACTGACATGAATAAGAAGAATATTTTATCAACTGTAATAAAGATGTTTATTTACACCTAAACATGAATACAATGGTTAAAACACAATATCCCTTCCTATATATAGAGAATATGTCAGACGGGCTTACCTATCTGGTGGAGTGAAATAGGACTAGATAGCTTGTACCTTTAAAACCCTCAGCAACTGGTACCGTTGGTGGCAGAGAGAATCTTATGTGTGTTACTTCAGAGCAGGTCTGGTCCCTTCTCTGGTGATGATCAGCTTTTTCTGAACCCACATGGTTTTATTAACCAATGAGAGACTGCCTAACATTATGTGACCAATCTCTATATACAGGAGCAGACAAATTTTACAAACCCCACACAGGTGTAAATCACAACTTTAAATGCAAACTAGTCACAAAAGAATGTTTTAAATCAAATGTCATAAAGACTATAGGACCTCAGTTATGGTTTTAAAAACTGTTAAAACATCTTGGAAATTGTTGTAAATGATTGTTGCTTTGATTGTACTTATGTAGAAAATACTCACGCTAAAACAGATGATCTTGGTGGTGCTCTTGGACCTGACTGGTCTTCAAATCTGAACATGTGTGGCAACCAAAAAGTAAGTATGTAATCAAAAGAAATCATCCCCCAAAATCATATTGATGTTCACATATATTGATGTCTACATTTTATTTATATTATATTGAATAAGATTAACAAGTAGATTTGACTAATCATTGTTAGATATAAAAAAAACATTGTAATTCTGAATTTTAGAAGTTGAAATTTTTTTATCATATTT
Source organism: Acanthosepion pharaonis (assembly GCA_903632075.3). NCBI lineage: Eukaryota > Metazoa > Mollusca > Cephalopoda > Sepiida > Sepiidae > Acanthosepion > Acanthosepion pharaonis. The sequence goes on along the minus strand of CAHIKZ030003101.1, from coordinate 99,046 downwards.
TATTTTTAATTTTACCAAAGCTAAATGTACAGTTTGTTTAGGGATGGAGTCAAAGTTCTCTGAAATATTCAAAGTCTTTACCAGTCATAAAGTTCTTGCTGAATTTCTCTCTCTGTCCCTAGAAATCAACCTTACTGCCACAAAGTGGATAACACCCACTTCAGTGAACAGCACAAGACTTTTATTCACTCAGGATGTCAATCATTGGTTGGCTTGGAGAATATGCATACATTATGACTTCATGTGTATAGATCTCAAAAAATTTCATGCTTGGTTTGCACAATGCTGACAAAACAACACACATGCTACATAGGACTGATTTTTCCATTAAAGGGTAACTAAAATGGTAGCACTAATCTTCGAGTGAATGTTATGGTACATGTCTGTTAATTCAAAACCATATTTACTAATTACCATAGGTACTAATTAGCAGTCATATATGCTATCTTTAGCTAATTATGCTTTTGCTTTAAGAAGAATGCACGACAAAAATAAAATGTTTTCTAGATGTAACTGAATGGTGCCATGGAAAGAAAGAAAGTTTATAAAATCAGAGGCACTTTTAACAATAACCTGATTTTCCAATGACTTATACACTGAGAAATTTTTAAAAATTCAAATTTTATTTATATTTACATAATATTTTTGGTAAAATTACATGTGTAAACCTATACATGATATATAAGAGAGAGGTGAAGCTCTATTGGACTTTAAAAAAGAAGAAATTTAGAAAACAAATTATAATATTGATGAGAATTCAAGGTAAATGTAAGGAAAGAAATTTTAGGTTAAGTACCCATTTTTTATATGTTTAGAAATGTTCTATTATTAGTTTAATATATTGACTATTTGCAGAAAAGTAAAGATCTAAAGAATAAATTACATCTGTTTCTGCACTGTGATTTAGCAATGGCAAAGAACACACTTTCAAAACACATGGCAATACTGAAATACCATCATTTTATGAGATTATTTTGCATATAGAAATTATTGTTTCAACATGAAAGAAAAGTATCATATTCTTAGTGTGTAGTGTTGACCTTTTGTGAAAAGTTAGGATGCTGATAACTATCATTCACTCATGCTAAATAAAAGTATTCATTCTGTATATTTGTAATATATGCTGTTATAATAAATACACATGAGTTTTACAAATTATTTAGAAATATTTTTTGATTGTTTTGCATCTCAATTTGAAGCTACAAATGTGCTGAGTATTAATTCAGTGACATAATCAAAAGTGAAAAGTTACTCTTCAAAGGAGACATGTTTAAAGTATATCATTATTGATCCACTGCTGTGCTCTTTTTATAAATACTTTCATGGTAATTGTTCAGATGGGCTCTTTGCTATGATACCTAGACTGTATGAATTTAAGCGCAATACTAGACTGGCAACAAAATCTCATCAATTTTCAGTTGAGTTAGCTAGATTCTATGCTAACAGTTTCTTATCCCACACTTCTTGCTTGTGGAACTCCCTCCCAGCTCCATGTTTTCCAACCAACTTTAATCTGCAAAAATTTATATGCAGTGTCAATTGCTATCTACTGTCTTCCTGATTGCTCTTTTCTCTTTCTCTTCATTTCTAATGTTTCTTTTCCTAATTCCTCCATACCCTGTAACCCCTTGCATGCTGTATTGCTTTGCTTGGGTGATACCAATTAAGAAAAAAAATTGTTCATATTGGTTGCTACAAACTGTACTACATGTTTCCTTATTCTTTCTCTCTCTCTCTCTCTCTTCCGCTCTCTCTATTTCATTATTGATTGCAAGCTTTCTATCTTGTACTGATTCTTTTGCTTTTTTCTTCTCTATTATCAAACATTTACTTGTCAACATTTCTATCCCATCTTGAGTCTATCATAAATAATATCAGCAGCTACTGCTATTTCTGGATACAAATAGGGTGGGATGAATTAGAATGGTGTAATTAGAATCCAAATATCACTCTTAATTTCTTGTTGAGGTAGTCCATATTGCTTTCTTTGTTTTGTCAAATTAATCTTGTGCAATGGTACTGTTAATGTTTTGTATTAATCTTTGTTTCTGTTGATAATCTGCTAATAAGAAGTAGAAAGGGTTATACCAATGAAACTGTCAATGATCCTTATTTAAAAACTGTCATTCATTTATCTGAATAACAAATTACAATACTATTCAAGTATGCATTGTGAGTTTCTAACTGCTCTATCCCTATTTCCATGGCATGTGTTTTGGTGAGCTACATACTTTAGTTACACCACCCCTGATATATACAACTGCGACTCTCCATGCTATGTACATAAGGGTGAATCATTCTCTAGTAAGAATTAAGTTCCACTTGAACAGCTTCTTCCAAAGAACTGCTGCTTTGTGAAACTGACTCCCAGGAGGATGCCTTCCCAATCACTACAATCTTGACCTCTTCAACTTTAAGGTATCCATTATCTTTCCCTCATAACCCTATGAATTTCACTTATTGTCTCTTCTTACAACACCACACAGTAACCCTCTACATTGAGTGAGTCTTTGGGTGAACATTAGTATAAAAATCACACCAGCTATATACAAGGATAAATATAACTCCTTATGTTTTTTTTTCAGCAATGTTTGTTGCTTGTAAGATGGACTGGGTTCAATGAAATTGTTTTTTACATTGGCAGAGCATGATAGAGATCCTATCATCACTTTCACATTGACTCAAAGAGGAAGTGGATAATTTGAAATCATGTCAAACTTGAAACTCAAGCTTTCCAAATTGAAAAGCAAAACTAGAAATCTGAAGGCTGATCTAGCTAGTTAGATTAGGAATAGTAATTAATCACCAACCCATGATTCCACTTCCTTCTATAACCTTAGGATCAAATGTCATTTAACAAATGAACTTTTTCAGAAGTTAATTTTACTTTACTTTTTCCCATAAGCTATTTCACTTGGTTTAACACTGTATAGAAAAGAAAAGCTCATTTAGCTTCTTTCTGACCATAATGCAGCTTTCACTGAATTTGTTCAACTTCATCACGACAAATTCATACTGTCAAGTCTTTATGCCTTTAGAAAACAAAAATTTGCACATCAATATAAATATTTTAAAAAATTACTGATCATTAAAAACTGTAGATTTTTCACCATTTTTTAAAGAAAATATTCAAGAATGTTTCATATCCCTTCAAATGTTGGAATGTATCTAGATATAACAAGTGATTAGGACAAGTATTAAGCATAATTATAAAAATACCTTAGAAGAATGTTTGTTTTCATTTTACTTTATGATTTTTATAGTCTTATTCACAATGTATCTATTAATATAAGTTAGCTGCTGTAAAGTCCTTTAATAATTAACAAAAAATATTATTTTTATACAGAATCAGTTGGTTTTAAAACACTTATGTGCTCAAAGAAATGTGTTATTGGTACAGAAAAAAAAAAGCCCTTGTTAAAGATATGTATACATTCTTTTTTACTAATTTTTCACCTTATACAACGCCCAAGAGCCACTCAAGTTAGAGGTTACTAAATAAGATTGATGCATGACCAGTTCAAGGATATGCAGTTAACCTTAGATTTTGAGAGGTTAAGATTACTTTCTCAAGAAGCAAGTTTGTTCCATAAAGTAGTAGTTCTTGGGAATAAGCTGTTCAAATGGAACTCCCTTCTTCCTAATGGAATACAAAGGGAATGGGGATGATTTGTTCCAGTGTACATAACATGGCCGGTCTTACCTGTAAATATCAGGACTGGTGGAACTAAGGAATATAGCTTGTCAAAACATTTATCATGAAAATAGTTATAGAGTAGTATGAGGCTTGCCCAGGTTTTTAGTCCAGATACTCCTTTTTTGGTCTGATTTGACTCTTGTAAACTTACAGTATAACAGGTGGAGTCAGGTACAAATTGAGTGGTACCAACCCTTTTCCCAGCATCTTTAGTGATGTTTCATATATATAAGTTCCACATGGTCTGAAACTTGAGTCCCAATAGGCATTTGAGGCAAGGAGCCTCCTTCAGAGAACAACTGTTCATTATGATAGGTGAAAATTCATGGTCTTGGGGATGATGGAATGTTACTAGTTTCATTTTGGAGTTACTGAATGTTTTCCCCCATTGAGCCATTAGAGCTAGGTTGGAGGAGAGATCTATTCTATGCTATTCTCTGGTCATCTAGATTTTTGGAGGTACACCCATACACTGTGTTGTATCATCTGCATAGATATTTACTAGAGATCTGAGTATGTTCTTAGGCCGATTGTTAATATAAAGCAGGAAAAAGATCCTTGGAGAATGCCTGCAAAACTGCCTTTACCTGTTAGGAATGATTTGATAATTGAGAAAAACCTGTAATGAGTTGTGAAAAAATATTTTTGCCAATAATGTTTGAGTTTTTTCAAATCTTTTCCATACTGTTTAACACTCAGGATTGTTTGGAAAAGATTTGGAGGCTGATGGGTTGATATTGTGATGGGGATGAGTGCTCACACTCATTCTTGAAAACAGAGAATGTAGCCAACACATTCCATTGGGAAGCCTTGCTCCTTGAGGCAGCGGTTAAGCAATTTAATCAAGATTGATGATAGAACAATCACCAGGATTTTATTTTGCATCTAATGTGGAATTAAAGGCAATGTTCATTACACAGAACCTTGTTTTATCTGACAAGGATGAAATAACCTCATGGCCATTTATGATAGTAGGCAGTGAAGCTTTTCTATTAATTTTCTTTTCCAGAACTCATGTGTTTTTTTTTTCAAACAGAATTTTTTAAAACTCTCTTGCAATGATTGCAGGCAATTTTGAATGCGGCAAGGGTCCTACTACACAATTCCCTGTGATAGATAGTATTAGTGGTTAATGTAAGCTTATGGCTGCAGCTGTGAACCAAGGCTTTTATTCATTGATAAAATAACAAAGGATCCATTCAGAAACGAGGGAGGTAGTTTTGGAGATTTTGAAAAATGCATTAAATTATCCCAGCTGTGAAATGTGTAGGATTGATGCTAAATGAAATTCAAAATCAGTGAGGGGTTTTTCAATGGGAAAGGGAAGTAACACTTCAGTAGAGTATTTTTCAGGGCAGGATGTGTGGAAAAAGACTGAGGTTTGAGTGATGTCCTGTTGTATCAGGAACATGACTGGTCTTATCCACAATGTTTGTTTTGCTGGGACAATATCTGATTTTTTTATTTTGACAACACAAATTTAAAGTCATTACAAATATGAATTGTAGCTGAGGAATACTAAGAATATCATCAATCTTTTTTCAGCTTTTTGTCAAACAGTTGTCAATGATAATAAAATGGAAGATTGACCACATGAAGCATATGATGTCATTGTTTTTAGGGTGACATTGATACTTAATATACAAGATCTGATCAAAAAGTATCATGGATATGCTCCACCTAGTCAGATATTTATTGAACATGTTGCAATGTTTGCAGGATGCTGAAAAGAACAGAATTGATGTGTTCAGTGAGTTCATGACAACTTGTTTTTTTTGGAAGCACAACATTCTCCTCTCGTTTCTGATAAAGTTTGTAGGTTAAGAGGACTACTTCAAATGCCAATTGATAAGTGTTGTAGTTGATCAGACTTAGGCGCCAAATCCATGGACATTTTTATTAGAGGTCAGTTTCTTCACTGGGATAGATAGACTGATACCAGTTTCAGACATGAACAAGAAGTCAGGTTTGGCTTTATGAATGGAGTGCAACTTCTGTGGTGTCATTTGGAGAGTTGGTGTTGAAGATGGTGAATTAGCATTGATTTTTGTTTTTATGACACTGTGTTTGTTTCTTATATTTGATTTTGTTGTGGACATGATTAGATATTTTGGTATACAAGATATTGGAATAGCTGAAGATGAGGTTGCAAAACAGTCTCACTCACAAGTACATACAAGGACTACCTGGATAACTTGAAAACCATTTTTTTCTGTAGATAAAGAACTTGTTAATCATATGGTTCATAGTTGAAAGTCGGATTGCCAGTTTCAATGTTGTTTGATGCTGGCTGATTTTACCTACAAATTGACCAACAATATATATAGCCCTTCCAAAATTTGTCAATTTTAGTGAATCTTGAGTAGGAGGCATTATGGTTATTTTTCTTGTGTTTTATTAAAAGTCTTGTAATGATGTTTAAATAGACATGTCTCTGTACTTCTCAATAGTTGTATAGTTTAAAGATAGATTGCATAAACAATGAGGTAAAATTTATGCATGTTGAGGCAGATATCAAAATGAGATGATTCTGTTGCAAACTAGACTAAAAGTATTGGCAACAATATTTTACATCATTAAAATGGTTGACACGGAATAAGTTTTTGAAGGAATATTTTATATTTTTTTGTTTTTATTTATTTATATAAAAATAAAAAATAACATTTCACCTTGATATTGTAACAAGAAAGAGAAAATACAAGTATGCATTTGAAAAAGAGAAGAAGACATTTTTTTCAATTATGTGTTTAAACAATTGTGTGTTTTTAAGTTGGGACAAAGATCCTGAAAAGAAAAAATGAAAGGGAACAAGGATTTTGAGATGAAACCAATAATGTTTGAACAGGGTAAATCTTTTCATGTGTTTGGAAAAGATTTGAATGTTGAGATGTGGTAACATGTTAATTGTTTTAAAATACTGTGTTTTCAGAGTGCATGGTGAAATTTTCTTTGTGTCAGAAATACATTCTATTAGTATGTTGGTAATATTCATTGTTTTAGAGACCAGCATTAAATTGCTGTGTTGATTCAAAAATTGTGGTTGTTTTTCAATGCTCCACACTGCATTTATTTTTGTTTGGAAGGGCCTGTTTGTTTTGCTGGGGATTTTATTTTGACAACACAAATTTATATAGCTACAAGAATGCTTTGAGTTGCAAATTGATGCATATTTTAGGAGGTCGGTTTTTCAAGAGATTTGTTCATTTTTTGGATCTCTTAAATTGTTTCCAAATTTCAGGTAAAATGTTGAGTTGAGTTATATTATTTACAAACCTGTTTCATGGTTCATAAGAGTGCTGGAAAGGAATAAAGTTTTTAGTTTATTGTTGCAGCCATTTTCTTGTGTTGATCAAATAAAAATTCTTTAATTTGGGTTGTGATAAAAAGAAAATAGGCTGTGTTTTTTGTGCTTGTGACATTCATAAAATTTTTAGTTGCTGTTTCAAACTCATTAGAAGAAAGTTGGTATATTTTTTGTTGGGTAAAAGGTTCCAATTGTGGTAAACCACGTTGTGTTTTACTGTGATGGACTGCTGTGTTTGATGAAACTTTCCATGTGTTAGTTGCATTGTCATTGTTGAAATCTATTAGAGTAACTTGTTTCATGTAGAAAGAATTGCATATTTTAGCCTGTTTTTAATCTCTTAGTTTACAGGTAAAATGTTGAGTTACTAGCATGGTTGGTATATTTTAGCCTACAAATGTAACAAAGTTATGTCTACTGATGTTGAAATAAAAACAACAGTCTGTTAGTCAAGAAATGGTAGAACAAGCATGACTGTGACTGAGAGAAAGGATTTATATATATATATATATATATATATATATATATATATATATACACACACACACACACACACCAGTCATATGGTTTTTTCCACATGCACACATCTCGGGCACAACTGGGCTAATGTTCAGATGTCAGAAAGCCACTGATATCAGGAAAATCACAGATCTCCAACTCCTGCTAGGAGGTTATCTCTGTACCTGGCTACTTTGAAGGACACTGAGTTCAAAATCTATTCTGTCCTCATCTAATTGAGCCTCATATTGCAAAATAAAAACTGTGAATTAAATAGTGATGAAGATTATAGAATGTCAAAGAGCACATATTAACATGTAAAATAATAATTTATACAAGTGTGGTAATAAAATAAGCTCATACTATTTCCACCCTTGCTTGTAACCATCCACTATAATAAATGTTTTCAGTGCTAAAGCTGAATTAGTCAAAGAAAGCTTTATCAGCTTATATCTTTTGAATTTATTTATATATAATAACTCATGTTGCACTTTGTACAATAAAAGCTGACACTCCCAAAACAAGTTATTATCAATATTTTTGTTAAGACCTGATATTATAAGCTGAAACTCATGTGCTATCCTGCTTATGTAAATAAAAGTACATTCTGAAAATTTTACCAAAATCAGTTCATTATTACTAGAATAATGGCGAAAATATCAACTTGCCTAATAAAATCTAACAGTTTATATGGGTTCTCTGCATAAAATTTTTTTTCTTTCAAAATAACTCCAATATAATACAGTTCTGCAACTAAACAGTTACAGGTAGTTAGATATGAAGAAAAAGAAGAAAGAAATTCTGGTATTTTTATTTTCATTGTCCAATCATGTTTCACATGTATTCGATTCTTTAAACCAATGTTAGTATAATTTGTGGCATTCTGAATTCAAGGCGAGTCAACACATCCATCCAAAGTTTCAAAAAATTAAGAAAAAAAATTCTTGAAAACTTTGGATGGAGGGGTCATCTTCATTTAGTTATCTTTATGTTAACTGACAATCATGAGAATATACTGAATCAGATATAATAAAAGGAAGACAGATGTTAAACTTATAAATAAAATAATACTTTGATAAAATTTCAGCATATTTTTTTTCTTTTTGAACACACTTCATGCATAATTTTTTCACTTATTGTGATTTTAGCTGTAGTTCTGAAAATTGTTTTTGTCTTTTCTTAGATCATTAAAAAAGTTCATGTTGAATATAAAGTGGAAGTTGAAAAAATCTTAACAGCTGAAGAACTGAAAGCAGCCTGTCTGCAGCCATCTACATCTCATCTGGATGAACAATCAGAATGTGAATGTAAAGAACCACTTTTTTAATCACCTCTCTCTCATGCTCTCTCTTTCTCTCTCTCTCCCCATATATATATATATATATATATATATATATATATATATTACAGAAATAAAAACAGCAAGATGAGTTTTACCATTCATGATTAAAAAGAAAAAAAAAAAAGGAGGTAGATTAATGTAATGTAACGGGATGGTGTTTTAGTTACCAAAATATCCAAAAAAGATATATATGGTTGCACAGCTTGGATTATTTATAAGGTGCTCAGCAATGATGGAGCTGTATGTGTTGTTGATCTTGTCACCAGACTGGAGCATACCAATCCTAATTTTTCTAGGTACGTGATGATTTATTCATGCATCTAACCATAAGGTGGTTCTGCCTAGATAGTCGGCTCCGCAACTACATCCGAATTGGTTAATATGATGGGGAGGTATAACGTCCTTTCAAACAGACCCCAAGGAGACCTGGTAGAGAAAACAACATGTACATTGGCAAAAAGATAGCAATTTTTAAGTAGTGAACTAATCTGTTTGGCAAATTTACCATTTATTGAACCCAACCAGGGCAAATGCATATAAAAAGGATATTTAGAAAGCGTACTCAGATTAGGTTTAGAAAAATTTGAGATTTTCTTATTCATAACCGACTCAATAACATCCAAAGTGTACCCATTATTAGCTAGAGCTTTGGTAATTGTTTTTAGCTTTTCATCTAATTTAAATTTTGAGCTCTATGTGTAAGGGTACTCACAGTGGCATAGCTAAGGAGGGGCGAGGGGGGGGCGGACAGCCCCGGGTGCCAGCACAGGTGGGGTGACCCAATGTCACCCCCAACAAAATTTTTCAACCAGGCTAAGGTGCCAAAAATAGTCTGAAAACAGTGGTGGAGACACAGGGTTTCGCAGACGGGTATATGACCCCCCAGAAATAATTTATGACCTCCCAGTTTTGTCCCCCCATCAGAAATTTTCTAATAAATTGTCAGGAAATTTGTGAGTAGGAAAAATAGCAATGTTTTCAGCTTTCATGTGTTTCAGTTGCTACAATCTTGGTCACTAACAAGAGACATTGTTGTAACATTTTATCGGATGATATGGTGTTTTAACTCTGCATCATTAATAACAACAAAGTGAAATACAAAGCCAAAAGTGCAACAATTTCAGTCTTGCCTGTGTATCAATTCACTGAGATACAATTTTCCATTGAGTGAGCAATATACTTTTGAATATATCTACTAGTGTTGGGACGATAAATCAGAATCAAGAATCGGAAAAATCGGAACGTTTTGGGGCATCGGAAACAGTATCGGAATCGTAAAAATTTGTGCCTATTTTCCGATTCCAGAAACGATTCTTTTAAATTTTTAACTTAATTTTCCATTATTGGTACTAATGATAAATATTTATTGTTTTTAAATTATCACTAAAACTAAAATCATAATAACATCAAAATACGATGTAAATTTATTTTACTTGTATAAAGAAAAACAAAAAAATAAACTTTGCATAAATTCTCTGGGTAACCTTTAAAAGAATGCAGTTGATTTAATGTTCGAAAAATGCTTAAAATTAAATAGAACATTTTGTCAAGAAAAAACTTTCAAACATCATTGATAATTAAATGGTACCCAGAAAATGATGCAACGGAAAATTGAACACCGGAAAATTAGCAACAGAAAATTACGTCAACCATGAGCCAGTCAAGACTGTCGGATCTGGCTGTGCTGTCCATTGAAAACGAGCTTACAAGACAAACAGATTTTGACGATGTCATTGACCAGTTTGCCACAATGAAAACAAAACATTCATTCTAAGACCATAGTATCGAATGTCATTCTTTTGTGTATTGCCGTGTTTTGTATTTAGTTGTTCTGAAAGTGAACAGTTGCATTTTAAAAATCTTTTGATTTGAACTGATTATTTTGTGGTATTGGATTTTGTCTTGGATCATACATGTAAACAGTAATGTACCGGTCAGTAGAGTAAAGTAAAGGTAGAGCATGTATGAAAATTTAGCTACAGCTAACCATTCAGCATAGGGTGAATCAGGGTCATTGGGGTGACATTTGAGCGGACCGCCCCGGGTGACGTTTACTCTAGCTACGCCACTGGGTACTAATTAGATTTTCTTTGCATTTGTTAGAGCAGAATGCATTCCATTGAATGTATAGTCCAGTAAAGGTTAGTTTACAATAGATTGATGTAATGTAATGGGATGGTGTTTTAGTTACCAAAACATCCAAAAAAAAGATATAGTGGAATTAGTCTCAATTTCCATAGTATACTTTAATGCCAGATGCATACCATTAATTAATAAAAAGAAAATTTTTGCCTCCGTTATATATTCAAAGAGGCAAAATGTGTCATCAACATAGCAATTATACATTAGTGGTTTGACAGTTTCAGAAAAATGATTTTCATGAAAGCCAACAAAAATATTTACCAAAGTAGGCCCTAGGACTGAACCCATAGCCTGTCAATCTGTCTATACATTGTGTTATTGAAACTGAATTCAACATATGTCACAGCAAATAGTAACTCAAAAAAATATTTTCCAGAATAGCAGGTGAAGATATCTAGCTCTGATACAGCAAATCTGTACAGATATCTATCACTTCTTAAATGGGGACACAGGTAAATATCAAACGAACACATAAATTTATTAGTCAAATTACAATTTTGATTATCTCTGTTGTGTCGGAAACCTACCACCCCTCTTGAAGATGAACTTGTCTGCGTCTGTGAAGAAAGACTTTAAATAGTGGCATGTCAGTTGACATGGAGAAGACAGATAGACAGAGAAGTTCTTAGCTGAGCTAGTTATTGACTACTCAGGCGATTTCTGTACCTCTTTACCAGCCTATTAAAACCCTTTTTATTGTTACGTGTTATTTGGCGTTTGTTTCTACTAACCCCAAATCAACATCATAACAATCTCTTGCAAAAGAGAAAGAATCTTTTATGCAATAATTACTATAATATTCTAATATGGGTTGTAATAGTGTGTCAATCCATTTGGCAACCTTCTGTTGAGATGACCCTCACCATAGACAGAATTGGTCTTAGTGGGATACCTGCCTGATGGGTTTTAGGCAAACTGTATAAACGGGAACAAATTGAGCCTGAAGGTTTAATTTCACTAGCTATGTCAGAAGGTAGGACACCACTTTTTACCCATTTGACTAATTTTCTCTGAAATCTATTTTTTAATGTCACTGTTGAATCAAAACTATCCACAGGACCTAATTTGATAAATTTTGATGAATCATTCAAGATTGTCATCATTTTATCAATGCAATCGCATTAAGTACAACTCCTGAACCTGTCAGGTCTAGTGATTACTAATAATTCATCCTGATGTAGTCATTTAATAACCGAATAGTGTTCTCTGCACCATTTGAATTGAGTGTGTGTTGGTAGAAAACAGATAATGAGTGTCAACTTCTAGTAGGAATAAGTCTGCAACAGATTTGTCTCTCAACCGCAACACTTGTAGCCAAATCCAGTTCAACAACTGTCCGACATAACAATCCAACAGGCCATGTAGAGACGGCAAAATCGGGTCACACACCCAGCCTTTGCTTCTCGCCAACAAGAATGCCTCTGTCTCTCCCAAAAGATGGCTCACTTTTTACAGCCGAGGACCGACCATAATTTACATATGAATCACTAACCAATGAGTTTTCGCATAAGTCGTTCGAGACCACCTGTCATAAAACATGGGCACCGCCATTTTGATTCTTTTTTTCAGCCGGACTTTACATGACACACAGATTCGTGGACGTTTCCAAGGTAGGCCATTCTTTTCTTTCCTCGTTTGTCCACTATTTCATTTTGCCAGGGACTGTTGCTACATTTATGTAAGCGTCCACTATTCTGCTTCCATATTATGCATGCCACTCGTTGCCTCTTAGAATGGTGAACTGTAGCCAGTTCAGCAGAACCCACAGACTGCTGCCTTTCGGTTCCGCTACACTCCCCCATGATCTGGTGATCACATAGGTAACAATCCAGAGCGAGTCTCTTCCATCTAGTGCTCCTTCGCGGTATTAGTACCTCCTGTACTTCCTCCTCCTCGGACGACTCGTCTGAAGAAGTATCACCTGTTGCATACGCGTTGCTTACCTTGCAGGGACTACCGTGTGCTTCGTTGATGGTGATCACCCTTGCACTTCGGGTTGAGAGTTCACTGTCACTCCCACTCTCCGAGGCACTCGAACTCATAACAGGATGCAGGTCCCTCACATGGTGGGGCATCCTGTTGACAAGGACGTTTTGTGGGCTTATCATGCCTGTAACGCGTCCACGTGTATAAGGGGGCGTGCACCGTTCAATTGGGGTCTTCATCCAGACATGATCGCCCACATTGTATCCACTCTGCTGCTTGGGCCTATCTGGCGGGGGTGCATCGATACCCTTCAGTTGGACGTGATAGCGATGAATAAGGTTAGCAGGGGCAGTCAGCGGTGACACATTATCCTTAGGAGTGACATTGTACCAATAGACTGCTTCCAGTATGGTGCATTGTTTCCTTGCTGTAATTTGTTTGACACTTCGATGACATTGTTCCACAATGCCATTTCTGGAAGGAACATGCGCACAACTAAAACGCAATCGGACTCCCCACTCACTTAGAAAGTCCTCGAGGCTCTTGCTGCAAAATGCCATATCATTGTCAACGAGCATTTCAGCCGGCACTCCATGCTCGCAGAACAGGCCTTCCAGGTGGCTGATAATGCTTGCTGCATCTTGTTGCCTCAGACGATGCCAAATTGCAAACCGCAGTCAATGAGGGACAGATAGTGTTGGCCTTGGTAGTGGGTTACATCCATTCCCACTTGAAACCAAGTATCACTCACGTCCAATCTCCCCTTCTGCCAATGCGTGGGTGGAGGGTCAATCGATTGACACTTCTCGCACTTTCTTACCACAGCCCTAACCGACGCTGTAGAAACTATAGGGTCGATCTGTCTAACGAAGTACAATGTTTGCCTTATTCAGTGATGGATGGACCTTATCCAGTCAGAATTGTGCTTGTCTGGTGACACGGTGCTTGCACAGCACGCAGGTTCAACCGTCCTGAAAAGGTCAAGCTATCACTGTGGTACTCTCATTAGGCTATCTGCTCAGTTATGTTCCTACTTCACCAGGACTACATCCACAGACAGTTTATATTCTTGGACCAAGCTTGCGAGTGTATCAAGTCGCCGTCTGATTAGCATCTCACTTGCCGCTTTGGTGCACTTCCCCGTGCCTTCCACGTGAGGGTGTCCGTGACCCATCTGTGTACACAGGCAGAATCAGTGTGAAGATGCAGTGTATTCGCTTCCCACATTAATGCCATGTTTACACCTTTTAGCATCGCATCAAGCTCCACCAAATTTATGTGCTGCATATCCCTTTCCTTTTGCAACCAGCTCGCATCCTCCACAGCAACTCCATCGTGCTCTAATGATACTCCAGTGGCTAAAGAGCTTGAGTCGACCCAAACGTCGAGCTCGGGACTAACGCACCACTTTCCTCACACAGGGTCTTTTTGATGCACTCTTGCAAAGATTTCTTCCATCATTGTCGTTAAAGGGACGTCGATCACCTTGTCATCCCAACCCTTTGTTATGTCTGCTCCTCTTCTCTTAATAAATGCTGCAGCCACCCTAAGCCATTTCACAACTAGGAAGTGCCCGACCAACTTTCCACAAAATGAGAACACACTACAACGGGTAAGAATACGTGGCACGCTCGGGACCTTGTTCCTTTGTTCCCATATCAGAGTGTTTTCTTCTTCCTGAACTGCCAAGCCAAGCACTCTCACACCGTTCTGCAGCCACTCCGGTTCTTTGCTCCTCAGTCCAAAGTTAGCCAAATGTTGCCTCACCCTGGTTGCGGAAGCTATGTCTTCGTTGATAAAGACATCGTCAATGTATGCCAATGTTGCCTGCTGGATCGCGTCATCCTGCGAGAGTGTAGCCTCAACAATAGCTCGCATGATAGATGGTGCTACATTGAGTCCAAAACCCATGCGCGATAAGGTCGGTATCTTTTTTCCTTCGAAGACAACGGTCTGGTATGGCCACAAGGATTTGTGTACACGCATTTGTAAATAGGCCCTTTCAAGATTCAGCAACGACACATTGGAGACATTCTTTCTCCACTTTCTCAAATTTTGTGTGCACAGACGTCGGCTTGTGCCGTGTAGGCGTCGACGTACCCGTTCAACTCACGGAAGTCCAGCACCGGGCGCACCTTAGACTTATTCTGTTGAAAAACGGCCATCAATGGATAGGGAAGCAGCCATCCGTTGCAGCCACGTTTCCAGCTCACGACGGTACTCTTGACGAATTTGAGCGGACATGGGATATGTCACCCGGGCGTAAGTCCACCAGGTGGCAGATTGTAAGACCACTTCCATGATGCTGTCAAACCCTGGTTTGCTCATCGAACTCAGTCCAAGTCTGGTTCCTTATTCTGATGTCTGTTGCAAGCACATGCCTGCGCCCTTGAATTAATACCACCACCAAACTGGTCTATCCGAACTCCATGGTTCATTTTGATTGCATCCATTTTGTGTTAGCATGTCGAAAAGAAAAAGCGGACTGTCCACAGATAATGAAAATCAACTTTCATGGGGCCCACGTTATCTACCGCCAGCGTTGTAGTCCCAACACCATTACTTGTAGGGTTTCAATTGACTTCAAAGACATCCGATGCTTGCCGACTCCAGGGGCCACATACTGATCCAGTCAAAATCGACTCAGAACATCCAGAATCCACCAGTGCTGTGCGCTTCTTGCCATTAATATTCATTACTGTATCACAGGCAATGCCTCACAAATTTGAATGGGGGAGAGTGGCGTTGACACCTCGCCCCTGTTTCCGTTTTTAACAGTTTTTAACTTAGCTAGCCACAACCACTGCAGAGAAACAACGCAACAATAATCCTCTCCGGTTTCACCACATTCATTGCACCATTCTTACTAGCCAGATGATTCCTCATTGTCTCAATGAAACATCCTTGATATCACCCCATATGTTTCAAATAATGTGCATGGGGCCTGGGGGGATAAAATGGCAAGTAAATGGTATCTACCAATACGAATATATTTCAATAGCTCTTAAAATTATTTTCCATCCTGGTAAACTAAACAAAGGAGCCCTTGACGTGACTTGGTAACCCAAATGAAGGCTCACAAACCAAAATTCTGGCGTCAGTTCAATCACCATTGCAAATCTGTTAGAAACTCGTCAACAGTCTCTTCTGGATGGAAAAAAAATATGGTAAAACGTTCAAAGCTCCAAACACTCACACAAACATGCACCGTTGTTTCAGATACAACAATAAATCTCCCGGGCCGCACCCTTCAATCGTAGTAGTAAGACCTGCATCCACCAGAGAATTTCGAAAACACTCACCACCTAAAGAGGGATGGGATCCAACCATTCCAATTAAATGTCCGTTGCCGCACCGCTGAATTCGGGAATTGCCTCGACACCATGGTTCAAACACACCCAAAATAGCTTTGTTTGTAAAGAAAAGAAAAATCAAAATTCAAAATAATGAAAACCAACTTCTGGTAGGAATAAGTCTGGGATGGATTTGTTCAACAAAAACAATATCCTGATGCCAAAATCCAGTTCAAAATGACTGTTCAGCCCCTTTTAATCCAACAGGCCACATAGATTCGTCAAAATTTTGTCAAATTCCCAAGCCTTTGCTTCTCGCCAACAAGAATCTTGATATTTTTACTGTATGTTAAAGAAAAAGATCACAAGGCCAAAAGGGAACCTCTCAAAGGACCCTCATCATTTGTCTTAATTTTAAACTTATCCAAATCACAACCACTGAACCCAAACATAACAAACACAATAATCCCTTTGCAACCAAAACACCACATTCATAATTACACAACTTACTACAACCACCAAAATACAAAAATTGTCTCAATGAGAACCATAATTCACCCCATATGTACAAATAACCACTGTCCTGGGGGATAAAATAAGGCAAATAAAACAACCCCTATGAATATATACAATATGACTTAAAATTATTTATATAAACTAAACAAAATCATGTTAGTAATAAAACCCCCACAAACCCTAAATGTGACAGTAAAATCAATTAATTGACTGAAATGACACATCACTTTGAGGCATTTCAAAAAACATTCATCCCTCCCAAACACTCACACAAACACGCACTGATTCAGACACAACAACAAATACGAAAAAACAGATCATCTTGAAAGGTGTCCCGCATCCACCAGAGAACAAATGCCTGGGCATTAACGAGGGATGGGATGAGGGAGTTCAGAGCACGACGACATTCGCGGTAGAAGGAGCACTCGGCTCGGGGTGTACGGCCGGGCCTCTTCCTCGCATGAGTGCACACTTCTCAGGGATGGGATATGTTTACAGATGTCTTCTTTCCAGAAGGCGCCCACCTCATCTGATCCACGACACATTCGGTCTAGAAAGGTGATGCGAAGCATATGTTGACGAATCTCAATGCCAGACCGCCCTCAGAGGGATGAAGGCAACAGATCTCATGAGATACCATAGGGGCCTCCTTGTCTCTCCACAAGAAAGAGAACAAGATCCGTACTAATAATATTAGTGGTATAAATGGAAGTGGAAGTACAGAGAGTTGGTACAGGAGAATCAGGTAGATGTGTGAAATACATACTTCCTCCCTTCCCTTCAGGGAAAGCCTCCTCCGAGACCACAGATTAACCGCGATCTCAGACTTTCCTTGTACCTCCGACCAATTCATTTCCAATTGAAGATCCGGACCGAACCAGACGCCGAGTATCTTGACCGGCCCATCCGTCCAAAGGAAAGGTCCGGGAAGAGAAACTCCCTTCCACACACCCAACCGCAAGCCAACAGACTTATTGCGGTTGATCTTGGCCCCTGTCACCATCTCATACCCACTGATCTCTTTGCTGACTTCGTTAATCTCGGCTCTGCTCGACACAAGAACCGAAACATCGTCAGCATAGGCAGGATACCTGGCTGAGGTGGTAGCCCCAGGCAGGAAATTCCGCGCAGGACCGGATTCGCCTTTAACTTGCGAAGGAATGGTTCCAACGCAAGAACGTAAAGCAAAGGCGAAAGCGGACAACCTTGACAAATGGAGCGAGACAATACGAAAGGTTTCGATCTTACCCCATTTATCCAGCGCACCGGGGTCCCATCAAAAGTCGGATCCAGGAGCGAAAGTCGGCTCCAAAACCGGCCGTCGAAAGGAACAGCCTCCAGAAACCGATGGTCAACCCTATCGAAGGCCTTGGACTGGTCTAAATTGATCAGCGCGGCTTCACTTGTCGACTTTTTCTAAGATCAAGCGTACCATATGAAGGTTATCCTGAATAGTCCTGCCCTTCACAGCACAAGTCTGTTCGGGGCCAATCAGACTAGACAGGACAAGTTACAAACGGTTGGCTAAGATCTTCGCCAAAATCTTTAACTCAGTGTTTAACATGGTTAAAGGGCTTCCCTAACCCATCCCCACCGTTCTTGTCCTTACGCAGCAAATCACACCCCTAGTGGAGCGTTGAGGTATAGACCCGTGCTTCATCCACTTGTTGAAAATCAGTTCCAGCAAAGGAACAAAAACGGGCGACTGCCTCAAGTAAACTTCGTAGGGAAGACCATCTAGTCCCGGAGGTTTATCCAGGCCAACGTGCTTCAGCGCTTCCCAGATTTCCGTCTCTGTAATGGGATCCTCGTACCTTTCCGCTTTAGTTACCTCAAGGCAGGGAAAGTCGGCTAAATAGGCGTCGAACTGAGCAGAGCTCAGACCGGGCTTCCTGGGTGAAAAGATCCTGAAAGTAATCTCGAAAGGCCTCGCATATGACCGTGTTTGTAGTCACGGTCCGCTTATCCGGCAATGTGACGCACGCTAGATGTCACCTAAACGCGTTCCGATTTTCCTCTGCACGCAGTTCAGCGGCCATGTTCGTCGTCTCAGAAGACATTCTTTTTAGCCTAGCCCTAACTCCCAGAGCTTTATCCTTCTTGATAAGCAAGGAGGACAACTCTGCCTTAGCTAAGGCTATTTCCCCACTAACACGGGATTTCACTGCCTGATCAACTTTTTCTTCTAAAGCCGTTTGCGCCGCTAATTTATCTAGATTGAGTCGACGACTAAAATCGGCAACAAACGTTCGAATTTTGGATTTTAAATTATCCCACCAGGCGTTCCCCCACAACCGCCCCCATAATTCCCTCTGAATCATTAGTCCTGGTCGGAAACCCTGCTCACCAAATAATGAACAGTTAAATTTCCAGTAACCAGCCATTCTAACCTTATCTAAGTTTACACGGACCCGGACAAGCCTATGATCCGTATAAACTATATAGTGGAAAACTTGGACACCTTAAGAGCCCTACATCAACTCTCTTAACTAAGACTCAGTGAAGGTAGCTAGCAAGCGTCCCAGGAGCCGAGTTGCCACTATTTGTCCAAGTCCATGCTACCTCCCGAGGGTGCTCATTCCGGAACTTATCGACAAGATCAAACCCGCCGATAAAGTCCCGAAATACTTTCACATCAGGATTGTTAAGTACCCAGTTTTTGCCCTATCCGATCTATATCGGGGTCAAGGACGGCATTTCAATTCCCCGCTAAAACTACCTGACGAGATGTCGTCAAAAACGGCTCAATCTGCCGAAACAAAGCAGGTCGCTCAGCATGGATATTGGGCGCATAAACCCCAATGAGACGCAAAGCCTTATCCTTTATGGTAACATCCAGCACACAAAGCCTGCCCGCCAGATCTGCGAAGACAAGAGTACATGCAGCCTTCAAAGACTTGCTCACTAGTGTTAGTTAGATCAGGGCTACAGGAATGTAGGACGCCCATGGCTAAGATACAAAGACAAGCTGAAAAACAACTTGTCAGCAGTCAATATACCACATAACAGCCTTGGAGCGGGTAGAAGGGAGATCAACATGTTTTAGTGGACTCAGCCATTTTCAATCTGCTTGTCTGAATCATCTTCAAGAAGCGAGAGCAAGATCTAAAAGGTCAGCCAATCTAAAAGTGATCTCATCTCACAAACCTCACACTTGCTCCACATGTGGCCTCCTTTATAAATTACTAGCGGTTCTTAAATGCCACTTAAGATTATCGCACAAACTTTCATAACTGAATCAACTAAGCTGTCAGATCCTCATACATCAAAACCGATGGGAGAGTCCATTATATATATATATATATATGTGTGTGTGTGTGTGTGTGTATTATATATATGTTATGTGTGTGTGTGTGTGTGTATTATATATGTTATATATATGTTATGTATATATGTGTGTGTGTGTGTGTGTATTATATATATGTTATATATATGTTATGTATACGTGTGTGTGTTATATATATGTGTGTGTGTGTGTGTGTATTACATATATATATGTTTATATATGTTATATATACAGTAGTGAGAATAAAGATCAGAACGATGTTAAGAAAAAGTGTGACACTATTTAGCTAATTAACCATAGAAATTAAAAACGGGAAATACTTAAGGCGAGAAAGAGCTATATCGAAAGATAGACTGAGCGACATTAAAAAGAAGAATTTATTTTATTTACAAAAGAAAGATACTTTTCGCAAAAGACAGAAAATCCGTAAAAAAAAGCAAGACTGTGATTCTGTCAAAATTAATTAATGTCACAATAAGGGCCAAACAAAACAGAATTCTGAAAGAAAAACAAAGCCAACCAACACATGCAGCCATAAAAAAAATTGGGCTTGGGACCATCCTGGAGACTAGATATTAATTATCTTTCAGAGATATCATTTAACTTTAATTCCTGGTTCAAGCGAGGGAAGCCATCTGGTATATACACGAATCTTGACATGAAAAGGAAAATCGAAAAGGGGATCATTATTATTGCTTATTCAAACTGTTTACATCAGACATAGCGTCTTGAAAATGAGCATCTGGTGATAAGAGAATTTTAAGGCATGAGAAAAATAAAAAATTTAATTATCAGGTAAACACAACCACCCAGTTAAAAGTTGACTAGCGGAGAACGCTGGGTCGGGGTTTTTTTTTTTTTTGACAATGATTAATGAGTCAGTAGAGGTCCAAGCTAAGTGGATTTGGGATGTGATAAAGAATTAATTGGCAATTTGGGATTTGTAAATGTTTTGGCTGAAGGAAAAGAAAAAAAGGATTTTGTAAACAAAATTCTGGAATAATTCTAAGAGGGCCGGTCTAGCCATACCCACACTGCCTCGAAATGGAAAGTGATTGGTCTTCCAAAAATGTGAAGTAATTAATTTTCCTGGCCTAAGAACAAAGAGAATTCTTGTTGGGAATTGAGAATTGTCAGGGAACCCAGACAGTGTCGGGCCCCCACACCGGAGTTGGTCAATGTCCATATAAACAAACGTCTCAAGGCAGAGGAGAGATTATTTTTGCAGTCAGTTCCAGACAGTTTGAGTTTGGAGAGTTGAGTTGCAGTTGGAGACCGAAAGATTTCCACATCCTCTCAACTTAGTCTTCCTACCAAAAGCAAGTTTTTATTGACAAATGACTTAAGATACCATAACTCACTTAAGAAATGCAAAAAGTATCAAGAATCCATAGAAAAGGGCTGGGAGAGAAACACACTCCTGTATTCAGCAGATAGATAAAGATAATTGTTATTTCTCAACATTTTTGAACCTCTTTAGTTTGTTTTATTATTTTTCTTTTACTTATACTTGTGCGGTATCACCTTTACCCCGGATTCAGCTTGCACTATGGCCCGACACCTGATTGATTTCATCTACCTAAGATCAAAGTCACAACGTGGGTAGGTTAGACTTGAGATCAATGTAGTTACTTCGGTAACCAGATGTTGGAAGTGAGCTGGGAACGACAAGTTGGTATCAAACTGGGAACGACCAGATCAACCAAGACACAGGCTGGTGACAGCGACAACGAGTCAACCCCAAACGCTGGTGGAAGAAACCTTACAGCATCGCGCTGCAACTGAAAGTTGACCACGGGCTGACGGCGCAGTGTCATTTATTTACGTCGTGACCAGTGGACATCACATATTGGTGCTGGACTGCGACCACGACCACCGGTGGGTGTCACAAAAGTCTAAATGTGAAATAACTTTTTATTTTAAAGGTCAACGAGCTCCCCAGGCCTCAAACATCTGAAACTTACTCTGGGTTGAGGATTTTAACTGCAGTCCTAAAATGGAAACTTAAAACAGAGTGGCCGTAGAGATTATTCAATCAGTCCACTGGTTTAATCCTGCTTCCTGCCCTGGTTTGATCCAGAAAGCAGAAGTGATGTTCATCCATTCACGGTCGACTGAAGATGTAGACACGGCTGGAAAGTCTGTGCAAAGAAAAAAAAGCAGAAAAAAAATTAATATCTGCAGAAAGCCAGACAAACAACTATTCAATGACTGAATTGTTAATGTCTTTTATATAGCCCAAAAGAATAGTATAGAAAAGAAACGGGTTGACAGAAAAGAAAAATAATTGATCAAAATGCATACAAAATTCTGGACAGAGAGAGTGTGTGTTATGATTAAATTTTTGTTAAATCATCCCAGAAAGATATCTGACTCTTGCAATGGGGAAATAAGATTTCTGTGTACTGGCTTAAAGTTTATAATGGTGTTCCTCCTTAGCAAAGTAACAATAATAGCAATATTACTACCCTTGCAGCGTGTACTTATATCAACAGCACATGTTAGCAAACACTTCGTTCCAATCTCTGACCTCACATTCTCTCCTTCTTGAGTCTCCAATTCAACTTTCCACTGTCTCTAGCCAAAATCTTGCTCGGGCTTATTCTTTTCTGTCTCTCTCTTCTGTCCGCTTCTTCCGTCTCTCTCTTCCATCTTCCTCTTCCGTCTGCTTCTTCTGTCTCTCTCTTCCGTCTCAACACTCGCCCATCTCTCTCTCTTCCATCTGCTTCAACTACGCATTTATATAGAAAATCCAGCTGGTTATAACTGAAGCTTGGCCCTACCACTTCACACACGATTATCACGGGATTTTGGCTGCTTCAACAAAAATCATGTGAATTCAAAGTTTCTTCTAACTTTTCAGCTCTATTTCAATTTTTTTTTTTTTTCCATTTTTTCAGCCATTTCCATTGTCTCCTGATGACCCAGATTCAATGGGTACAACTTCTGGTCTTGATCAAATTTCCCCATCACTAAACAAAATGCTCTGATTTAATTTCGCTATTCCAAATCTATTCCAATTTCACTAAAAAAAATATACGTTTGTGTGTGTTTCCCAAACTCTGTCCGTCACAATGCTTCAAAGAACATTTTTTCAAGGAAAAATAAGGATATAAAAGTAAATTATATAATTCCAAAATATAAAGCTCAATAAATTTATTTTGATAAAGTTATAAGAATAATTATATAACATTCAAAAAAAAAATAGATCATCAAAAACATCAGAACAATTAAATAAATCCTTAAAATTTTATAATTATTTTGCATTACTGAAAAGTTTTTAGGGTAAGAGTATAAAATAGGGTATTTTACTAAATTACACCGACCCTTTACTGGCTCTTGCCTTGTAAACATGGCAAAAGAAATCTGTGACATCATTGGAACTTAGAAAACTGATAGTCAAGTTATGTAATGAAGATAAACACTCGATTGGGGATATTTCAAAGACTGTGGGGAAATCTAAGTCTTATTCATAGTATTTTATGAAAACTTGAAGAAATTGGGTCATGTGAAGCTAAGAAACCATCTGGCAGGCCCAGGAAAACTACTGCAAGGAAAGACAGATGGATTGGTAATGAATCAAAAAAGGATCGATTTGCAACAGCAACCGCTATCTCTAAAAGAACTAATGCTAACCTTGGCATTAAAATATCAAGGCACACTATTTCCCAAAGACTTACTGAAATAAATTTGAAAATAAATTTGAGATTTTATATCCATAGGCACTCTTTTACCTATCCTAAATTAAAATTCCAGCCTGCTCTTTCAAAAGAATTTTGCATATTGAAGGAGAAAGGTTTGAACCCACAGATAGATTGGAAAATTATAGGTTTCGCTCATACTCCTAATAGTCTTATAGATAGGTGTAACTTGTGTTTAGAAGAATAAATTAGAATAATAAAATACAATAATCAAAGCAAACTATTAAATGATAGGAATGAATTAGTTTTAAAATGTCAGCATTAAACTTTAGCATTAAATGTAGCTTTAAACTTTTATAATGTAGATTTTACATTATTACTTTTTAAGTCTCTAACTCTTCAAATTTTGAATGTATGTATGACTATTTCTTATTTCTATATTTCCATTTCTTCAACATATTAATTATATCTTATAATTGTCCCCTATTCTAAGAATACTCATTTTTTTATCACTTACATCTCTTTATCTGTATATTTTTTTAATGTTTTTTTTTAATATAACTTAGTATGGTTTGTTTTTTTAATATAATTTGATTTAACTTAAAAAGTTAAAAATGGGTAATTTATTTTATCTTAAAATTTTTTTATTCTTTAATATAAAATTATATTCATACTTAAATTTAATATATTTTATCTAAATATGATTTATTGTTAATCTTTTTAATATATCTCATTGTTAAGTATCATTTATTATTTTTTTAAGTAGGAACCTAACTTTTTTTTTATATATAATTACAATTTTTTTGTATAAAACTCCCTTTTTGACCTTTTTAGTTTCAATTTAACACTTTATTCTTTATATAGCCCAATTTAATGTCATATGGTCAATATCCAGGTTAATTTTATAAAACCTCTTCCCTTTAAGGCTGATACCTTCAACCCTCTCCTTACCACCAATTTGTCCATTTCATCTGACTGAAACATGGAAAAGGATAAATTATTTATCAATTTTTTGACTGCTGTCAAAGTTAAATTTAGATTTCTATTTCCGGCACAAACTGTCAATATACCGGGGTTGAATAAGACTAATGTACTTCTTGTTGGTTGAAATAGATCTATACCTTCTATATGAGGTAATTTTTGATTTTGTTGTGTAATATTATATATATATATATATATATAAGAACATTCCTATCCACAGTCACATTTTAGAGAAATATTAATGAACAATAAAAGTATACACCACCATGAAAATAAAAAACAAAAACTTCACATTTTCAAAGCAATCTATATAAAAATAAATGAAACCAATACTAAGTAAAAGTAATTATGTGTATAGCAACAATGTTTTAAAATGCCTATTAAAGGAATGTTTTGAAATGCTCAAACTGTAAAAAATTTTTAGCTATATCTATAATTCTCAAAATCTATGTGTATAATTTTCAAAGTATGTGTGTATGTGTGTATGATCTGATGTTGTTTATGCATTTCTACAGTTTTCATTCAATTTCAATGAAATTTTTCAGTTTGATATATAATTCTTCAGTGCCAGTTTTGAGTCCAAATTGTTGGCAACAATGGCTCTCCACTACTTCCTGTCCATTTTAACTCTCAGCACTGTTTTACTATTTACTATCTGTTCTTGGATATATATCTTTCATAAAAACTTTAATAGTTTTTAAATAGTTTAAATTATTACAATAATATTATTTATTATTATACTTTTCATCACCACCCCTTCAAATGTTAACCCCCAATTTGGAGATGTGCCTCAGTTGTACCCAAATGTTGTTACTAATATTGATTTTCGGGTGGGCTGACTTTAAACTTATACTGCTCCAACTGAACAGTAAAAATTCCCAGTAATGAAAGACCCAGTCAAAGATGGATTATACTGCTAGTAAAAGATATAGCCAAAACTATGGCATCTTTCTTACTCAGTTTTGTAACAGTACTAAGAAATTGATGCATGAGGATTAAAATAAGAATAAGTAAACATATGAAACATAAACATTATTCAACTGAACATGCTTATATATATATATATATATATATATATATAGTGTGTGTGTATACACACGCATGCACATACACACACAAATCTTTTGCCTTGTGTTCTTTTACCCATGTCCTTCAAAAGTTACCATTAACTTAAGTCCTTTGAGTTGCTTTTTCACAAGAAATGGAAATTAGGGGCTCACAGAGAGGCATCACTCTGATAGGCTGGATTCATTAACAAGAGATTTTCATTATATGTACATGGAAATTGGAGGCCTCAGAGCATCCCTGAAACCATTGTAACAAAAATTAATTAAAAAAATGTTGCATCATGAATGCACTATACAGCAGTGAAGAGGGAGGTGGAGAGAATGGTTTTCCATGCGTGCTGTGGAGTTGGAGTGATTTCAATCCTAACAGATGGAGGTAATTGTGTCATGGTGGACACACTGGTGGTTTGTGACAAGCCTCTGGGGTATGATTTGCTGATTGGAATGGATGCCATACATAAACTAGGTGGTGTTATGGTCATGCGTACCGGGGAAGTGCAGCTTGGGAGAAATTGTGACTCATGTCATGTGTCACCATTACAATTGAGGAAAGGGATTTCTCTATCGCATATGACCAAGGAACAAAGACTTGGACAGCGGAATGGAAGTGGATAGGAAATAAAGCACCAGATCAATTACACAACACTGTTGTGGAATATACGGTGTTGAATAAGAACAGAGCTGCCTACGAGAGCAAACTGGATATGTGGAGCATGAATGGCTGGCTGATACCATATCTGCAAGACTGATTGGGGCCCCCAAGAGGATTAATTCCCTTAATGGCAGTTGCACAAGCCACCAAGGCTAAGGTACGGTCAGTAGTGGACTATAGGGAGATAAATCAATACATAGATGCCTTTACAGCGGATGCAGATATGTGTGCCAAATAAATGAGGGAATGGTGTCAGCAAGGAGCTAAGGTGGCACTGCGTATCTTCAAATACAAATCCATGAGATGTTATGGCCTTTCCAAACAATTATCGTCAAAGGAATGAGGTACTGCTTGACGTGTCTGTGGTTTGGTCTTAATGTGGGTCACCTAATTACGAAATCAATCATTAAGACTGTGCTAGATCAGGATGAGCTGATGTAAAGAGCTGCGTCGGCATATGTCAATGATATATATGTAAATGAGGACATACTTTTGGCAAATGAAGTCAGGCGCAGATTAGAATCTTTCGGCTTGTTAATTGCCCTATTCAATTGAGGGATGCGGCTGATGTGCTTGGGCTTAAAGTCTGCGGGGAGCACAACACATTGCAGTGGAAGCAAGGGAGCTCAGTTCCGGAACTCCCATTATGCTAACGCAAAGCTCAGTATTTTCCGTATGTGGGAAGTTAGTGGGACACTTTTCCGTATGCAGGTGGCTCTGTGCAGCCACAGGAATAATAAAAAGATGAGCAAGCAAGATGGGTGGCATGACATTATAAAAGACGCCCCTCTTACACAGATGATCATTGATACGCTGACTAGAGTGCACCAAGATGACCCCATTCAGGGAGATTGGTGCGTGACTGGAGAAGTCAACACATAGGTTGATGCAATCTCCCTGGCAATAGGTGTGATGCTGGAAAATTGGGGAGTTGTACTGGAAGATGCATGCTGGCTTGAACTAAGAAATGATGCACAACATAGAAACCTGGCCAAATTGGATGCCACGGTGAAAGGTATAAATCTGGCATTACAGTGATGGGCCAGGGTGGTACACCTATACACAGACTCGGTATGTGTGTACCAATGGCTGCAGAATATTCTGACAGGCAAGAGCCAAGTGAGGACGAAAGCTGCGAGCGAGATGCTAGTGTGCAGGAGACTGGCTAACCTACAGTAGCTAATCGAAGAATATGGTTTGGTAGTTGACGTCACACTGAAACCTGGAGGAACCTGGCTGATAAGTTGACGAGAATACCAAAAAGATGGCTTGACATGTTGAAACAGGGATCAGAGCCATTGACGTGTGTGGCTGTTACGAGCCAGCTGAATATCGAACAAATCCATGCCATACAATAGCAAGAGTGGTCATCCTGGCATTCAATGTTCGACTTACTTTGTCCAGAAAGTATGTCCTTCAGTGATAAAAGCGATGGTTAGGTCGGCCATACAAGGTTGTGAGGAATGCTGTGGGGTGGACCCTGCCCCAGTTCAGTGGAACAAGAACAAGCTCAGGGTAGACAAAAACTGATGACACATCACAATGGCAATCATTTTCTAACTTCTACAAAATTTTTTCATTCAATGCCTTTTTTAAAAATTGTAAAAAAAATATTAAAACACTTATATGCTAACAATAAAATTATTATTATATACCTTTATATCCAGACTAAGAAATTCATCTTCAGTCCTTTTAGATAATGGTATGCTTGAGGAGTAGTTGTTACTTTGAAAGATGTTTCTAATGCTGATCATCTGTTGGCATGTGTATGGGTTATAGACAATAGACCATTCCTTTCTAGACACTATATAGATAGTGAGAATTGAAGTTCAGATAATGTCTGGTTTACGATATACAGTTTTCTTGAATTCATACTCTGTATGAATTATTAATTCATCCCAAAACTGCCAGTCTGTATTTCTAAGATGAGGTATTTTAATTATTTACACTACTTACATTGTTAAAACTGTTGTCCTCATCTTTATTCACTGAGTTTTGGCTGTTGTACATGCTGGCCTTCTTTAGGTTATATACATTGGAATTTGAACCGAGCACTATATATAGCCAACATATATCACCTGGAAAAGGCTGAAATATACAATGGCCTAAATGTAGTGAATATGGCAATAAAGACAATGGTCCAAATGTGTAAATAGTATTCAAAAACTATTGAATTCCCATAGTCCATCAAAGCTTGCATATCTTCCTAGTGTGACCAGTGTATGAAGTTGTAATCTATATATATAAATAACATGGTTAAGTTTAGTTGTGATGCTCATATAGCAATTCTCTCGTAGTATTCCATGCATATGTTTGCCATTACTGGAGATAATGGTGATCCAATAGCTAAGACTTCTCACTGATATATGTTGAAACACCAATGGAGCTGTAGGAATGTTGGTGAATAGACTCACAATGTCCAAAGTCACTATCTGATTGATATGAATGGAAACATCTCTAATGATTTCCACAAAGTGGTCTGAGTTCTTCAAATAGGACAGAAACTTATCTATTAGTGAGTTGATTATTCTTATGAAGAATCTGCTCAACAAGTGTCAAACTGAGACTCAACAACTATCTATGGATCTCAATGTAATATCTTTCTGAATTTTGAAAAGGCCATACCTGTGTGATAATTGTGAGTTCAATCTAGGTTGGGTGGTGTGGAAAAGTCATACAATCAAATTCACTGAAAAAAATGGACAAGCAACACAAAATACAAAATAGGCTGTAGAGCATAACAACCAAAATGAGAATAATAGTTTCAATGTAAAAGCACATAATAGTAATAATAATAATTTCTCTTCCCTGACATTAATAAAATTGCTGATTATTGCCAGCAGTTTTTTAGAATTATCAATTCTGTGTGAACAATAATACTTTTTTTTCACTAATTTGTTGATATTTGAGCTGAATGTTTCTTACATTATTTTTTAATGTTAGTGTCACTACAACTAAAAGGATTTTTTGTGGGGGAGAGGAGAAGAACAATAAACATCAAATCTCTTGTACCAAGTATTATAAAGAATGCAAATGAAAAACCATGAGACTTAATCCGGTGTGAAATCTGAAAGAAATTTATATTTATTAAGATATAAAAAATAATAATAGCACAAGATTACAAAATTTACAAAACAAACTTGCACAAAATTTTCCAAGATAAATTCTAATTGCAATTCTATTGGGCTCATAAAAACAATTATAATTATTATCAATAACATGTTGACTTACTTTGATTCATTCAGTTGACAAAAGGAGTTGAGAAGGGTGACTATTCACTGATATCACTTCATTTCTAGTTTGTTTAGACAACAATTCAGTTTTACAAGCTGAGATGAGATAAATCTCATATTTTCATTAAAAGTTCGAAATTGGGGTTAATACCTCTAATTATGTAACAAGCTTTCACAAACAACTGTAGAAAGATAATTGAAACTTCTCCTTTCTGCTTCTTCTTTTTCTTTCAGCTTCTTTCTTTTTGTTGTAGTCAATGTCGGTATCCTTGTGAATGTCAATACCCCACTTTTCCCACTCTTCTTCTTCATTTAAGTTCAGTTCCCAGCAACTGTCAGTAACTTTTGCCTGTGAAAGCCAAAGTCCATCTGTATATCAAACAAACCAGTTTAGTGATTAGCTACTTCAATAATTAAATGCATAAGGTTTATGGAAATATTTTATAGCACATGGAATAATGGTGGTGAAAAGTATACATGCAGAAAATGACAAACCAATTGATTTGCAATGCAAGGATAACATTTATTAAAACAAAATTAACAAAAGTAAAGTTTCAAGTGTTTTGTTAGATGTACATTGTATATACAACAAAATGTTCATTCACAGCCCCTGTAGCTTCAGCATAGAATATTCATGTCAGCAATTTGAAAGAAGGAACCCAGAAGAGAATTACTTTAGGGTTAATGTGGTTTTATATTTGAGCGCTGCTGCTGCTAAGTTTTATTTAGAGCTGCTACTGCTATTACATTTCAGCTACTGCTGATATGAATTTTATTTTAGAGCTGCTGCTGATACTATCTTTAAGGTCACTACACCAGATTTCTTAAATAGCTTCATATTAGCTCTAGATTTGAATCAGAAATTTGATACTTTGGTCGCAATTCACTTTCCCCATGGGTTAAAAAAGTATTTCTCTAAACCACACCTGTTTGCAAACCTTATTTTGATGAACATCCAGACCATCAAACTTGATCCTCTTTTTTTACAAGTTTTGAAAACCAAATTTTATACATATATCCTTATTATAAACTGTGAGGCGTCATTTTGGCGTTTTTTTCACATCATTTTAAGTTTCACATATACAAAGTTGTATACAGTTTTATTCAAGCCATTTTTTACTGTCTGATTTCATTATAGCTGTTTTTAGCTGTTTTTTTTTTTTTTTTTTACTTAAAGAATACATCTTCTTTTAACAAATGTTTTTTTTAAACTTGCCCCTCAAAAAAAAGTGTAATAAATAAAAACCTATTGTATTATTTTTTTATTTACCCTTTAATTATTTTTGTATAACTTTACATTAATTTTTTTAATAATATGAATTTTTATGCAACTGCTCAGTGCAAATATGTTCCAATTAAGTTAAGGATAAAGAAAATGAAATTAATATCAACAGCACATAAAATATTTATTGGGGAAAATGTTTTTTTGTGTAACAAGTTACTTGTTGCCATGATTTGTTTGAAAGTTATTTTCATTAAAACTAAAATAAATAAAAAGATCTTCAATGTTATTTGCAGACTTTAGATTTTTCTGAGATAATGTATTTGCTGTATAATTTTCATTTGTAAATGCCACAAATTTGTTAACATTAAAATAGGATTTTTAGCATTATGTATTTTACATCACTTACTAAAAATATTATGTATGGCCAAACTGAATTTAATCATTACTGTTTATTTTTAGGTAATTGGCCGATATATGTTGTCCTATCAAATGGAAAAATCTATGGGTGTGATTTTCTAGTGAGTGCCACTGGTGTCATACCCAACACTGATGTCTTATTACAAGGAAATTCTGTAAGTCTGTTTAATTTTATCCTTTGAAAATTGACTACATTAAATGTTTATATCAGTTTAGATAAAATTTAAATAATCACTATTAATTTTATGCACCTCCTTATTAAATTCTTTAAAAAGATTCCTAAAGAATTGAGGTGTTACACCATCTTTGAATATTTTATTATACTAAAAATTATATAACAGTAGTAAAATTTGACTTCTTTTATATTAAAGCAGCATTTATTGTAATGAGTGTTTTTTTAATTTTTTTATTTAAACCTATTATTCATTTTGCAAGGCTGGTTCTGTATGATCCCATTATATCACAATCATTGAGGTTCATAAAATGTAATTATAGAAAATATAGAGTCATACTAAATTGAAGTTTAATCAAGATAACATAAGAAAAAAATATAAGCAAAAAAACAAGAAAAAGATAAAATTAACTCTGACCCATCACATATTCAAATTTGCAGTGACACCTGCCACAAAGCCATACACATGTTTCATTTGTGCAATTAGAGCAGTTTAAGAAGCATTAGATTATAGGCCTTCAATAAGCATTGGTAATGCTTTGATGTTGCCAACAGTGGTCAAATGAACATTCCTGTAGATGCTCACAATGATTAACATATTGTAAGTGCAACATAGACCAGAATAAATGTACTCTGTAGGAGTGCCAATATTGAACATGCAAGGATAATGTCTAATTCAATTAGCCCACCTCTCTTGCTGTATTGTATCAATTGATGAAAGAAGCACAGAATTACATGATATATGATAATAACTGTCATCTGTATAATCATACAGGTCTTCATAAATTGCAAACACATTAGAAAGGTATACAGTATATTAATAGTGATTTTAAATAATGCACACTTTATTTTGGAACATGTGCACATATTGATGTGGTCAGTTACTGTAATCCGTTTATATTAACGGTACATTTAATCCTGAGTAAATTGAAACACATATTCAGGGTGTTGCAATTTTATTTTCTGTCAGTGTATTTATGAAGAGGATTATCAGCTTATATCTAGATGTTTTGAATTCTTTATCAGCTGACATGATTTCTGTAAATTTGACACATTTTGAACTTAACCAAAATGCATTATTCTTTTTGATTAAACCTATTAGTTTGATCTTGCTGAAGATGGTGGAATCAAAGTCAATTCAAAAATGCAGACCAATATTCAAAATGTATTTTCTGCTGGAGATGTTTGTACTGCATCATGGGAAATTGCTGAACATTGGTTTCAGGTAAATTTCAATTTTAAGTTTCTTCTCTCTTAAGAAAAACAGGCTACATTTTTTTATACTAATTATTTTCTATTCAGAGATTACTTTATAGAATAATATAAAACATCTTTTGTTATTGTATTAATATTATTATTGTATTATTAATAAACTTTATATTAAAAATCTATTCATCTCTGAGTTAATCTTTTATTATCTTAGTGCCTCTTACAAATAATGAACCAAATTTCACCTATTTTTTTTTTAAATCTTGTATTATTTTATTGTATCAATTGTATTTTCATTACAGTGATAAAAAGTGAATATAATAAAAAAAAGAAAAACAACTACAGTAGTTGGTACTAAAATTGGAGCATAAAAAGAAGTAAAAAATGGAGAAAGAAAATGATATGGAATGAGCTAACTGGTTAATGTGCCTCGTTCATCAGAGCTCAAGTGAGGTAAATAAACAAAATTACTGTGCAAACTGACTAAAAGAAAATACACATTTTCATATTTTGAGATGAATATACATTGTCCATACAAGCAATCCTTCTGTTTGCACAGGGAAAGTTGTTTTGATTTAATAGAAATAGTTTTCAAGAATTTTAGATGGTAGTAAGAGCATGTCCTCATAGAAGGATGCTGCACACTTGCTTTTTTTAAAAGATATTCAGCAATTGCAAACCTGGATGTATCAGCTTACTTATGCAAATTATCCAGTCAACCTTTTCTAATAAACAACATAACATGTTGAGTAATTCACTTCTCTAGAAGTTGAGTGGTCTGAACCATATAGTCAGCTTCACACTGACATTTAAATTTATATATTACAAATCTAGTTTTAAAGATAGGCAAGACGTCTTTTTCAATTAATTTCAACATAAGGTGAGAAGAGAGCATAATGTGAAAATTGAGTGAAAAATTGCACTGCTTAATCTAAGATTTATGGCAAACTTAATAACAAAGCAGTTTCAGGAATACAAGGGGAAGAAAGATGACTACAATATTAGCATAGTACTATTATTATTTGAAGCGGAATACAAGTAACTGGTAATGATGATATTAACTGTTTCCTAATAAGGAAACATTTGACATTCATTGATCAGGCAGCCAGTACTACTGTTGGTTGAAATTTATAAAATCTTTCTCTTAAAATAATTTTTCAGGAAAATAGGTTTCTCAAGTCCAGTAGCTGTTATTGCTTTTTCTGGTATTGATGAGGATTCCTTCCTAACATTTTATTTGACATAGCTTACTTAATTTCCTCACTTGTATGTTCATTATTGTTTATGTTTAGTTCGACTTTGTAATGATTATATTGGTATATGTTCTATTTCTGCAGGCATCTTTAGTTTAGTCGGGGTTGAAATGTAATTCAAAGTATTTTTTGAGACAAGGGCATTTCTTCTGTAGTGCTTTTGATTGTATGATTGTGATTTTTTGCTTTTTTCACATTTTAACACATTGTCTATGCTGTTTGGCTTCATTAATTTAAATTCCAATTTTCTAGAGCTAAGTATTTTTTTTTAATTAAATTAAGTTAATTGTTTAGTATTTTCCCTTCCATTTTTTTCTTATTCTATTTGTTTCATTCTTGTATCTATTTATTTATTGTATTAATTAGATTTCTGATGTCAAAAGAACGAAAAAATATTGTCAAATTTAAAAAGAATTTTTTTATGTAACAAACAAATTCTATATTCTGAAGTTGACCAACAGAATCAATAAATTCAAAGGTAAAGGAATTTTTGTCATACTTGACAATATTCAGTTTATTGTTCTTAACTTTTCTAAATTGTCCAAGTGTGGTAAACCACACTCAGACAATTTAGCAAAGTAAGAACTACAAAAAATCCACCAAAAAGACTGCTTTCTGATTTTAATAGGTAGTGTTGAAGTTACAAAGAATAAATTTGTATTCAATCTTTCTAATTATCAAGTTACATCTTTTTCATATGGAATTGAGTTCTTTATTCCACCTGTTTCAGTAAAATGGGATGTTATATTTTCTGAATTTGAAGAGTTTATTTTTCTCAGCTCATTCAGCAGATAAAATGAGTGCACTTAGGGCTAAACTGAATGATTTGGCCCATGCTTTTTTCTGGTACTCTCATTGATCACTGATTTCTCATGACAAATCAAACAGGTTTGGATGCTAAAAATTTTTCTCATAACAAATCTATCATGATTACTAATCCTGATAAAAGGCTAGAGGTGGTGATTTTAAAACCTGATGGTAATAAGGTGATGTTATACTAAGTGGTGCAAAGAAATTCATTAAATTAATTCTGGTTGAGTCTATTGACAAAGCTAAAAGTATTGGGCTTAATTTTCAAAAACATCTGCTCATATTAGTGAGAGAAAATGTACACTTGATAAACATTTATGAAATCATCAGACCAGTTGGTTCTTTCTGGCACTGGCTATATGGGTTAAGGACACTGTCCGAATTTGACTAATTTTATTGATGATTGCCTCAGTCCAACATAAGTTGGCAAAATGGTTGGCTGAATAAAACAGGATTTTGATCAATAAACTGAGTGACAGCATTTCACCAGACAATAGAAAAATCTCTTGAGGAGAAATTTCAATAAACTAAAATAATGCCTAAAGGTTAAATCTACTTTGGCAGGATGGGTGATAAGCCTGCTTCTGCTTAGGACACATCCATTAAGCTGATGAGTAGGTGTCTAATATCATCAGAAGTTTGTTAGCCAAGGATGATGAGTTCAATCCTTGGTAGGATTACAAGAGTCAGCATAGTTAACAACCTGTATTCAAAATACTCTCTTCAAGGGTTTGTATACATTTGCTAATTACAAACAGAATTTTCCTTTTAAGTCTGATGATAATGTGTTCTTTTGACATCAGTAATCTATTTACTTTTATTCCACTTCAGGAAATCATAGACATCTGTACCAATGTTATTATCATAGTCATCTTTCTTCTGATATTTCTGAATCTGTCTTTATTGAGCTTATTAAGTTTTCCACCACATTTATTGAGTTTAGGTTCAACAATGTGATGTACAGGCAGATTGACAGGATATCAATGGTAGCCCTTTAGAACCTGCAATGACTAAAATATTCATGGGATTTATGAGAAAAGATTGTCTGCTAATGCCAGTCAGCTAACTAATGCCAATGCAAAACAACTTTCCCTGTATAAAAAGGAGGATTATTGTATAGTCAATGTGATTTGTTTATTAAAAAATATACTCATCTCAGTATATTATTGAAACATGGGTATTTTCTTTTTCATGTTCCCTTTTAGTCAGTTTGCACAGTAATTTTATTTATTTACCTTGATCAAGCTCTGACAAATGAGGCATATTAATCACGTTAAGCTCATCCCATTTCTTTTTATTTCTCTCTTTTTTCTTCTTTTTGTGCTCCTAATTTGGTACCAACTACTGTAGTTGTGGTTTTTCTTTTTTTATGATGTTGGTTTTTATCACTACAATAAAATGTTGTACCTCTAATAAGATCTTAAATTTTATTTTTCTTATTTTCAGTTTTATCTTTTTAGATTTTGATTAATTTATGTAAAATATTATGAAGCTATCTTTAATACTTATTATTTTAACAAACTGACATTTCAATAAAAACTGATTTTATTAATTCCTTATTTTTTATTCTCTAAACTTTAAGAACACCTTTGGTAATCAACTGACAGATTCCAAATTGAATATTTTTTTTACTAGTAAATCAAATATTGCACATAACTCAAGCATTTTTTTGCACATGTAGATTATAATTCTTAACAGCTCCAGAAAAGACTTCAACATTTCAATGTTTGTGGGAGCTGGCTTATTTATTTTTGCATTTAATTTTTCCAGATCACTTTAGTATCCATTTTTGTCTATAATTTAACCTTTTATGTTGATCTTTTTTTAATCATTTCATCCCCAAACAATAAAGCCATTAAGGTGTAAAGTGGTTAATGAGTCTGAGAGAATATGAGAAAAAAAAACATTAAGACAAAAGAAGACAACTGACATTGCATTGAAAAATTTGAACATCAAAGTTGACTGGAAAGCAAGAAACCAGAAGAGACTTCCATAAGGGAAAGTGCAAGAGAAGAAACTGTCAGCATAGAATTTATTGTGCCATTTTAACTGCATTTATTGTAGTGTTTAGATAGAACAGGAATCAGTTAGAACATTTTTAAGGACTATTACAGAGTTACTATCATGTCCACATGCTTTGTGAGGATGCAGCTTAGAGATGATAGTAGAAACCATGGAAAGAGTTATTACAAAACTCAGTTCAGGCAAAAATACTTCAGGTGAGTCAAGAGCAGAAATGAAAAGAATCTATGAGCAAAACATTCTGCTTCTGCAGAAGATGTTAACGCTTCAAATTAAATGAAGAGAGGAGGGATAGAAGACTTACTCTTAAGGACATGTTTACAATTATTATAAGCAGACAAAGGAGCATAGAAAAAGATCTGAAAGAATTTGCACTTTTCTACTTGTATACTAAATACAAATTCTTGTATTCATTTAAGAATTTCCAGGTTTTCTACATGCTCTTAAACAGTTCTACTTATGATTATAATGTAAATCAAATAAGCAACTACA
This sequence comes from Acanthosepion pharaonis, assembly GCA_903632075.3. NCBI lineage: Eukaryota > Metazoa > Mollusca > Cephalopoda > Sepiida > Sepiidae > Acanthosepion > Acanthosepion pharaonis. Next base: position 61,868 of record CAHIKZ030003101.1, on the reverse strand, counting down.
AAAACATCTGCCAATATTGCATACATTATCTGTTCTTAGTGCACATTTAACAACAAATAGCAGTTGACTGTATTTGTAAAACCCTCAGTATCTTTCTTGTTAATAAATGTTTGTGATTTTCTTCAACTTGGAAGTAAGTGTCTAAAAATCTTTTTAAAGAAAATTTTATCAATATTTATCCGAGTAAACACTTCTGCTGTTGATACCTGTGGTTCTATAATACTTAGTATTTAAATAATATTTAGACTTGTCAAAAAATCACGACACAAACATAATTTATTGTTGCTTCTTCTGTTTCACCCTAATGGTGCAGCTCTAGATTATGAATTTATAGGTGAGACAAATTTTCCTAACTGTCCTAGCCTGTCTAATTCCTCATTTACAGTTTCAGTTGCCACAACAGTTTACAGATCTTTTAGGTGGAAAACTAGTTTTGCTTCCAAATGTTCATAGAAAGAAGATTTAGCCTTAGTACATAGACCTTTGAAAAAAGTTGTTAAATGTTTTGTATTTTTTGTTTATATAAATAAAGCAAATTTCACCAAATTATAAATAGAATTTATTGAAATGTCCAACAAGGCAGCACCTAAAAGATGTAATCCATTGTCATCAGTAACATGTGTAAATGTGTTTATCATTTTACTATAAAAAGCAACTGTAAATTGAACTTCATCAGAAGTTTTTTATTCATTTCTCAAAACACTTAGCTTTTTGAGAATTTTTTTAATTATTAGGAAAATATTTTCTTTGATATATTAAACTCTGTGTTCATGTAAAACAAATTAAGTTACTCTTTTTGTTAGAATTGAGTTAGATTTTACTGAGTAATAGTAATATAATTTATTTTAGGGATTAGCTTCCAATTTAGTTCTGCAGTAGGTTTATTTTGGGTACTTGTTTGTAACACAGAATTTTTGAAAAGACAGAAGTAACCACTTACTGCTTTACCAATATTGTTTTAAAAATAGTTTGGAATTTTTCACACTTATACAATTTAAACTTTTGTTTTTATTTTTTATTTTATTTGTATTCTTTAACTGTATGATAGGTTATCAGTTTTTTCATGCCATGTTTTTAAGTTTATAAATCCTTGGAATTCTTCAGTCCCTGACTATAGAGACTTATTTACATTATTTATATATGGATTATTGTTCTCATCATTCTTGTTATCATACCATTTTGACTGTTGTGGTCTTTGGAAATCATCAGGTTCTTGTTGGCCCAGGTAACCTTCAGGGAATTTCTAACTGAACCCTTTATTTAATCTTTGTGGATAGATTGTTCTCTAATGCCCATGTTTTCCAGGACCAGGAATTGAACTCACAATATGTCTAGTTGAGGATGACAGCTATAGCAAGGTAGATTTGTCCATAAAATCTGAGAGGAAACTATCACAAATCCCAAATAGAAATTCCTCATCATATGTTAGGACCTCAGCACACTTTGTTGACAAGTGTCTCTCATCTATAGCAATTGGCTGGTAAGCCGGTTCATAAGAGTTTCTATGGATGAGGCTCTGTCAGTGGTTCAAAACTGATTGGAAATGAACCTTTCCCTTGGAGAATATATTAGCATTCCAATAGATAACATGATGAAAACGTTTACATTCCATGGACAGAAAACAATTTTCCAACTAGAGTTTGACATATACCAACAGGAGGAAAGCTTGACTATTGGTTACTTTTTGTAATCATGGAATACTTTGAGGAAGTGTCTTCAGGAATGACACCATTAAAGCCAACACTATGCCTGACATACATAAATAACACCTTCATACACTGGCCTCACCAGGAAGCTGCACAAATACTGCTGTACCATTTGAACTCAATAAGATTTTCAATCCAGTTCATAATAATGTCAACTAGCCTTACTCATACAGTTTACATTTTGATGCTGAACCTTAGAGCATATTTTGAAATCTTTAAACATCTTTAGCTTCCATATTTAGAGTGTCTTGATCCTTTTCCTTTGTTGGACTTGGCATTGTAATTTTATCTGTGCAATGTTATTCAGTTGGAGAATTCATCCTGTTTCATCATCAATTATAACAGATTTTCTCTAACAAATGCTTTATTCTTTTCTGTGTTCATTTGTGATCTGGAATTGAGGAATGTTTTAATATTTACACTGAGTAGAATCTGTATCAGGTCTCTGCATTTGTTGAGGATGTTAAATGGTTTCGTTGAAGATTTTATGATCATCTCAATTTTAATCAAATTAAGTCTGTATTGATCTGATAATTTATTTATGAATTTCTGCGGTAAGGAATTATCAGTATGATACATTAGATTATTTATATTGGTGTCCTTATCTTATTTATGTCAGAAGAGAACAAGGCCGAGAATTGTGTGTGTACTATTCCATACAATAATTATTAGAATTATTGTTATATTTCCCTCCCCTCACAGACATTGTATTGTATATATGGGGTTTAGTTAGTTTTTTTCATAGAGACGACGAGGTATTATGGTGTTTGTAGTTTGAAAGTTACGTGTCGTCGTTGTTTTGGTGTAAGGAATATTATTAGTACAATTGGGTCAGTGTCTGCGGCTAGCTAAGTTAAAACTAAGACAGAAGAAGACCGTCCTCTCCCCATTCCCCTATTTCGGCCTTGTGCCACATTTCTGTTATAAATTGCAGAATAAATATTACTATTCCATACAATTGTGGTGGTAAATACAATGGCAAGACTAGCTGTTGACTAAAGCTTAAACAAAATCAGAAAGCTGTAATCTGTGAAGAGACTATGAAATCAAACATGACTGATTATGTGTAAAGGAAAAGCACAGGGTGACCAACTCTTGTGGAATTAAATTAGAATCGTAGAAAACTATGTGCATCAATTCTTTCATTTGTCTTATGACAAATGAAAGAATCGGTACACATGCTAGTCTCTAATAACCTAAGTAGTCTCAGATATTAAGTTTCAGACTCCAAAAATCCAATACTTGCATGTCCTATGGGATAATTGGCCAAGTGCATCTAGTTACCTTGTGATTATTAGTAAATAGTAGGACAGACTGGGTTCTATAAACCTTGGTTGGCAACTGGTCTAGAAGGAAAACTCTGAATTCAAAACTGTGGCCCTGGCAAAGCACATACTATACAGCTAATTGTAGGATCATTTACATTGATTCAATGATACTAACTACAGTTGACTCCTATGAGTTCAAAAATTTGGGTTAGACAATGAAAATATGTGTAGTGGTTCCTGATAAAAACAAAATCAGTATCATTAGGAAAAATTAGCTTATGCAAAAAAGAGTAGAATGAGAAGAATCTTCTCTATGAATTAAATAAAGGGTTCAGTTTAAAACCCACTGAATGTTATCAATTATGAATTATTAAAAAATACACGATACAGTAGCTGAAACATTAAAACAACCAAGATGAGGATCCTATTCTGAATAACTTAATGTATCAGGCACACAATAATATAAAGTATTAAAGTCTGTAAATTAATGAAATTGATCATCATTTAACTTAAGAAAATTTTGAAAAAGAAAAGAAAAAAATAAAAAGATAAATATATCACTGATTCTTCTTTTTTTATCGATTTATTTCAGTTGGTTTTGTCATTTATGTTGTAAAGTGTATTATTATCAGCTAATGATTTAAAAACAAATGAAAATGCTTTACAAATTGCTTTATTTGAAATGTTAACTGAAACAAAAATAAAGAGAAACATGTTTTATGTATTATTAATGTATGGTTTATTTATTCAGATGCGACTTTGGACTCAAGCTCGACAAATGGGGGCATATGCAGCAAAGTGTATGATTGCTGAAGAAAAAAAAATGGAAATACCTATGGACTTTTGCTTTGAATTGTTTGCTCATGTCACCAAATTCTTCAATTATAAAGTAACTTTTTTATTTATTCTCATACTAATTATAATTTAAACATAGTGAATTATAATTATATCTAAGAGATCGAATTTATACTTGAAATAGGATTTAACCTAAGTTAAAAATTTTTACTTAAGTGAAAATATAGATTTATTATTTACCAACTTAATTTTATATGGAAAAGAATTGGTATAAAGCATGACATTAAATTCAAAGTTTTTCTACTGAATTTACTGCAATTTTCTCTTTTGTGAAATAAAATAAAAATTTATATATGTAGTAGAAATTGAGAATTAAAAATACAAATTAAATGATATTCTTCATTTTATACACAACATCTAATTATTTACTAGTGCAAAAAAGTACTCAATGTACTACATTTAGTTTCCTATTTCATCATAGTTTTCAATTAATCCAGTTATATTCTACCAAATGTAGTTTTGGAATTAAAAAAGCATAGTGTTCATTTTCTCAGATCCTACAGAATCGGGCTAGAAACTAATATTTGATTTCATTTATTTGGGATAAATTGTTCATAGACTAATATTTTGGAGATGAAGTATTGACGGATAATGACAAGGAAACACATGTGTTATATTTAATGAAAAAAATAAGGTACTTATTTACAAATTTACACATTTGAAATTGTTATTAGCTTGTTTCAGGAAAAGTAATTTAAAGTTTGTAGTTTTAATGAATTGTCAAGAAGAGAAAATGTTCATGTTAAATCATCGGACACAAAGTAATATTCCAAAATGTTTAAAACAAATTGAGAGAGTTTGTTTTTCACATAAGAGTTATATAGTTGTATTCAACATGAATGAAAAGATATATATTTAAGGTACTTAGCTTTGGAGTTGAATAAAGTTCTTTGAAATTGCCCTGCTCTCATTAGAGGCTGATAATGTATCAGTGTGTAATTTGACACCAGTGTTATTCAGACACATGAAACTGCTTCTTTTCTCTCTCTGCCTCTCTGACTTAATTCAACTTTCTCTGCCTATTTATATCAAAATGTGATTTGACATTGGCTCATTACTTTTTTCTCAGTTTGTAAACTGCTCCTTTTTTCATTTTTTGAAATAAATTTTCATGTAGGTTTGTTAAACTTTGCCTTGTTCTTTTCTTCAGCCTTTTTCTATTGATCAAAATAAATTTTTGCACAAGTTTGTGAATTTGAAAACAGTGAAAAAAAGAGTTATTTTTGTTTCATATTTACCACAGAGATCTAGTTCCAGGATATTAACAGTGGACTCTTTAACTGTTACAGGCTACATTGTAAAATTTGTGTAGAATGGATTTGTTGGTTCTACCTATTTTATAAGTGTTAGGGACTAGAGAATTTAGTAACTAGGGTCACTTGCCTCTTCATGAAACCATTTCTGTACAACTCATGCAGTGTGGCAGAAGACATTATCCTGTTGAAAGATATTACTGCTTTTCAATGATGTTGAAACAGATGATACATGATAGTCCCTTTCACAAGATAAGACCCATTAATTCTTAGTAGAATGTTGCCCAAACCATCAAACTACTTTACCCTGTTTTTAACCAGAGCATTCATTTCCATAAAAATAATGCACTATACTAAGGACCAAGTGACTTTCTTTTCATTAAGGCAAGGTCAGCTTCTGATGATTGTATTGAAAATGCATTCAGTTACAGATATTGGTGCAATAGCTACTTTGATAAGTCTGTATCTATATAGTACTATATATAACAAGGATCATTATATTTTGTGGTGTAATTCAATCCTCACCTTGATTAAACTATCTGTAATTTAGACCACAGTAGCTATTTTGTTGGCTTGTACTTGGTGAGGAAAGTATCTATTTACTATGTGCATTGATGTCTTGACTCTCCCAATACCTTGTCCATAGTTAGGGATTTCTCTCCTGAGACTACTGTCAATAGTTCCTCACAACTGAATATGAGAACTTCTATTTTGCAATTACCATGTCCACAACAATTTGGACTTTATCAAAATAACTGGAATCTTTTTCTTGTTCATAACTTTGATATTCAATACATCAAAATGAATTAAAGCTGGCTCACATGCTCTGACATGTGCAGTTGTTATAAAACAGTAGCTGTCATTCTTCCCATGTGTCACTAGTCATAAGGTTTTGCCTCATTAATTCATAATAATTTTTCAATTTTATTAATTTTCAAAATAAAAATATTTTTACAGGTTGTTCTTCTTGGAAAATACAATGCACAAGGACTTGGTAATAATTATGAATTGTTATTAAGAGTAGAAGAAGGTAAATCTATTTTGGGAAATTCAGTTTATTTTGTGCATTAAATATTTTATTATTTGTTTTCATTTTAATGAATAGAAAATTGAAAATTCAATTAACTTTTTAATTAGAAGTGAAATCATTTAAAATTTTTATTTGTTAGGTTTTATTATAAAATACAATTGGATAAATAGAAAAAATAAGGTAAATATATATATATATATATATATATATATATATATATATATATATTATATATATAAAAAAATGTATTTTTTTAATTTTACATTATTTTTTTCTATTTATCCAATTGTATTTTATAATAAAAACCTAACAAATAGAAATTTTAAATGATTTCACTTCATTTCAGAGCATCATCAATCTATTTATTTTATGATCAGTATCTCTGTTGTATTTAATTTTTAGTACCATTTCTTGTTGCTGTTTTATGGTCAGAAAATTTAAAAAATATATGTTGATTTTTAATCTCCTTTTCATTCAACTTTCATACATGAAGTATGATTTTTTTAAAATCAGTAGTATTAATCAATCACATGAGAACCTCTTTTCACACTTCACTTTATCCTCTAAGATGAACTTAAAATTTTTTATCTTCTTACTCTTTAAGTATTCTATAAAATAAATCAGTAATTAAATAATTTACAATTACATAAAATTCTTTGTGTTTCTATTTTTTCTGTTATCAGATGAATTTGTGAAAGTTGTGCTGAGTAATAACAAATTGCAAGGAGCCATTCTAATTGGAGAGACAGACCTAGAGGAGACATTTGAGAATTTAATTCTTAACCAAATGGACTTGTCATGTTTTAAAGAAAATTTATTGGAGCCTGGTATTGATGTTGATGATTTTTTTGATTAATTTTAATATGGAAAGTGTGTATATACATAAAGATTTAAATTACTGAAATTTGATTTTTGTTTTAATTTTTTATCAGTGTCCATATGCTTATAAATAAAAAATTTTATATGCTTTAATATTATAAGAATCTAGTTTTGAAAAACTGGAAATTTATGAAGCCACAAATTTATAAAATTTAATTTTTGGAAATAAATAGATAATTCTTTTAATGATAAAAGCTGTTTTGAAAATTATTCTGTAAAGATTTTGAAAAATGAAATTATTTTGTATTTTGTATACTCATTTTTCATACTTGTATAAATTAGATACCTCTACAAAAATGCAATAGCTAACATTTAAGATGAATTTTTAATAATGAAAAATCTCTCTGGAAGCTTTTATTTTAGTTTTAATTTCAAGCTGATAGATTAAATTTAATATTTCCAATAAACAAAAGACTATGCTGTATTTTAAAACTAATTTAATTTGATTGAAAGGAATTTTCATTTTGAAATTTGTAAAATTTTTGAATTTAACACCATTTTTATCAAACTCCTATAAAAATGTAAATCTCTTTATTAAAAAAATCTTTCAAAAATAAAATATACATTTCTGAAACTTTATTTGAGAAATATTAGCCAATTTAAAGTATAATTAATCTGATTTGAAGCAACTATTATTTAGTTTAAGTTTAGAATATAGCAGAAATGCATTTTTCAACATGATGGTAGTTTGTTTATTTATGTTGACAGTTTTTTAACAGCTCTGTGACAGCTCGATGACAGATTTTTATCTAATGTTGTTCTATGGGGGCTTTAACTGTAAAAAATAATTGAGGAATATAACGCAAGAGCCTTTTAAGTACTCAGTAATCTTAAAAATTTAAGAAAATATTCTGTAATCTAATGTTTTATTGAATTTTAAAGAATTTTGGCTCTAAATTTACTATAATTGTCACTCTTATTTTCTGATAATGTCATTTATGGATGACTGTATTCATAAAATTTGTAAAAATTAATTTTTCTTAAAAAAAATCTTTTTTCTTTAGACAATATTGTCCTTAATATGTTATCCATAAAAGCAATTGCTGTAAAAATCAGACCCCATCTTACCAAAAATCTGCTCTGAATTGTAAAACAAAAAATGTAATAAATACATTTTTTGTTTTACAATTCAGAGCAGATTTTTGGTAAGATGGGGTCTGATTTTTACAGCAAAAAAAATTAATGATTTAAATTCTTCAAAAAATTCTGTTTTTAACTAATATATTCACTAAAAGTTATATTGCTGGATTTCTCAAATTTTCATAAAATTAAGTGAGGAAAAACACATGTTAAAAAAAAAATCTTTTTACCAAGACTTTGTAAAAAAAATCATTTCTAAAATAATTCCATTCATTTTTGAATAAGTTCTGAAATTTCATTAAATTCCAACTATTAATTGATTTTTCCAAGAATTTCCTAATTTTAACCGCAAAAAAGATGCTAAAATTTGCATTCCACTTTGGAAATTGCTGCTAAAAAATCCCAAAGTCAGAGAACTTCTAAAAGCAGCTTAGATACATTTAAGTTAACACTGTATTTGCTACTAAGAATTTTAAATTTTCACTCCAACTTGCCTTCAGTATCTTCCAGCATTGCTTGTGATGATAATCCAGCAAAGACAGTTTGCAGATAAACATGGAGTCAAATCATGCTTCCAGTTCATTTTCAAGTCGATCGTGACATTCGTAAAGATTTCTCTTTACTTCCTGCACAAGTGTTTGACACACATCATCTTCCTTTTCCCCAGGTAGATTTTTTTTTCTAATCTGCTTTTCAACTGGAATTTCCATTTCTTTGCACTTTGTTTTACTTTGATTAACTGATTCAGACACCCACCAGCCTGACCCTGTTTCTGTTAAAAAAAAATTAACATGTGTTACACATACATCCAAACCAATACCAGGTTCTTGAATTTTCTTTTGGATGAGATTTATTTGTCCCAGAATTTCTTCCTAGTAAAACAAATGTGACATGAAGGAGAAGTTTTCAATCGAAAGCAAAATGATTTGTGCATCCCCTCTTGTTTGAAGATTTTCTGAAGCTGGGGTTAATGTATCGAATGCCTGAATCACTCCTTGAAATCTGGTTTTCACTGTACGAATAGCTTTGTAACATGCACTCCAATGAGTGGTTACCAAACACTTCATCATGACCTTCACATGCAAAGATAAAACTTTTGGAAGAGGAGAAAAATGTATAGTTTCTCAATCTTAATTACAAAAATGTAATGTCCCTTGCATTCATGGCTGAGGCAAGAACACTGCATAAATTCAGACTATGATTAGAACATGGCATAAATTTAGCTTTCCTATTTATCTTTCATTGATGATGTTGAACACCATGAACTCCAGCTATACTAGCCACATTGTCAAATCCTATCCCTCTAAATTTTTTGAAATCAAGTTTCTCTTTCTCCAGTTGATCCAAATATTCTTGATATCATAAGCTGTTTTCCCATGCTTTGTGATAAAACCAAGAAATGATTCCCGCACTTCCACTTCTTTGTCTTCAACAACAACATATGAACAAATGAAACTCCTGACCAGTATGAGAAATGTCCGGCATGCTGTCTAGTATGATCGCAAAATAATTGGCTTTTCAAATTCAATCCAATATAGTCTCCTTTACGTGGTTTCGTAAGATATGAATGAATTCATTTTGGATTTTCAGTGACAAGTATCACCGATTATCATTTACTACTTTCAAGTAATGCTTTTCAAAAACAAGATCATATTTGCTCATAAGTTCAACAAGTTCTATAAAGTTTCCTTTATTAGAACTATATACATCTCTATGACCTCTAAAAGGCAGGTTCTGTTTCATCAGAAACTTCACAACATCAAGTAACTGTGTTTAAAACCTTTCTCCAAATCTGTCTTTCTTTCATAGTTTGTTCTTGTAATTTACTATCAAGAATTTTACCTTTATTAAGGGTCATTTCCAACATCTTCCATTCCTTGAAAGCTCTTTGGTGGTCAGATGAATTTTCATTTTCAGGCAGATTTGAAATCCTGGATTTCTTGCTAGACTTGATTTGCATTGCTCTGTCTTCAGGGAGAGGCGACAACAGAAACAAAGAGATTTGTTTGTCTTAATAATAACAGTGACCATGATCTCAAAATAGTCTCTCCATTCTCCATAGTTTTGTAAAACCAGTGTTGTAGCATTACCCCCAGACTATTTTTTTCCTCAGTCTTACAGTCAGAGCAAATGGTTTATGTTTGTTTTGAAACTTTTTAGGTACCAATGATCAACAAGCAACTGCCCTGAGCAAGTCTGTAGCCAAAATGCGATGTCTTTGTACACACCAATCACTATGTTTGCCTGTTCTATTTCTTTACTTCCATGAACTTCATCAGTTTCTTCTTCATATTCATACCTGTCCTTACTGCATGTGCTAGAGGTTTCTTCCTTTGGCACATCATTGTCACCTTCAATTTCTTTAACAATTTTTATTTCTATATTTGTCTCCATCATATTTGCATTTTCTCCATGTTTCTCCCCTCCTAGTTCTGATGTATATTCAGCATCCTCATCTTTGCATTTTGCTTTAGTTACATATTTCTTCTGTAGGAAAAAATGTAAAGATGCAGCACATCACATTCTCTGGTAGCTTTCAACTTGCGGTAAATCGCAACACTCAGTTTTTGATGAAAAATAAAAAAAAGAATCAAATAGGAAAAGAGCATACTCAATGGCATAGGGAATTTTTATTTAATGTACTAAGATACAATTTGGCACAAAGCTGAAAGTGGGGTTGTAAAAAAGGTTGATAATTTTTTAACTATCCCAAACTTAGCTAAATAAATTCATGACCTATTTGTATCTTATAATGGCATAGGGAAGTGTTGCTTAAAAATAGAAGTAAATAATTACACGTGTTTATCCTATACAGCCAATGATTGTTTAAATTTTTTCTTAAATTCACTTTTTAAAATTTACTATCCTTTTTTTTTTCTTATACATTTTTCTTATCCCTTTTTATTTCATTCTTATCTTGAATATAATAATTTAAAATTTAGTTCATAGTAATGGTCATAATAAAAATAACTGAACATTTGTATTAAAAATCATTAAAATTTTATAAGAAATGTTCACCTTCAATAAACATTTACTTATTCTCCAGAGAACTAATTTTTAGGCAAAGTAACTACCCCCTCATTATTTTGCTGGCATCTTTTTTTTTTAACCTTATGGCGTTATGAAAGATGGTACTGAAATTAAACTAATAAGGACAGAAATATTTATTTTTATGAGTTCAGCTGGTTATTTAAAAAATATTTGTATTTTAAAATAATGTTTTTAAAACAATAAACATTAAAAGTCAATATTAAATAATTACACTGCTGACTTAACTTTGTTTTTTTAAGAAATAAATTTTTAATATTTTTTGTGTTTCTATTGATGTAAAAAAATATAATTTGGATCAATTGAAGTATCTCTTTCCTCTAGATGTACTTGGGGGATTCTACAGTTGAGTTGGATTGGAGATTCTACAGTTGATCCTAAATGAATGTTTAAAAATATTTTAAAAATCGTTCCAGGAGACTTTAAAGCATAATATTTGAAAGTTTTAATCTAAATAATCTTAACTTACCTTTTTATTACCAACTTTAGATTCTTAGTTTGTAATACTAATATAAAAAGTTAATCATGTAATATTAACTAGATTTGATTTTTCTGAAAATGTTTACTTTAAAAATCTCTGAAAAATTTAATGTAGTAGAATGTTATTTTCACATAATAATTCTAAAATAGTGATTTTATGGAAAATCTATTGAAATCTATGAAGAACGTGATATACAGTTTTTGAGCTTTAAAAATTGCAAGTTTAGTAAAAACTTTCGAAATGTAAACAAACTTTAAATTACGTATATTTCTGTTTCTACTTTACTACAAATGTTTTTATTTATTTAAAAACATCTCCAATATTTTTCTACGAAAAGAACCGATTGAAAAGAGAAAAATAACATTCATTTTTAACAAGTTTCTTTGAAACTTGTTAAAAATGAAAAATTACAAGAATGACAACAAGTTTCTTTGAAACTTGTTAAAAATGAAAAATTACAAGAATTCAGATGAAAAACAAGTTTATACTTGTTTTTCATCTGAATTCTTAAATAATTTTCTTTTACAATAAATTAATTTGGGCATTTTTCAATGAATATATATCAATGAAGGTTTTTTTTTTTAATAAGCTTTGAAAACCTTTTTTTTAACAATGAATTGAAAACAAATCAATTATTTCAGAATTTCCTGAAAAAAGGCAGATCAAAAGAGCGTATGAGGCTGGCTCCTGCTGCTTTCTATGAAGAGAACATTCCTTAAAAAATAAGCTGAAAATTTGAGGATTGTGTATCTTGAAGATAACCAAATAAGTAAACTGTTGTTTTTTTATGAATAAATAGTTTAGACTTCTTTCATAATGCCATAGCAGTTATATTAAAAAATAAATAAATAATGAGGGAGTCGTTATTGTGCAGGGACCGGCAAAATAGCCTCTTCCTAATTTTTAAATTTAAATGAAGGCTATTTTGTTCTAAAATGTTTCAATTATTAAAAAAAAAAAAAAAACCTTAAACTTATGTTTTATTGTTAACAGGTTTTTACCAAGGATAACTGTTCAGTCCAATGCTGTGTGTAGGTGCTCTGAGTGTATATGGTGGTCTGTTCCAGGATTGGCACCACCAACTCACGAGTAAACATCATTGGAAAACAAAAAAAAATCAAAAAAAAACAATAATAAAACACAAATACTTCTTAAAGCCCATGTGCGTTATCATTTACTATCAAAATCAACTACAATCCTTATTTTGATTCAATGATTTTGCTCTTAAATCTAATAAGTATCCTGTGATATGTAGAAAAAAATATCAGAAATTTCAATTAATCAAATTATTAATTAAACATAATAATAAAGCAAATATTTTAAAACCTCATAGACAATAAAAGAAAAATATAAATTATAATCTAGCAAAAGCATTTGAAAAGATGCGATATTTTATTTTTAATTTTAATTTTCCACCCAAAGACCTCTGGTTGTGGGAAGGAGCACAACTTTAAAAAAAAAAAAAAAAGAGCAGTTTTATTTTTACCTATAAAAATCTTAAGACTTCAAAGAAGACGACTTTTTTTTATTTCTTCAAACAACTTCAGTCTGAATTAAAAATCGTTCGTAAATTTTTTTAAATATGTTAGTTAAATCTTAATAATTAAAATCTCGGAAAATATGCTATCCTACATTGGAAAGTTTTAATCATACATTTTTAGATAGATTAAATAAATCTTTATTTAATTACAAATATTTCATCTTAGGCAGAAGGCTTTCAAAATTCACTGTAAAATTTTTAAGTGAATTAAAATGTAGGTAAATTGCATCAGAGGAAATTTGTTTTTGGATCATACCAAAGAAAAAACATTGTTTTCAAAACTCCACCAGAAAAAATCTTGGTATAAAAATTCTTTTTTGAGTTTTTTAAAAACAAAATTAAATTTTTTTTCAAATAGCTTTTCCAGGGTGTTCACATCGTAAAGTTCTTTTTTATATGTGGTCTTCTCGTTTTTGATCTTTCTAGAAATGTAAAAATTAGTGATTGGAATTTTTTTTTTTTTTTTATTCAGATGACCAAATATTGAAACCCTTCTGTTAAGTAATAAAAAAATATTTTCTCAAGGTTTTTTAAATCAAAGAAGCTATTCATTATAAAATTATTTTATAAATACCATTATTAAAAATAATTTAAAAACAATCAAAAATTTTTTAGGTTGATGATCAAAATACAAAAACATGGTGGGGTGGGGGGTCAAATATATATATATATTGTTTGTACAATATAGCAGGGACGTCTCTCAGAATGACCCTGTAGAACTGCAATTCTACACAAACTCATTCACATGCCAGTGAGAATTACACACAATTTTAAGTTTTTTTCATTAAATACATACATTATACAACTTTGCAATATTGACACTCACTCATCAAAACTTATCAGTGAACTTTATTCTTATTCACTCACCAAATTCCTTTACACAGAAGTTAAACAAATTCCTACTAACAAATCATATTTTTCAAAAACATTTTTTCTGCATTCGAGAACATTGTATTGCACAAAACAATCAAAGGTACTTCTTTGATTATAAATTGCATTCAACTTTATAAGCATTTTACTACTTATAAATAAACAGTAAATTTTTTCTCTTGCACTTAATTTACAGAATCTTCTATAACAGATTCGAACAAACAACCTTTCAAATTAGAACTCATTAACAAATTTTAATCTTTCACCAAACTTGACTTCAACATAACTAACAAGATTTCACCTGAAAAAAAAAAATCAAATATATTTTTGTAAAATATTTTCATTACAAAAAATACATTGAAAATTACTTGTTATTCAAATATTTGTCTTTTGTCTTCAATCACAAATCTTTCTTGTTGCTTCCTCTTGTTTTTGCATTTTGCTTAACATATTCATAGAGTAAAAAATTGTATGGATTGATTTGTGCCGTCAACACCATTAAAAAACTTTCCACTACAACCCAGTGTGGTCTTGTAGTCTCAGCAAGAAATTGCTCACAGCAGGGCCAGATCAAAGCAGATATTTACTTGACCCCCTGTTGAGTCAGGTTGTGACACAAGGTCAGTATTTAATGTGGGGGCCTGAGTGTTTTCACTCGGACCACTGGTCCAAGGTGATCTTAACTGGTCATAGCTTGTCCAAGCTGGTCACAGCCGGTCTAAACGAGTTGTAGCCATGATACCATCAGCACAGGGATGGATCCCTGTGCCAGGTAAGTATCAGAATGTGAGTGGGTTCTCAAACAGTCACCTGAGCTTATTAAAAGCTGAGGTCATCAACAGGATGCCATATCATGTGTTTGTGATCTTCCAAACAAAAAGAATGTGAAAAAAAATGAATTAAAAAAAACAAAATATCAGATTTTTTTTGAAACACCAAAACATAAAAATGAATGATCGCATCTTCAATTTTTTTTTCACCTGCAAAATTCCGCCTCCATAAAGTGCCACCTAGCACCCCACACCCAGTCTGCCACTAAGTACATCTGCTGATGCAAGAAAAAACAAGATTTTCATTCAAAATTCCAAATGTTCTAAAAGGGATTAAGAAATGTAATATTTAATTCAATTTTTTTAATCCTGTATTTTTTTAATATTTAATTCAAAAAATACTTTGATCTTTTTGACAATAAAACTGTTTTCATTAATTTGTAAAACAATGAGAGTTAGTGAATCATTCAAGATATTCAGAATATTGATTTTATTCTTTCTGGAAAACATAACATATCATCTGATCTACAAGGCAGCAATAGAAAAACAACTTTCTCACTGGTTAAATATTTAACTCACAAAATAAAGGTTATATTAAACATTCATATCTCTCTCTCTCATTCACTCACTCACTCACACACAAACATATTAAAGAAAAATGGTTGGGAATTAAATATAATCATAAACAATGGCTTTAGGGAAAAAGTAAAACAAACACCAACAAATTTTAAAATTGCAACAAAGAAACAAAAACTGGAAAAGACCATGTGATAAATTTCAGATTTAGAAAAATAATAATGCCCATGTAAGAGAATTTGTAGAAGATTCTAGAATCAGGTCAACAATCCAGAAGAGCCAGTAAAATTGAAATGTCTGATCTGGTAGGAAAATGAATTACAATGAAATGGTCCTTTGGAAACTGACAAAGGTAGAGAAATACAAAGAAATTCATTTATTAAAAGGATTTTCAAATTAAAAGTAATACTCTTCTTCTATGTACCGCGTTTCTTCAGGACATGGGTGATCATGGCTCTCCACAATCTCCTATCCCGTGTAGTCATTAATATTCACTCTTTTTGCTAAGACTCCTGCCCACTGTTCTGCCATCCATTTACACAAGCTCATCAGGTAGGTGACCTGCTACCTTCAACTGTCTCTCTTGCTTTCAATATGCCTTGCAAGTATCAAATTTTCCAAGCCCCCCCCCCCTTCCTCATTATGCGTTCAAGAAATTTTAGCTCCCTTTCTGATTCTCAGTCATTGAAAAAGTTTGTAAAATTTTTTAAATATCATATAATATAGGGTTTTTACTTTAGTGAAATGTCTCTGTAACTTGGGAATGCTTTTGAATGATGTTAAATGACTATGGCCAATCTTTTGTAGGTTCATATATGTGTTGATGGTTGCTACTCATGTTCTCATTGTACTTGTTTTTTTGAGGGTACCCTTTATGTTAGTCATCTCTTGTTTTTATGTATCTGGATCACTTTTCCTCTGGAAAAAAAATATGACCAAGAACTGTGTGAATGTTCCATGCAATTATGGTAGAAAGTACAAGGGCAAGATCAACCACCTCCTAAAAATAAAACTTGAGGAACACCAAATAACTGTTATCTATAGGGACACTTTAAAATCTAGTATGGCCTGGTGGGAGGAAGAGAGAGAGAGAGAGTGTTGCAGACCCGGTAGGGTGCAGTGCTGGTTTATTACTAAGTGGCCTTGTGCCAGACACCACACTAAACTACCGAGTCTACAAGCAAAGTAAAAAGATAAAAATGTGTGAATGAACTACGAAGAAATGTGGTTAATCCACACGTGCATAAAATAAAATATATTAAGATAGCCGATACAGAATGATAGGAAAAAAGACTGGATTCCGACAAGAGTAATTTTTATTAAATGCAGGAAAAACAAGTAAATTATCCCGTAGTAGGGATCAATAAAAATGTTCCGCGCCAAAAATAGAAACAAGATGGCTAAAGGCGGGAAAAGTTCTTGAATAAGAAGGAGGTTCCAGATAAGTCAATGCATATGATAATATACATACAAGGAAAAAATACTCACTGCGAGTTTTGGCTAATGTGAGTGAAATGTTATGCATATATTTTTTTCTTTTTCTGTACTGGTTCAAAACAGATTTATGACGAGGCCAAAAGGTACGAAAAGTCAATACTTGGAGTTGCATCGTCTCGTAGGAGAATTTTTGAATGACGAGCCAAAAGGACGCAGAATTAATTATTTGGTGTTTTTATTGGTTACCTGTTGAATACAAAGTTTCTGCCGACGACTGTGTCATGTCTCTAACGTCTTCTGGTCGAAAACGGAGAAGGTCTGATCTGCGATTAGCAAGTTGTTCGTCAGTAGGATATCCCTGTCTGTATTTATTGGTTCGCTGACGAGGGATAAAAATAAGCCATTATTAGTTGAATACGAAGTTTTGCTCACGACCGTGTCGTGTGTCTCTAACGCCTTCTGGTAGAAAACGGAGAAGGTCTGACCTGCGATTAGCTTCAAGACGAGAAGAAGTCTTGGTAGAGTGTGAAGTCGCCATTGTTGAAATAAGATATTCCGGCCCGCATATGGGTTAAGGGCACGGAATAAATGAGTTGCCCATCTAGTCGGGTCGAGAGGCAACTGCTTGCAAACGCTGAAAAACCGCGGGAAAATTCAAAATCTGTTATGAGTCCAAATCAGCAGGAGCTAGCGAGGTTACTGCTATGTTTAGCTGTGAGTGGAAGGTAGGGGTGAAAACCCGCGCGCACACACGCACGAGTGTGAAAGGAAGGGAGGAAACTCACGCGCGCGTAAAATATAAATGGAATTAATGTGTTAATTCCATAAGAGCAAAAGAGAAATTATGAAATGAAGTAAAAATATAATAGAAGCATTAGTAAATAAGTGGGTGTGGGCCTGACAACTATCCTGTAAAAACCGACTTGCTATGAAAACCACAGAAGCAACACCTAATGCAATCAGAGGAGGCCGATGGGGTGTCAGCTCTCCCGATGGAGTATATCGTTTTTATTTAGCAAATACAACTAAAATTAGATATTAAAAATAAAATAGTTTTTAATTTTAGTTTTAAAATGTTTATAGCTGCTGGTAATTTGGTCAAACCTGTGATGAAAATTTTACATAGGGTTCAAATGAAATGAAGGTAATGTGAAATTGTTTTCTTTGTAGAAGTAGATCTTTCTTTCAATTGTACTATAGTAGGCACCTCCACTTTTTCACTAAAAAAGCATAGCATGATAAAAAGGCCTCAAACTCAATAAAAACAAAGTTTTGTCATTAATAAGAGGAAAGAACAAAGTATTTTTTATTATTTTAAGAACATTTTTAATCCCTTCTGACACGTTCAAAATTTTGGTTAAAAATCTATTTTTTTTTAACGTCAGCGCTTGACGTAGTAAATTACATTGAGTGTTTTTGTGCTTTTTTCCGGTAAAAAAAAAAAAAGGCACATTGATTTGGAAATTCTTGCAAAAATCAAATAAATGTCAGATTTTAATGAAATTTTTGGAACTTATTCACAAATGAATGAAATTATTTTTGAAAGTATTTCTTTTACAAAATCTTGGTAAGAAATATTTCTACATATGTTACCCCCCAACAACCCTACCCCCCACACTGAGTTAATTTTATGAAATTTCAAGACATTAAATTTCCGTTCCAGAAATATTTTTATTGATTAAAAGTAGGATTCCTTGGAGAATGTAAATCAATTTTTTTTAAAAAACAGGACCACCAGTTATCAAAAATCTGCTCTGAATTGTAAACTAAAAAAAATGCCTTAAAAATATCTAATTATTTAATTAGAAAAGCTTTTAATTGCTTTTATAAATAAGATATATGAAGGGCATTATCATCTTAAGAAAATAAAATTTCGATGAATAATGAATTTTTACAAGAATTGTTTTCATTTTTTAAAATTTTAATTAAATCATTGATAACAATTTAAAAATCATTTAAAATTCTGTATTTACTACTTCAGTTCTTTTAGATGATATTGTAATTAAGTGGAAAATATGTTTACGAAGCAAAAATTGAAAAGTTTAGTAAAAGTTGTTGATATCCAGCATTTTTTAAATAATGTTTACAATTTTTTTTTAATTTTAACATTAAATTTTTTCTTAATATGGTATTCTGTACATGCTATTATTATGAAAAGGTCATGTGTCATAAGAGTTGTCTCCATTTAGAGAAATTCACTTTTTCAGCAATTCATTATTCATTGCATATTTATATCATACTTTAAAAATAAAAGAAAGGTATTTAGAAATATAAATTATTATTAAATAAAATACCATAACATTTCATAAACTGAGTTACCTCTATCATGGCATTTCATTCATATCTTGGTTATTGCATTTTAAAATTAATTCAAGAAAAAAATTATAGTATTTCAAATTTTAGCATTTTTTTTCATAAATCATATTTAAACATAACTAAATGTCAATAAAACACTACAAAAGCATTGGAAGTGTTTTTAAAGAAGAAAGTAAAAATACAAATTGCACCTGCAGTTGCAGAAAGAGATCACAAACAAAAGGATGAGTCAGTACAACTGTCAGAATCTGATTGCCAAAATCTGATGAATGAAGATGAGCAGGATCTGAGTGAAAATAAAGATGAACAGGTTTTGAGTGGTTTTTAAGGTTTTGATGAGAAGGAAATTGAAAGTGAAAAAGAAATCGGTGATAATGACGGCAGCAATTTATATTGGAAGGTAAAGGATTTGGGGAGATTGAAGAAACCAGTTGTGGATGGACTAATCCAGAAATTGGTAAAACAAGGATTGGAAGATTTTCAGCATTCTAATGATCCATTTGTTTCAGATGAGCAAAAGTGGTCCTTGTCAACACAGTGGTTTGTCAAGCGATCAGCAAATGGTGAAACTGTGTTATTGTACTTCTCTTTTATGGGTGCTACTACTGTTTTTCTTGCTTCTCATTTGCGATGGAATCAGATTCCCAAAAGTCTAGTTTTGCAAAGGAGGATGGATTCAGAAATTGGAGGAAGTTAAATCCACAGATTCCAGATCATGAAATCAATCCTGTGCATAGAAATTACATGATTAAGTGCCTGGATATGAGATGTTGTTTTCAAACTCATACAACAGTGGATGCTAAATTTCAACAACTGTCAGCAGAAACAAAGAAATGGAAAGTCATTCTGGATCATGTTATTGATGTTATTTCTTTTCTGAGAAAACAGAATTTGGCCCTCAGAGGGCACATGGGAGAATCAATGGCAGGGTTGTCTCGAAATAATACAGACCAGAATTCTGAAAATTTTTTTACTACTATTAAATATGATCCAATTTTGCCACAGCATATTAATGAACGCAAAGATCATGCTAAACAAATGACTTAATTCTCAAACAGAACTCAGAATGAAATTGTACATCTCCTTGGTGAAACAATCCATACAAAAATATTTGATGAAATAAGAGAAGTGAAATATTACACAGTAATGATGGATTTAACTCCTGACATCGCCATAAAGACCAACTTTCTTTGACATTGAGGTATGTATCCATCAATTGAAATTAAGGAAGTATTCTTAGGTTTTTCCAACTTGAGAAAAAGGATGCCAGTAGTAGTGCCATCAAAGTACTCAACCTGTTAGAACAATATGGTTTACCCATTGAGGATTGTCATGGTCAGTCCTATGATAATGCATCTGTGATGGCTGAAGCTAGAAATGGTGTTCAAAAGAAAATATTGAACAATGTTTGTAAACTGTGAAAATCATAATCTCAATTTAGCTTGTCTTCATTCCTGTACAGTAGATCCATGTGTTACATTTTTTTTTGTGTCCTCAACAGACTGTTCATGTTCTTTTCTGTTTCTTCATCAAGATGGGCAATACTAAAGCAATACGTTTTTTGAATGGTGAAACAACAATGTGAAACCAGATGGAGTGCAATATACGATGCTGTGATGACTGTAGTGTACCAAAATGTAAACAAAATAATATTCTGCCTTGAACATTTACAACTTGGAGAGTACAGTCAAGAGACAAAATGTGATTCTTGGATACTTATGAAATTGTTTAAAAAATTTTCATTTCTACTTAACTTCTGGCATTCAATTTTATGTTCTGTAGAGAATCCAGAAAAGGTTGCAAGATCCTATGATTGGGTTAAATCAAGCAGATATGGACTTGCAAGGGTTGACCAACATACTGGTAATAAAAAAAAAAGGAAGAAATAATCAGCAATACCTTAAAAATATTGCAAAGAATATGGAATTCAAATTGGGCATTGCGCTAGAAGGAAAAATATTATGCCAGGAGAAGTTAGAGATGCTGCTTTAACAGCAAAGAAAGAATAATGCATGATGTTGTCAATCATTTAGTCTTTAAGATTCCAGACAGAGACCAGCATTTGGCAGAACTAAGAAAAAGATTTGACTTGCTTCTTAACCTGCATTTATTAGACACTGACGATGAAAATGAGAAAGTGTGCCTTTGAAATGAATGTTTGGATTTTCAAAATCAGTATCAAGTATTGGTAGTGTTCTTTTATAGACTGAAATGATAAATTTCATTTTGCTAATTCGAACTGTTGATAAAGAGGCATCCTCTGATCCTCTTGGTGTATTAAAGTGTATTATTAAATATGGCAAAGAATGTTTTCGTGAATTATCCATGGCATACAGACTGTTGCTAACAGTAGCAGTTTCCATTGCTTCATGTTCAACAATGCCACAGGATAGGCTAGTAAACTTGTTGCTTATAAATATTGAAAAATGATTTCTAACCAAAGAAGTAACGTGTTTGAAAAGAATTTGTTGATAAATGTGTGTAATGGTGTTCTGGGATGGAGGCATTAAATTCAATATTCTGCAGATTTATAGAAAACCAACTTTTAACAAAAAGATGTGATCTTTCTTCTACAAAACAGGCTCCAGAAAGCCAAGGATTTTCAAAATAGTGAAATTTGTTTTTTCAGCCAATTCTTTTAAGAAACACTCTTGTAATTTCATTATGGTTTTCTCTCCAAAAATGTTACATGCACACACATTCACACACCATTCACCACATGACAATCTTCTTAACAAACACCTTACGAATGTTTGATTTTGAATAATATAGAATCACATTGCTTGTTATTTTTCCCAAAAAAGGAACTTCATAAATTTTCTTTTGCTACTCAACTTTGAAATAAATAAATAAAATTTGTTCAATTTGTACAATGTGTTAATGTATCTTATTTAAACATTCCCTCTGATTGTGATAAACTTTTATGAACAATGGATCTGTCCAAAAGAAAAGAAACTAAGCATAGTGTTGAAATTTTTGTGGGGTACCAGCCACAATCCTCGTCCCAGGCACGACCAGGGTTATAACTCCTCTACAATATATTTTTATCACTTGAAATTGGCAGAAATTAGCTTTTATTCAATAATGTAAAAGAAAAAGTAATACTTTCCTTCAATTTTATTTTACATACCATCAAAAAGAGTAAAAAGTGTATTTCATTTATTGGTAAAACAAAAAAAAAAAAAAATTGCATCCACAAATTTTATCCATAAAAATTTCTATTTAACTCATATAACTTTTCATTTTTTTTTTTTTAAGCATTACACCCCGAGCAAGGCGTGAAGCCACTAGGATGCAGGGGGTTACAGAAGATTTGGAGCAAGAGCAGATAGGAGTGATAGAAGAAAGGATGAGGAGAGGGATAGTGGATAGTTCAAGGTAACTGGAGATGTCGATTGACATTACATTTGAATAGTTGGAGATTATAGCTATCAGGGGAAACAGTAATTGGGAAGGGTGTTCCACAGGCGAGAGGTGTGCGGTATGAAGCTATTGGAGTAGAAGAGACATTTAAAAGTTTCTACAGTTTAAGGGTGGGAGCAGGATGCCAGCCTCATAGAGTGCTTGAATTCATGGAGTCTGGGAACCAGTGAAAGCAGCTCATCAGAGCAATTACCATAAAAGTATTTGTAGAAAAGACAGAGAGAGGCAACGGCACGTCTGTGAGAGAGTGACTGTAGACGAGACGCCAGATCAGGGCCAATTATATTACATATCCGTCTGGATCTTGTCAAGAACTCCGAAGTAAACAGAAGGTGCCCCAGACCATCTCCCTATAAACATAAAATGTTGGTTAGACTAGGGGATTTGTAGAGTTACTCTCTGTTTTTCTACTCATAATCCTCTTTCAAAATGGTTGCCCATATAGGAAGCAGAGAGCTATCATAGAATTTCTCTTTTTGGAGAACATTTCAAGAGAAAAGATTCTACACTATAGAAATTGGTATAAATACCATGAATATTGGAGAAAGAAAGGTGATTTTGTTATTATTTTACTTGTATTCCTTTTAATTTTAACTGTCATGAGAAGATTATTTTAATGTTTAAGGATAAAAGGTTGTTACAAGGCTTTTATGATGGAGATGCGGATAGATGATTAGAGTTTTGCAAAATTTTCCTGAATAAAGTCAATGAAGATGAAAATTTTCTTGATAAGTTAAGGTGGTCAGATGAAGCACCCTTTAAATGCAGTTGGCATATCAATCACCATAATTGTGTGAACTGGATTGTAGTTGGTCCACAGTAATGGTTATGAAAAAGACTTTATCTCTGTTGCTGTTGAAATTAAAATCTGTGGGTTTTCATATTTCCTGAATGTATGCTTGAGAAAAATACGGATATAGTTTTCTCTGAGTGGTCAAATATTTCACATAGTAATGTTAATTTCTAACCAATAGACACTTTGATTTAAATGGTGTATATTGTATTGTGGAATTGTTTTGGCATTTTTGTAAATATTGTCTGTTAGTGGGTAGAAAATAAAGTTTGGGTGTGTTTTAATATGGCATGTATGTAAGAATGTAATTGTGTTGGAAATAAGGTTTATTTCCTATATTTCGATGTCTCCATATTATTTATTATTATTTTTTTTATTATTTCCTTGGATTTCTGTTATATACACATTTCCTTCTGGGTCTCAACCAGAGACCTAAGGTCAGAAATGGCTTTATGACATTTTCCACTGATCATTTTTGTAAAAAAAAAACCCAAAACAAACAAAAACAATAAACCAATACACACATTTTACATAGATAAAGCTCCTTGTAATGTGTGAGCTGTACTTGTGAGTACAATTTTTTGTATCTCTTTAAGGGCTACCAGGAATTCCTTCAATGAGTCTATCAGAACCTTTTCCAATCAATCCAAAGGCTCCAACTACAACTGGAATTATTGATGACCTCATGTGCAACATTTTCGAGATTTCCACTTCAAGATCCTTGTATTTTGATTGTTTTTTTTTTTTGAAGATCTTCAATGATACATTATTATCATCAACATCATTAACAGCTTTAGTCGTATATAAATTTGAGAAATAAAGTAAAGTTGAAAAAAAAGGTTAAACTGTTGCCAGAAAACAGTTATTGAATAACGCAAAACAACAACAAACAAAACGAAGAGTTTAATAAAAACAAATATTTCCAAGTTTACTTTTGCTAAAGAAAAATACATAAATAATGTTAGTGTGAACTATGGAAGGCTTATCGAAAAGGTGAAAAATAGCGCTGTCTTGAAAAGGACAATTTATTGCATATCATTGGCAAGGATGTCTAGAGCAGCAGGAGCGATGGACGATAGAGATGATAATGGTTGGCTAGCTGGAGCTGTGAACAGGTGTTGGTTGCTGCTGGAACAGAGAATACGCTTTGATCCTAATTGTTATATCCTGAACCAGTCTTACAATAATAATGGTTAAGATTTTTCTTGCAATTGCTTTTAAAAAATGTGGAAGTGCCAACAGGATACAACTAAACCATATAAAAAAATAAACATGAAAAGCAGACATATTAGAATTAGGAACGTCAAAATGTTAAATTGAGTAAAATAATAAGGATTATTCACTTGTGCTAAATAAACGAATTAGCAGATATTACATAAGTACCACAAAAATCAAATAGTTACTTTTTCTGCAATGAAAGCAAAAAATCAATCTCATTTTAAAATATTTGTCAAAAATCAAGGAATTATCTGATTCAAAGAAAATTTTCAGAACTTATTCATTAATAATGTAGTAACGCAGAGCATGGCTTACCTAGTACAAAGCGTGTTAGGGTTGCCACAGCTGTAACAGGAAACCTGGTTCAAAGCCTACAAGCAGGCATGTGCAACACCTGTCATTTTGATGAAATTGACATGACACCTATACAAATGTATTAACACCTGCCATTTACTATATAAGCGGCTACATTGCTGGCTAGTGTGGAGTGAAGGAGAAAGAGAAAGCGGTACAGAAGATATAAGCAGAATACTCAATACAAGCTATTTCGGCATTTAAAATGGATGGTGGTTTTGATCTGAAGCTAATTCCCCTGTTTGACGATGTTAGATCAGTGGTCAAATGGATAGAAAAAGTGCAACTTGTTTGCATACTGTGCAATGTGAAGCGGCTGGAACATCATTCCCTTGAAACTGACTGGGGGTGTTTGCCATCTACCAGCAATTGAGAGACGAGGATAAAGTGGATGCAGACAAAATAAAGACTATCTTATATATGGCCTTCGCGACAGACGAGTTCACAGCATATGAACAATTCATAGCATGTCGGATGTAACATGATAAATCCGTCGATATTTATCTGGCAGAGCTACAAAAACTCGCAATGTCTGGTGTGGTTAGTGATCGCACACTCGGTTGCGCGTTTGTGGCTGGAATACTAGCCCAGGTCAAACAACTCCATTGTGCGTCATCGAGAATGGACATTCTGTCTATTGACCAGATGTTGGCATGTGACCTGGTGATCCTAAAGGACTACGTGCTGGAACCAACAATAGTAGTAGCAGCAGCATGCACTAAGGTTCTTGACATCTCCATTTGTCTTCGTACCAATGTTACATGCGTATCATGTAATGAACCACCTTACATGAGACTGTCTCAGCCATCAAACGGCTACCACATCAAAGGATGGCAGCCGGGCACATGAGCGGGGGCTGTGTTGAAAGATGCGTTGTTTTCGGTGCCCTCTGGGTCACCTTGTGCGTACCTGTTTGGGAAACGAGACAGGGGAATAGATGATAGTGCCAGTCTCTTCCCTGGAGCAGATAAAAACTTGGTACTATCAGTGATTCCAATCCAAATTGATGGGAGGTCACGCACAGTTCTCGTTGACTCCGGTTTCTCCCGATCATTAGACACCAAGGACGTGTGACAATCCTGGACCATCAACAGGTTGCAGGGTTGGAGTTGATAACATGAGCCTGAATGGTGGTAATCCCATCAAAGTTGACATCCTGGTGACTCGCGAGAGGCCACTGGGATATGACCTGCTCATTGGGATGAACACTATAAAAAAGATGAGAGGAGTGCAAATCACTCCATCAGGTGAAGTATAGTTCTATCACAGCGAACCACTCCTGGGTGCGGCGATAACCATTGGCAAGCAGGACTTTAGTGTTGAATTTGACCAGGCAGCGAAGATTTGGACCACAACAGTGCTACGTAATATGATGGTAGAATATCCCGTGTACAACTTGGCGCGATGTGAATATGAGTGTGACCTGCAAGTTGTGTTGGATAACAGCTGGCTGACACCATTTCCTGAGAAGGAGCTTGGGCTGGTTAAAGTTTTAATTCCACTGGTGGCTGTGGTTCAAAAGAACAAAGGAAAGGTTTGCCCTGTCATGGACTACCGGGAGCTGAATAAATACGTCGACATGTTCACTACGAATGCTGACGTTTGTTCGCACAAACTAAGAGAATGGTGGCAATGGGGGAATAATGTATCGCTTCTAGATTTAAGAAAAGCTTATCTTCAAGTGCATATCCACAAGTGATTGTGGCCATTCTAGACTGTACTTCTGAGGTGGGAGGGACGTAGGTACTGCCCTATGTGGCTGGGTTTCAGGCTGAATGTAGCGCCCCTTATAATGTGGTCGATAATCGATGTGGTACTGTATCAGGACAAATTGATTAAACATGGCACGTTGGCATACATTGATGATATTTACGTCGATGAAAGCCTAGTTTCGACGAAACAAGTTCGGAAACACTTTACCAATTTCAGACTCTCGTGCCTGAGAGGCTGAAGACTGTAACCAAAGTATTGGGCTTGTACGTCTGGGAGGAGCATAGTATACTTCAGTAGAGACAAGGAAGTGAGATCCCACCACTTCCAGCTACCATTACTTGTTGAAGCGCATTTTTTGTATGCAGGAAGCATTTTCCAGTGTGTGGCTGGCTCAGACGAGCGATTGCGTTTCTGAAGCAATAGACAAACGCGACAACCAAAGGTTGGGATGACAAGACATGCAATGCCCTACTAAAACGCATGCTCACTGAAATAGTTACTAAAGTACGTCAGAAGGACCCTGCGAGTGGAAATTGGTGCGTGCGCAGTCAGGAAATAAAGGTGTGGGTTGATGAGGGTTCCCTGGTTACCAGAGTAGCGTTGGAAGTTGACGGAGACATCGTGAAATTTACTTGTTGGCTGCGTCCGGATGAATACTTGCAGCATATAAATTCTGCTGAGCTGGACGCGTTAATCTAACACATACTAACCGATTCAGCATGTGTGCACCGGTGGATATTGAACACTCTGACCGGGACGGTGGAAGTGCGCACCAAAGCAGCCACAACAATGCTAATAAGACGTCGGATTAGTAGTTTGGAGATGCTTGCCAAAGAATACGCCTAACCATCGACGTGGCTTTGGTCAAGTCTCGTGCAAACCAGGCCAATCATATCACTAGAGTACCGCAGCGATGGCTTGATGCAATACAAAAGCAGAGCCTACACAGCTGGGGTGCGCCACAGCTGTTGATGATTCTGCCTAGATAATGAGTATCCACCAACAAAGCAAAATGCGCACCCTGTATTTCGTGAGACATGTCAATGCTGCAATATCCAAGAAAGATGTGGGACCATGTGAAACGTGTCAGTTCATAGACCAAGCTCCAGTACAGAGGAAGACTGGGCGGCTAGATATAACAGACGCTTGGCGCCAAATAGGAGTAGATGTGACCCACGTTGGCAGCAGACACGACTGATCAATTGTGGCCCTACTCAATTCGCCATCTAGCGCCTACTGTTTTATCAGGATTCTGTTAGCGTCACTGGCAGCTGGAGTCAATGTTCTTCGAACGAGGACCCCCGACTGAGCCACTCGCTGACAATGGTGCGGCATTCTACAGGAGTGCATTCAGAAAATTCGCAGAAGGCTGGGCGTCCGCTGGCACTTTCGATGTGCTTACTTCCCGGCGGGGAATGGCATAATAGAAAGGTGGCATCGCTTGATGCACATTGCCACCAGAAAGCAGTGTTCTGTGGAGGAAGTGGTGTATCATGACAATATAATGCTGAAGGACGATACATCAGCCTCCACAACCCCGGCAAATAGAATCTATACCTGCGTTGCATCTCCACCGGCATGCGATGAGAATGCAACCTACAAAATTAGAGATGCGGTGTGGGTGAAGGCCCCGCACCCCATCTGCACGTCCAAATTTGGAAAATGGATGGTAACTGGACACCACGGTTTACGCTCAGTTCTGACTAACGAGGTGCCGCACCATATTAGGGACCTTCGCCCCATCAAGGGTGGACCATGACGGTGAGTCCTTGGAATGCGAGAGAAAGGTGAAGACAGCGAATCATCAGAATAAGGATCATAGTAGAACGCAAGGATTCCACACAAATACCCAGTGACACGATGGATGATGATGACCCGCCAGACTCACATTTCCCCAGACAGATGGTTCTCCTGACGCACAAACCACTATGGAGAAGCATAAGACAGAAGCAAGTGCCCCAGCTGTCACTTGTGCGATCTAGAGATCAAGAGTGTATGCATGGCTTACTTAGTATGAAGCGTGTTTGAGTTGCCACAACTGTAACAGGAAATTCGATTTGAAGCCTACAGGCACGCATACACAATGGTCGTCATTTGATGAAATGAACATCACACCTATGCAAATGTATTAACACCTGCTGCTTACTATATAAGCGACTACATTGCTTGTTAGAGAACGGTAGTAATTATGTAGACGACGAGAACGATTTGAGCTTGGTGTTTACGTATGAGTTCGTGTTCATTTATTTTTCGTCTGCCTGCTGGGCGCTAGCTGGGAACTTTTGTTTTTATTTTGAATTATTGTCAAAATAGTAAGTGTCATAATTGTTTTTATTCCTGCTATTTGTGTTGCCTAATTGTTTGTTGTTTTGGGGTGTTTTCATTTTCCTAAAGCTCCAGATGGAGTCTCCAGAGCTCAATAAATTAGCTCAGTTTTTGCCCTGGAAGGGTCCCGGTATTGCTCCACCCCTCTTTATATAGGGTACTTAAACTAACTTTCCCCACAGACGTCGGTGGTATTGTCACGGAAGGACGAATTATGTCTGATACAGGTACTGGTAGTCTAGGACAATCCCGTCCGGGTCTTGGCTCCTACAAATTTCCGTCCAGTCTGTATTTAAGCATACTAGGCTAGCTAGCTTGAATATGAGGAGTCTGAGAGATCGGGGTAAGGCTGTCCGCTTACTTTGCAATCTCTTGTCATTCGGTGTAGATGTAGCCACGATCAAGGAGACACACTTTGCGACGTCGATGCTCGTGTTCTGTCTAGCGACTTTGTTGTTTATTCAGCATACGGGGACCGGCAAGCTAGAAGTGTTTCCTTGTTAGTCAAGCGTTCCCAGGATGCGAGGGTAGACCATGTCCATGTGGGCGCGGGTGTGTGTGTGGGGGTGGGGGCGATTGATCGTGGCCGATATTACCATGAGCAGTGGCTCGTTGGGGTCTTTGCAGCTTATGCGCCCAACAATCATAAGGAGCTTGTCGACTTTTTCCGTCGGTTTGGGCCGTTCCTGATGGATTTGTCACTCTTAGTCTTAATGGGGAACTGAAATATGATCCTGGACCCCAAGATAGACAGGGGGCGGGGAGCTAGCAGGAGGTCATCGGGCTGTCGTAGCTTGGTTGACCTGATCGGCGAGTTTGGGCTCGTCGATAGATACCCGGTCGATCATCCGGGGCGGGAGAAGTGGACATGGGCTCTTAAGTGGCCGTCTCTCCAGGTAGCCAGTTACCTGGACAGAATGTTAGTGATCAGAAGGGTCAACCTAGATTTACTAGATTATCCGAGTTCTTAAACTATTTGGATCATAGACTCGTCTGTGCCCGGATGGACACTGGAAGTTCAATCTGTCCTTACTGGACAGGCGGGGCTTCCAGCATCAGCTGATTATATTAATGCAGCGGGAATTAGTGGAGGCGGTTATTGGGAGTAGGTGGTAGGAGAGGCTTAAGGATAGGATTAGGTCCTTCACAGCCGAATATAGCCAACGACTCGCTCCAGACAAGGCTAAAAATGTTAAGACTCTAGAAGATAGTCTGTCCCGGGTGGTGGCTTGGGGATTCCCTAGAGATAGCTGTAGCTAGGCAGGTCCTGCAGCGCGTGGACTAGCAAGCGCTACAAGTTAGACATTGGTTAAACACGATGTCTAACGAAGCTGTGAACATGGACGTAGAATTGCGTCAAGGTTTCGATCGATATATTCGCGAGGTCATTACCTCAGAGGGGCGTTCTCTGAGGTCGACCAAGGACATGTGCGAGGCGTTTCGAGAGCTGTTTTACCAAGGAGCCTGGTTTCAGTGGCGATGAGTTTCGTAGCTATTTGGCTGACTTCCCTCGGCTTTCGTGGACTGAAGCGGCTAACTGTGAGGGTGTAATCACAGAGGGCGAAGTTCACTTCGCATTGAAGACGGTCGGCAGTGGCAATTCTACGGGACTTGATGGTCTGCCCTATGAAATGTACCTGAGGCTGTTGATCGGCTCGTGTCCATCGATCTCGCGTACGTGGCTAGCCTTGATTTTCTCTTTAAATCCCCTTGATGCAGTTTCCTGTGAACCCTCCTCTGATTAAGTTAGGCACTATTATGTTTTTATAGTTAATATTAAGTGTTCTTCCTGGCCTGTTCTCGGCATTCTCTTTTGTTATGGTCCATGTTGCCCCCCCCCGTTTATTTTTGTCCCGTTTTCATCTCGGCTGAATTAGCTTTTGGTTTTCCATTCTGACATTTTATCTCATTCTTCCCATGCCATTGCTTATTGATTCTGTCTAGAATACAGCGACCTCTCTTATTATTTTGAAGGGTGGACGGATCCTACTAACATTTGTTTTGATTTTATCTTTGTGTTACATTTTGAGTAGATACCTTCATAAGAACTAATAAAATAACAAATTTTTAGCACGTATTTTTTTTTTTTTTTGTATGACAGACATTAATTTGGAAAATCTTGCAAAAATAAAAATAATTGTCGGATGTTTATGGGATAACACCAGTTATCCCATCTACAACATTCTACGCGCGCGCGAGTTTCCTCCCTTTCTTCCACACTCGCGTGTGCGCGCGCGTTCACACCCCTTCCTTCCTCTTTCAATCAGACACAGTAGTAAACTGGTTTTTGTCGTCAGTCAAGCTACCTGCTATTCCTTCTTATGCAAATTAGATTTTTGAAATCTTCCCGCGAAATTTCTTTGACGTCACGGACAAACTGTTGGTTCAAAAAAGTTAGTTGTGATCCAAACTCGGACCTAAGCAGAGACTCATTTATCCCGGTCGATATTTAAGGTTGAGAGACGAGGGATATCTTACGATGCAAACACCAATAATTAATTCTTCGTCCCTTTTGGCTCGTCGCACAAATCCTTCTTCGAGGCGATGCAAACACCAATAATTAATTCTTCGCCCTTCTGGACTCGCCATAATTAACTTCTCATAGACGATGCGACCGACCGCAACTAGCTCTTCGTCCTTTTGGCTAGACGTCCACAGCATTCCGTTAAAATTCTCAACAGTTAATTCAAGACCTGACCGAACTCTGAGACCCTACTTTGAACCTGAACACAAAAGAAAAAACACAAAAAAATCACATACACTCTCAATTCACTGGACTCTAATCTGCTTTGAACCCGTACCTAAAAAAAATATACATAACATTTCACTCACACTAACAAAAACTCGCAGTGAGTATTTTTCTTTGTATGTATAATATTCTAGTAGATTGACCTTTCTGGAACCTTCTTCTTCAAGAACTTTTCCCGCCTTTAGCCATCTTGCTTTCTATTTCGGCGCGGAACATTTTCATTGATCTCTACCATGAGATGAGTTACTTGTTTTCTTTCATTTAATAAAAAAACTACTCTTGTTTGAATCCAGTCTTTTTCTGTCATTCCGTGCAGGCTATCTTCTTAACATATTTAATGTATGCACGTGTGGACTAACCACATTCCTTCGTTGTTCATTCACGCATTTTTATCTTTTTTACTTTGCTTGTGGACTCGGTAGTTTAGTGTGGTGTCTGGCACAAGGCCACTTCGTAATAAACCAGCACTGCACCCTACCGGGCCTGCAACATGTTAATGAAACTTTCAGAAACTATTCACAAAGGATGGAAATGATTATAAATATGTTTTCTTTTTTTAAAGACATGGAAAATTTTTTTTTTTATTTATTACCCCACCATAATTAATTTTATGAAAACTCTAGAAATTCAGTCGCCTTCAGTTTAGTTAAAAATACAACGCCTTGAAGAAAGCAAATCGTGTATTTTTTTTTAATTGAACCCTCCGCTTACCTGAAAATCAGCGCTGAATTGTAACATACAAAACTCAATAAAACAAAGATATTATTTAATTTCAAATGCTTTTATTTGCTTTTAGTTGTTTATGGACAATATTTTCTGAAAGCAAAAATATTTTTCGATGAAAAATGAATTTTTAATACAATTATTTGTTATTTCTTTAATTATAATAGATTTTTACATTTAAGTTCTTAAAATATAAAATTAGTTAAATTCTGCATTCAGTTTTGTAAATGTCCTTTTGAGATAGATCTTTTTTTTAGCGCGTTGTAAATTGTATCGTTTTGACTAATCAGAAAACCCGTAGTAATTAAGAGATGTAATTTTGTGTTTATAATCGGGCTGTAAATATAAAGTACGAAAGACCAACCAGAATACAATTGTTGTGTTATTTGAGTTAAGCATTGTTCTCCGCTGTTAAGGCCTTTACTTTTGCGAAACACGTGTGGAGAAGTTAATTTGATTTTTCAATTTCAACTGAGAAGGGTATCAGTATATTCTTATGAAATTTATATGATCTTATTTTTATATTAATCTCAGTTATGACATTTTTCCATAAATGAAACATCAAAATTAATAATAAAATGAATGGAAATACAAATGTAGTGGTGCTGTAAGTATTGTTGGCTAGGGTCACCGTGAATATAATAAAGAAGGAAGGCTGTGTTCTTGTAAAACAACACCTCACATGAATAATGCACAACAAACACGAGAGAAAAATAATCAAGCTCAGTGAACATTAATAAAATATTGTATTAACAATGATATACAAATATCAACAATAGTATAAAGTTGCTTCCCTTTTACCGTAATAAAAAGGGTAAGTTTAGCTAATTAATGTTGAGTACAATATTGAATGTTATTCAACTACAAAGTTCAATTGAAGTCTTAGCTAAATAAAGAATAGTTCCACAGTATTTTATCAGTGTAAATGTAATGTTCATGAGTGATATCAATAGGAATTAGTATGATTATTCGATTGAGTAATAATTAAGAATTAAAATGTCAATATAGCGCCGTGCCTTCTGTTGACAAACAGCGAGAGTCTTTTTATAACGATGCATAGTCTCCAGCGAGCCTGGCGCTAAAAATATAGAAAGATACTAAACATAAAGGTGAAAGCTAAGTACAAAAAAAAAAAATCAAAAAAAAATCATGCTATCCTTTTTTTTAGCGATCTCATGGAGGTACCTAATTTTGAGTTTGTTTTCTGGGTTCATCCCCGCCTCATTATTTCATGAATCATGAAATTTTTATATATTTTTGTTAAAAGAGAAAAAAAAAAAAATGTTGGACTTTCATCAAATTTTTATGCCATGGGGTGTTTTGTATGTCCTTTGTGAATATGCAGTATTGTCAATTGTGGTAAATGCAGGATTGAGAGGAGATGGACGAGTTCTTGTGGTGAATGAGTAAATTGTAATGAATGAATGGGTCGTGAATCTGATTAACTAGGACTACGATAGCTAATGAAGATCAGCCCCTCCCTATTTCCCCTTCAGCCTTGTGCCACAATTTCTGTAACAATCAGAAATAAATAATTTAATTCTGTAGACGACGCTCGTGGTGTGAAAGATAAAGTGGTACAGTAGACATAAGCAGATACTTAACAATACTTAACACAAATAATGAATTTATTTTTTAAACTTTTTTCGGGTAAGTTTCATTACCCCTTTTTACAATATCGCGCGTATACTTTTTAAATTGTAAGGGTGGGGTGTTTTTCTTCCAAAGTTTTTAGTTATATTTATAACTAAAATCTCTAAAGAAGGATGTTATTTCCGTAAAAAAAAAATATGCAATATCGAGTGTGACAGAAAATTCGGCCCACATTTTCCCCAAAACAATTCAATAAAACTCCCAAAATATTTTTTGAGAATTGGTGCTTGCGTAATTTAATAAAAAATTACCTTTTATTTTCTTTCACATTCGATAGGAAAAAAATATAATCTTATTCTTAATATTTATTTTTTAAAAATGACTTTCAGTGCAATTTTGAAATTAATGACGTTGCTGTTCGTCACAAGAGTTTATTTTATTAAAGACATGTTTGAAGATTTTTAAAAAATTTAAGTTTTTTGAAAGAATTTTTTTTCCTTTCAGCGACTGTTAAATTATTTTTGGTATAGATGTACAAAAAAGAAAATAATTTTATTATCTCGCCTTGACTGACTTTCGTTATAAATTTCATTTTCAAAGAGCGATAACCCAAAAAACGCCATTTCATTTAATTTGGTTAATAACACTGAGAAGTTGTGAAAATGAGTAATATTTTACACTATTTTCAAAGCAAAACTTTTAAATTCCCAAATTCATGAGTGTTCTAAGCACAAATGGTAAATTTATATTGTAACACCCGAGCGCTAATAACCCTTCAAATTTTTGGCGGGATCGAAAGAGTCTCGAAGAAGACCTTCATGGTACCACTTACGTCCGATTGCAGGGAAGGAGAAGCCAGGGATGCCCATACCCTTGTTCCCTTGATTATGCAACACATCCGACCAGGATCAATCATTTACACTACAGTGATTGCTGGTCGGCGTATGTGCGGATAACAGAACACGGGTACACGCACAAACAAATCAACCATTCTGAACACTTTGTAGATCCAACAGCAAACTATCCACACGCAGACGGTTGAAAGACTATGGAGAACGACTAAGGATGTAATTAAAAGATCAGGACACAGAACTTCGTATTTAAAACAATACATTGCTCGTTTTTTGCATTCTTAAAAGCAGTCCCTAAACATAGTCAGCGCCTTCACATTTTCCTGAGAGAGGCGAGCAGACTGTATCCAGGACCTACTTCATTATAGACATCTATATTGCATTTGTTTTTAAATTGTCAATGTCACTTTTTTTCCATTCTTTTAACTTCCTCTTACAATTGATTTAATTATTGTTTTTTTTATTTTCAATGTATAATATTAAAAAAATGCTTTACTGTCCTACTTATTTTGTTCTTTTTGTTATTTATAATTTATAAGTATTTTCATCGATATTTTCATATATTTGAAAGTTAACTTTCTTTAAAAAAAGTACTTATCACTTATTTTCATACATTTGAAAATTACTTTGTTATTCTTTTATTTGTCGATATTTTCATATATTTGAAAGTTAACTTTCTTCTTAAAAAATTAAGTAAAAAATACAGTACACTTATTTTCATACATTTGAAAGTTCAAAGTTAACTTTAAATTAAAAAGAAAAAAAACGCGTATTAATTTTGTTGAGGGAGTAAATAGGCCAAAATTGTATAAGTGCGCGAAATGGTTCAGCAGCGAATGTCTCTCAATAAGCCCGTAAAGGATGACAAGAAGAAGAAGTCCAATTATTTCTGGTCGTTAATCCAAAAAGTTAGGTTTCTTCAATATCTAATTGTTGATTTGAGTTAAGCATATACATTTGCACGGAATTAAGACTATTTTTGGAAAAATTTGAAAGGATATTAACGCTCAAAAACAATAAAATTTAAAAATGTAAATTTATTCATTGTAAAATAAAAAACTGTTATTTTTTGCATTACGCATGCGTACACAAGTTTAATTTCCGAATTGAAAAAAAAAAAACACGTTTGCGTCATAACTTTTTCTAAAAATTGCGGAGTGTAAATACGTGTACGGACACTTGTTTTCAACAAGGTTATTTTAAATTATTGTAATTTCTTTTTTTTTTTTACTTCTACCTTCCACTGTTTTTATTGTTTTCGCAACAGTTGAAAAGATGACATACGTGGTACATTTTTTCGTTATTTGTATAACAGCAGTTATACAGTCACACCTTGTGCAACCAAAAAAAATTCTGCTTGAAGATATTCGCACGCTGACTTTAAGATATGGAGAATGGACTACAAGTAGGAGATTGTCGCCTGTACCTCAACTGAAATGTATAGGAGGCACTGCTGGTTGTTATGCCTTTGTTCCACAACACGTACAGTGCTATAATCGAGGTTCGGATGGCTATAATATTCAATGGGAATGTAAAACTGATGAAATGAACAAGTATCGTTTTGGTAAAATTGATATTACTTGCGAAGGCTATGATTATGCTGATGATCCTTATATTTTGGCAGGATCTTGTGGACTAGAATATAGAATAGATTATTTATCTAATGTCAAGAGTTCTGATTATTACTCAAACTATGATAACAGCCCTAAAACTAATTTAGGTTCTGTCTTCGGATTTATTTGTGTCATAATGATTATATTCTTTATATATCGCACTTGTTTTACTACGGGTGACAGCTACAGTTCCAGCAACGAAAGATTTGACAACAACTATTATCCTAATGCGAATGCTCCTCCACCGCCTTATGGATTTCGACCTGAGTACCAACAACAGAAACACTGCCCAGCTGGTCAACAAAATGGTACTAATTTTAACAATAATGGACAACCTGGCTTTTTTTCGGGTATGCTAGCAGGTGGTTTATTGGGTTATTTGTTTGGTAACAACAGATCTGATTACGTCAACTACCAAAGAGATTGGTTTCGTTCTCCTATTAATTTTGACAATAGAGGACCCTCATTTGATCATTGGACAAATTCGAATTCCCGAACATCTTCCGGATTTGGTGGGACGAAACGACGTTAGATATCAAACAAAATCATAATATACAAAAATATGTAGCGGTGGATTCGTAGGTTTTCTTGAATTTATTATAAACAAAGAATGTCTCCTTTTCCCTAGAAACAATGATAAATTGTTTTTAACTCAAAATTATTTTAAAACATATTTTATGTGTCAGCTTTTCTTTTTCCCTTCCTACGGAAGATTTTTTAGAGTGTTTATTAAAAACCAATCACCGTAGTGATGAATTAGATAATTTATTTTATTATTAATTTTCTCCACTTTATTGACACTACTAACAGTTTTCTAGAGTTTTTATTTACAAATATCAAATTTGCAAGTGTGCTTCTTA
The DNA here is from genome assembly GCA_903632075.3 of Acanthosepion pharaonis. Classification (NCBI taxonomy): domain Eukaryota; kingdom Metazoa; phylum Mollusca; class Cephalopoda; order Sepiida; family Sepiidae; genus Acanthosepion; species Acanthosepion pharaonis. The sequence continues at coordinate 24,544 of CAHIKZ030003101.1, read as the reverse complement.
ATTGATATCTTCATCATACGAAAACAGGCTTTCTTTTTATTTTACAAAGATTTCTTTTAGAAATGGATCAAATCAAACGGATTTTTTTCATGTTTTATTTATAAAGTTGATACGTCATAATTTTTTTTTTTTTACGTTTTTGCGTATTTAAAAAAAATACTTTTCCACTCTTAGTTTTCTTTTTTTTTTTTTCTTGGTCCTATTTTGTTTTTAAATTTTAATTTTCATTAATCACGTTCCCGATGGCATTGTAAAAAATGTAAATTAGTAAATTGTTGTTTTTAAAAATGTATATATCCGTTGGTTCTTTAAATATTTTTGTAAAAACAGTTTACAAACAGTTGCTTGTTTATTTATAATTTATCCGTTTGTTGTTTAATTGAAATAAAAACAATGTAAAAATGAAAAATATTTCCAGAAAATTTTAATTTTTTAGTTTTAATTCAAAGCTAAATTGAAAATTTGATATTTCCAATAAGCAAAACTTTGCTGTATTTAAAACCGAATTTAAATTGATTGGAATGATTTTTTTCTGATTATTTTAGATGAAAAATCGTCCATACTGGCAATGCTATCAACACAATACTCTTTATTAAAAGATCTTTTAAAAATAAAATATATTTTTCTGTATTATGTAAAAGGACTGAGTGGAAGTGAAAGAAAGGCTGAGTCAGTATAGCTTGAATGAAGCTTTATTCTACTAGAAATCTATTCCGGTAGCGAACCGTAACAGGAAAATGGCCGACTACCTCATGGAGACAAAACAAAGGGAAATAATTCAGTCCAGGAAAGTCAGAGAAAGATTAAAGAGTTCTTCTATTTTCACCACATTCTGAAACGTTATTTGAGAAATCGGCTGATTTAAAATTTCGAATATCGCAGAAAAGCATCTTTTTAATTTTAACACAGGTGGGTGTATTTATTGACAGCCTAATGTTTGGCTAATTAAAAGTGGGATAAATAATTGTAAAATTACATGAAAAATACAACGTAAAACGCCTTTTATGTATATATAAAGCATTCTATGTTTCTAAATTTTCAGTACTTTGGCTTTATAGTTACGAAGACTTGTTGAGAAAATTTTAGAAAATTACCAATTTTAAAATTTACAGTTTTTATCACCGGCGAGGTATCTTCATTTATTCGCCGGAAAAAAAGGCTCCAAACTTAATAAAAAAAAGTTTTATCGTCAAAAATGTTTAAGAGGAAAGAACAAAGTATTTTTAAATCATTTTCTTTAATTTTTTAAAATTTAAATCCGTTCTAACACGTTCGAGATTTTTGATTAAAAATCTTGTTTTGTTTTTTTTCGTCAGCGGCCGCATAATATTTACCATTTTTTTGTAATTTGCTTTTTAAGCCCCGCGCTAAATATGTAATAAAAATTTTCTGAATAGTTAGGTATAATGCACATGCTTAATTCGAAAATAACAAAGAAATTTTGATAAAATCTACCGTTTAGGAGTTATCGACAATAAAATTTCGGACTCATTCGCGTTACGGCAGTTTTTTAGCGGCTTTTTCATTTGAAAAACATTAATTTGGAAATTCTTGCAAAAATCAAATAATTGTCCGATTTTAGTGAAACTTTCAGAGTTTATTCACAAATGAATTAAATTATTTTAGCCTTTTTAGGAATGTTTGTCTTTTAGAAAGTCATGGTAAAAATATTTTTGTTTTACGTCTGTTACCACCACACCCACACTATTTTATGAAGACTCAAAAATTCGACAGTAATTTTGTGATTATTAGTTAAATAAAAGTAGAAGACTTTGAAGTTGTAATTCGAAACCCGGTTTTACCCAAAATTCAGCTCTGAATTGTAAAATACAAAACCCAATAAAACTAAGACATTATTTAATTAAAAAAGCTTTTAATGACTTTTATGAATAAAGACACTTGTGACCTTGTCTGATGCCAAAATATTTTTCCGAAGAAAAATGAATTTTTACAAGAATTTTCTTTTATTTTTGAATCCATAACCTTTTGGAAATGCTGTTATTAAAATGACATATTTTTACAGATCATAAATTTGAAAGCTTATTACAATCTGCGATACGATAATATTTTTTAATATGCAGAAAATAAAATGTATTAAAAACGTTTTCTCCAAAACTATGGATGCACGGTTCAGAAATAATAGGTCACGTGTTTTCAGAGAAAAGCCGTTATTGCCTTGCTTTCCTTCTTGCTCTCTAGCACGTATCATATTCTCTCGCATTTTCAAAATTTTTAATTTTCTTCTTTACATCCTATTTCACTAAATATCTTAATATCATTTTTTAAAATATAATTAAATTTATTGTTTTTCTTCGTTAAAAAAAGTACCTAGACTTTTGAAAGTAATTATTAAAAATTATTTTATTGTTAAATTAGGTACCTTCATGAGATTGCTAAAAAAAAAAAAAAAAAAAGTAGTCTGATGAAAAGGACACCATTGTCCAAACTTGAAAACAAAATTTTATCGTCTACTAAGAATGTTTATGGAAGACCGAAGTATTTTTTTAATTTTAAAAAATTTTCCTTCTTTTTTAGAACATTCTAAATTTTGATTAAAAAAAAAAAAAAAACCTTGTTTCTCTTTGTATCACTGGAACTAGTAAAAATAACATTATTAATTTTTAGCACGTTTTTTTTTTTGTATGACAGATATTAATTTGGAAAATCTTGCAAAAATAAAAATAATTGTCGGATGTTAACGAAACTTTCAGAAACTATTCACAAATAATGGAAATGATTATAAATATTTTCTTTTTTTAAAGTCATGGAAAAAAATTTTTTTTATTATTTATTACCTCATCATAACTAATTTTATGAAAACTCTAGAAATTCAGTCGCCTTCAGTTTAAGTTAAAAAGCACAAGGCTTTGAAGAAAGCAAATCATGTAGTTTTTTTAATTGAACACCCCGCTTACGTGAAAATCAGCTCTGGAATGTAACATACAAAACTCAATAAAACAAAGATATTATTTAATTTCAAATACTTTTATTTGCTTTTAGTTGTTTTTTTTATGAATATGGACAATATTTTCTGAAAGCAAAAATTTTTTTGATAAAAAAAAAATTTTTTTAATACAATTATTTGTTATTTCTTTAATTATAATAGATTTTTTACATTTAATTTGTTAAAATATTATAAAATTAGTTAAGATGCGTTCAGTTTCGTAAATGTCCTTATGAGATAGATCTTATTTTAGTGTGTTGTAAATTGTATCATTTTGACCAATCAGAAGATCTGCAGTAATTAAGAAATGTAATTTTGTGTTTATAATACGGATATAATTATAAAGTACGAAAGACCAACCAGAATACAGTTGTTGTGTTATTTGAGTTAAGCATTGTTCTCCGCTGTTAAGGCTTTTATTTTTGCGAAACTTTAGAGAAGTTAATTTGATTTTTCAATTTCAACTGAGAAGGGTACCTACACGTATCAGTATCATCTTATGAAATTTATATGATCTTATTTTTATAATAATAAAAAAAACAAACATTTTAAATGGAAATTTTGGACATGCTAGGAATTATTAAAAAATATTAAAAAAATACCCCCAAGATACTTTGATCTTTCCTCTTAATAACATAAACATTTAGACGATAAAGTTTTTTTTTCTTCAAGTTTGGCATCTTTTTTGTCATGCTATGCTCTTTTTTAGCAATCTCATGAAGGTATCTAAGTTAAATAAGCTGGTCCACTTAAAATTCAAAAATACTGTGCATCACTTCTGATAAATTGACCGGACGTTAGTTGTTGGTACATTGACGTAAAAATGTCAGTTTACACCTCCAAAACCAATCACTTTTCTTATTTTCAACTAAATTGTTTTTGCAAAAAAATTAAGTTATGTTTGTTTCCAATTAGATTAAGTAAACTTTAAATTTTTCTAATTTTCCTCAAATAACTTTTCAAAAAAGTATAATTGAATTTTACAAGATTTTTAAACAGAGAATTTCACTTTTGTTTACAAAGTTGTCATAAATGGCAGACATGATCGATTTTATGGCAATTTTGCTGACAAAAAAAAAAAACGATTTTTAACTAAGATTTTGGATGTGCTAGGAAGGATTAAAAAATGTAAAAAAATAAAAAATACTTTGGTCTTTCATCTTTATAATAACATATGCATTTAGATGATAAAAAAATCATTCATCAAATTTGGAGACTTTTTTTCATCAAGGTATGCTCTTTTTTAGTGAAGAATGGACGTATATATTTATAAACAAAGAATCAAATTCTTAAAATATTGGGGGTTGCTGAACTGTAGTAAGCTTTTCCAATTATGATTAGTAAATATAGTTTTTACTTAATCACAATATCAGTTGACCATACAAATTAATACAATTTTTTAAAAATTATTATAATTAAAATCTAAAAAAAAAAAAAAAAATGAAAACAATTCTTGTTAAAATTCATCAAAAAATTTTTTTATGTAAGAGTAGTGTTCATAATGTATCTTATTGGTAGAATGTTGTTAGATGCACCCCACCTCAAAAAAAATTTAATTCATGTGCATTTATGTGACAGTATTAATTTAAAACCAAGTATATTAATATATTTAAAATGTGTATCGCAATGATATATGTTAAAAAAAGTGTTTATATTCTCCCAAACATGATTAGTCTTGAACTTAAAAAAAATCTCTGTAAATTGCCTCATCCAGGCATGACCATTTCATATCATCTTTTGAACCATCAATTCTCTTTAGGCATTTCTTGTTTTTTGTCCAATATGCTTCTATATTAGTACAGGCCCCGGTCATTGGGGTCAAGAAAATTTTGATTATGGTTAAATGCTGAAACCCAAGTGCAGCTAACCCATTATAAGTGATCCATCCATCACTATGAATGATAGCACCAGGTACAACACATCACGATTGAAAGTTTCCACACTTTTGTCAGCAACCAGGTAGTCTTTTTTTTAAGTCAATATCATAAAGTCCAAAAATCCATTCTTGATGTACATTCCAACATTGTTCTTTCTTTTAAACCTCAGAGATTCATCAATCTCTTCAATGTTGTTGTTTTGTCCAAGTTGTTGATGTGTATTATTGACCATAACAGTGCTCCAAACATCTCTACAATATTGGTACCAGTGTACTGATGAAGCCTGGCTGACACTACATAAAACTGTTGCTGATATAACAGGTGTTTCTATCATCCAATGGAAAATCAATTCAACAATTTCTCTTAAGGGAAGACTAGACAGGGGGGCATCTAGCAACATTCTACCTCTTATTTATAAAAGCAGTTAAAAGCTTTTCTAATTAAATAATGTTTTATTGCATTTTTAATTTTATGATTCAGATCAGATTTTCTGTATCTGAGGGCCCTGTTTAACCAAAAAAATTGATTTAAATTTTCCAATGAGTTGTCCTTATAAGCACTACAAAAAAAAAAAAAATTCTTGAAATTTCATAAAATTAAACAAGTGGGGAGTAACAGATGAAAAAAAAAAAAAAAAAGATCTTTTACCAAGATTTTCTAAAAAAGAAGTTTCTAAAATAATTTCATTTGTTAATAAGTCCTGAAAGTTTCATTAAAATTCAATAATTATTTGATTTTTGCAAGAATTTCCAAATAAAATGTATTTTTTACTGCAAAAAAACATTCAAATTTTCCATACAACTTGATGTTGATGTCAGAAAATAAGATTTTTAATGAAAATTTTGAAGGTTCTAAAACATTAAAAAAATAATTTGGTCTTTCCTCTTAATAAAACAAATATTTTGATGATAAAACATTGTTTTTAAATTTTGGGCATTTATGCTCATATTTAACAATTCTTTGGAGGTACATATAAATATCTGTTCTTTCATTACAAAAAGTTTTTGTAAAAAAACAAAAAATGAAACTTGACATTTTTAAATAAATGAAGTCCAGATAACTCTGTAAAACTCAGGGATCAATTTTACACTATCAATTTTATGAATAGTACCCTCTTTCTAAATCAATAGAAAATCAATTTCCAAATTAATATTTCCCTATTTTTTTATGAGTAATCTAACCTGCTTTAGTGCCCAAATTTATTTGAAAAATCTATATATCTTAAAAAATTGTCAATTTTTTAGATATATTTTTGAGTATATTTTGCAATTACAACAGATACACTTTTTTTCCCTTTTAATGAAATCAGAGTAGAGAATTAAATTAGGAAAAGTATTAAAACATTACATTTAAGCAAAATATGACTTTTAGAATAACAGAAAACAATAAATCATTTTAATATGAATTATTGACAAATGTGAGATTTTTAATAAAAACATGTGAGGGTAAATAGAGAACAGGTTGTCAAGCAAGGGGTTTGTGAATTCCCAACCAGGGTTCATGGACAAGGGTAAATTAAATCAGTTTGGTAATTTTAAGGAAATGTGAAAGTGACAAAGTGAGATGTGCAGATAGGCTGGCAAGATTTTGAGCATATTCCAGCCATTTGTGTTTATTAAGCACATTTTTAAAAAGCAAAATTTATGCATAATTAATTAAAAAAATTATCAATTTTTTTGTAGGATGGTTGTTGGTAAGCTTATTTATCCCTGACTCAAAATAAATATTCCCACTTGAAAAATTTGATTTCTCTCTGCAATTTTGTTTCTTTGATATTTTTTGTTTCACTTTTATGTAGTTGACAAGTTTTTCTTCCTTGAAATTTCAGTTTATTTAACAGTCTTCTTTCAAACCTTTCTCATTATTTTTTGTGGTAGTTCACTTTTGCCTCAAATACTTCCTCCACCTCAATGAGATCAAACCTATTTCTCCTCTCATTATGAAAAAAAATTATTTTCTGTTGTATATGGGCAAAAAATAAAAAAAAAGAATAAGAAAAAATCCTCATTTTCTGTTGTGTATGTAGTCTGTTATCTAAGCTACACCATTACACCTTTGTGTAGCAAAATTTATCCCTTCTCACCTTATAAAAAAAAAGATAAAAATAAACTTTTCATTTTCTCATGTCTGAGTTGTCTTGCATCTCAATTGCCTCTCTATCTCCAATAAATGTCTGAAACCAGTTGTAATCATTTATCTAATTAAGGCTGGCTTTTAAATGAATATGAAAATTCAATGCTTATTTTCGCTTTCCCTAATATAAGTTGTCAAATATATTTTTTATAAAATCAAAAAAAGTAACCCAGTTGCAAAGTACATTTTTACTTTCTCATAATGTATAGGTAGTGTTCAGGAGGTTGACTTTTCTTACCTTCATTGAAGAAACTAGAACAGATTTTGCTGATCTTAAAATTGACTGTTTGCACTTGGTGGTTTGGTCAAACTCAGGACTGCTACTGTAAAAGTATGGAAGGGGCAAGGGATAGATTATTAAAATTTGAGGATAATACTGATCATAAAAATTGTTCCCCTTGTACTGCAGGTTTTATACCCCTGAACAAAGGAATTAGAACACTTGTCCTAGTAACAATGATAGAGAAGTGAGAGGCTAGCAACTTTTCATCTGTAGGATAAGGGTGGAAAAAGCTGTGTAATCACTTTTGAACTCATGGGCTGGGCAGCATCTGCCCAGATATGGCAGCAATACTAGATTCTTGGTCTGATCTGACTCTTGTAAAGACAGATTATAGCAGCAGGAGTTAGGTATGTTTTGGCATGATACAAGAAACCAACTATTCTTCTTTTAGCAATGATATGAATAAACTAGGTCCATTTGAGGTCTGAAGTGGGCTTTAGACTCAATAGGCATTCAAGGCAAGGCACAAGGTCAAGTGATTGATGTATTAACTACTTTTCCATTCCTGTCAATATTTTCTACCTATGCCTCTGAAAATATGGGAGAACCAAAATAACTTTTTTTTCTGAGTACATTATCTATTAATTAACAATCAAGAACCATGAGTTAGTTTAGGACTTCTTTTTTTTTTTCCTCGAGCAACTATAAACTTACTAGAAATTAAATAGAAGTGAATACTCAAGGTTGACTTCTTGACTGTAATCTGTAGATGCTAAATATGAAACTAATGATATGATAAAAATAATTTAAATATTCTATTAAAACTACTTTGAGAGCATGTTATATGTTATAATTTATATTTTTTGATTCATCAAGCTTAGTGCTATTTGTTGAATATCAATCTCATGAGTGTTCTTGAAATATTTAAATAAAGAATTTTAAAACATTTTAGTCATTCTATAATAAACAAATCTTTTAAAAATTAATTTTTTACTTGATATATATTTTTTCTTTTATACTCCAAAAATATGCAAAGTATATTTTAAGAACAACTTAAATCTCTCTAAATTATACAATGTTTTAGTTTTATTCATTTCTCATTTTTACAATTCAGGGCATATTTTAAGTACCCTCAGAAGGTTTTTAAAAATAACATTTTGATTAATACTCTTCAGGGACTTATCTTTATAAAAAGTATATGCATGTCAAGTATTCTCTTTCATTTTTGTAAAAAATGGTGGCAACTAAATTATACAAAATATTTCTAAAAACTTGAAAAATAACTTCACTTCAACAATAATTTTGAAAGTTTCACCGAAATCCAATAATTATTTGAATTTTCAAAAACTAGGTGTTTTTCACTTAAATATTTTCCAATGCAAATTGTGTTCACTTTGTTTACACAATGTAAACAAGTTTTTAAACCCAAAATAATTTTAAAGTACTTGGATAGATCTAAAATGAGATCTATTTATTTTTTGTTCAGAGGTATAAATAAAATAATTTGACCTTTTAATTTCTCAAAAAGCATGTCTTTAATTTTTTTTTTAATTTGCCAATGAATTTGTCTACCTTATGGCAAGATATGTATAAAATGTTGTGCAAACTTTTGACTGAGTTGGGCCAAATTCAAAATGGCAGATTTTGGTATCTACCATTATATGCTAACATTTTCATATCTCCCAATATGGTCAAGTTGTATATCTTTAGAAAGCTCTTTGAATGCTGATTAATATTCATATAAGAACCATGGCCATAAAAATCAACAGAATTTATGTTGTTTGTGGTCAAATGTTGCCCAATTTTGGTGGAAAATAATCTTATTTTTGGTTTTGTTTACAAATAGATTTTTATATTAAAAAGGGACACAATGTGATCAAAGAAAAATTAATTTTGACTAAAACTTCTCAAGAAGCCACAAGCGTAGAAAATCACAAAAGATTGGATGAAAGTGAAATTATTACAGAATTAAAAGAAAAGCTTGCAGATAGTGAAAACTGGTACCAAAAAGTACAGAATTTGACAATACTCCCAAAGAACTTGAGTATCCCAAAAATTCAAATGAAATTTGGTATCACAACATACATGGCAAGACAAGCCAAAAAATTTGTAAATGAACTGAATTTCAACTTTACCAAGTACATGAATATGTAGATTCCCACAAGAGACAATTGATGAAGTTTTATAAGAGTGAGGAAGTTAGCAAAGTGATGCCTGGAAAAAATAAGTATGACACTTTTAAAGAATGGTAGAAGAGTTCAGGAACAAAAACATCTTGTACTCTCTAACCTGAAAGAGGAATACCAATTATTTAAATCAAAGAATCCAAACAGAAATAGTTTTTAAAAATTTGCTAAACTCAGACCAAAAGAATGTATCCTAGCAGGTGGTGCTGGAATATACTGTGCCTGCGGAGGCTCATCTTGGTACACTGACTCAAGGTGAACAATATTGTTTAACACAGATTAGCATCTATGCATAGATGCTGCTACATGCAAAGAAGCAATATCTTACTGCTCAACTTGTAGCAATCTGATGAAAGATTTATTTATTTATATATAAATATATATATATATATATATATATATATATATATATATATATAAAATTCTAAATAAAAATTTAATAGATGATTTAATAAAAAAAAAAAAAAAACAATGACTATCAACTGATAAAACCACACTTCAAACTGCATCACAATCTACAGAGGATTTTATCGAAACTCTTCATGCAGGCCTTCAAATCTAGAAGCATAATTTCATTGCCAAAATTTGTCAAAAGTTAAAATTTGTTCTAATAAGAAAAGTTCTTTGATAGATGGTGAACTCATGGTTATTACCAAGATTTTGCCAAGAATTATTAATTATTCTGCAGTGTGTGGACAAGGCTTCCACTGAATAATGCTCAAGCCACATTACATCCATTTGTCTCTTACTACAGAAATGATAAAGAGCTAGATCAGATTTTGTAATTATATCAGATTGTCTCAAGCATGACAGAATAGCCATCCATTTGTTCCGAAGAAAGCGCACAGAAATGCTGAAAAACCTTTAATTTTAAAAAAGCTGATCTATTTCTCTGATGGCACTGCTTCACATTATAAAAATGTTATTAATTTGTGCAACCATAAAGCTGATTTTGGTATTGACAGAGTGGTACATTTCTGCTGGGAAAGGGCCATGTGATTGGTTAGGTGGCACTTTTAAGAGATTAATAGCAAATGCAAGCCTGTAAGCTTACATTTGTTAATCTCTATAATAAACTCTATAATGGACAGATAATGACACCAAGAACACTCATGAGATTGATTATGCAAGAAAAAACATTTCAGACATAAATATTTTATATTTCTCAACAAATGAATGGTTAAATGAAGCAGAAATCTTAGAAGATAAATTAAATAATGCCTTAACAATTACAGGAACTAAAAAACTACATAGTTTTATTCCTGAATCTTGGAGAAATATAAACAGTGTCAACTCAAGATGAAAGAAAAATAGTTAAAATTATAAAACAGGAGAATATAGAGCTTGAAAACATTAAGTGATTTGTTACAGCAATCTATGATAGGAATTTGATGGTTAGGATGTATGCTCGAAAAATATCCTGATAATGATGAGGTAAAATTGACATTTTTACAACCTAAGAAGCCTTCCCCATCTTTCTGTTATTCATCACATCCAGATATATTAATTTTGAAATATTCTGATATACTTAGGATATGGCACTGAGTCCATGAAGGGGTTAATATTAAGTTTAAGCTGATATATATAGAGAGAGAGTAGAAGGCATTTCTCCTAGTGATGGGAAGTGAAGGAGCCATCAGGGTTTTGTCTAGCTTACAAAGGGGATGAGTGAGGTTGATACACCAAGAGTTTCGTTTTTTTTTTTAAATCTATCAAGGAACTGGCATGCAGAAAAACAAATTGAGAAATAATTTTATCTCACGCATGAGAATTTAAGAAAACATGTCCTTAACAGGAGAGATAGGTCTGGGTGATATTTTTACTGACAAAAAACGAATTGGGAAATAATTTTATCTCTCCCTCAGAAGAACATACAATTCTTCTCAAGGGTTGAATGTATGTTAGGATGGAAGTTATGAAAACAAGTTCTGTTGTTGGCGGGCAAGAAAGTGGTCTGGTTTATATTTTCACTGGACAGAGATAAGTCCAGGGAAATAGAAAGGAACAAGAGAATTAAAATTAATGACTAGCTTAAAACACTGCTTTAAAAATTAGATTTGTCACAAAGACAGTTGTGTCTGCCCTGAGAGATAGGTTGTGATTATTCCAAAGGAAGGTGGATAATTTTCCAAATTTGGAAAGTTGGTTACGAAAGCAGAAATAAGGTGACAAAAAAAACCATTGTTGGGATTAATGCAATGATTGGGGAATCACCAAATCCCCAGAACCTGTTGGCCCCATGCTGGTTATGATGCATATAAGCAAACAGTTTTGAGAACTCAAAGACTTCTGCAGCAAATTCTCGCATCAGTACTTCTGGAATCCATGTCAGCTGCTACAAGATCTCCTGATTCTGAAGAACTTTGAACCCAGCTCCTCCAGAATTTCTGACAAGGCTCAGTGTCACTACAGAGAGTGATTTGGGAAGGTTAATTTTTGTTGTACTAAGAACTACATAAACCAACTGAAGATTAACTCAACAATCCTTTTGTTTTTATTTACTTTTTGTTTGTGAAGATATTTCTTCCCTTAATATAGCTAATGTTGCCATCTGACCCAGCACTTTGATTAATCAGACATTTGATCTGTCACTGCTCTCCGATTAAAAACGTGCTGGGTATGGATCAAAGTGACCAACAGCCAGCTTGGACCAGCATTGGTATTGATCAACATGGGGTTAGCTCTGTGGTTAACACATTGACCTAAAGCCCTGAGGACCAGACTCCTAAGTGTTGTTATATCATCGGGTGTAGAGTGGCATAAAGGGTTTACTTGAGCCAATAACTGACACAGGAAGAGCTTGTAAACTTTTAAAAATTGAGATGGAAAAGACTTCAAGTATTTTTGGAAAGAAGCTTAAATAAAAATACAAAGGTCATCACAAAAAAATGAAAGGTAAGTGGCTTGCATATCTAAATTGTTATTTTCTACCTAAACATTTATTCCATCAAGCAGAAAAATAAGTTTGCTTGTTAATCTCTTTGTAATTGTAAATGTTAATATTTTTTTTAAACATTCATTTTAAGGTATGATTTTTTTCAAGTCAAAATTTAATTGCATATATAAAAAATATATAAATGAAAGCTAAAATATTGACTTTTTGTGCATTTATGGTGGAGTAATGGATAGCAGCTCGGATTGAGGAATCGGAGCGGAGTTCGAATTCCAGTCGAATCCATTACATTCACTTACGTGCTAATATTCTTGGGAAAGGTATGAATCCTCTTCTTCTCCCCCAGCTATAGGTAAATAGCAGGACAGACTGGGTTCTTTAGCCTTGGATGGCAACTGGTCTACCACAGAAAGAAATGGCAACCTACTGTGGGAAAAATCTGCCTCATCAAGTCATGTATTGAAAGATACATGATTGCCTAAGCGTGTATCATGCATGACACATAACTGAGTGTCAACGAAAATTTGTTAACAATTCATGTCATTTGTTACATATTTTCATGTTATTTTATGTAACCTTAACATTGATTGATAACACTTTTTAAAATAATTGTTTTCATTGTGTCCCTTTTTCATATAAAAATCTATTTGTTGTATAATAAAATGTAAACAAAACCAAAAATGAGATTTTCTACACTTGTGGCTTCTTGAGAAGTTTTAGTCAAAATTAATTTTTCTTTGATCACATTGTGTCCCTTTTTAATATAAAAATCTATTTGTAAACAAAACCAAAAATAAGATTATTTTCCACCAAAATTGGGCAACATTTGACCACAAACGACACAAATTCTGTTGATTTTTATGGCCATGGTTCTTATATGAATATTAATCAGCATTCAAAGAGCTTTCTAAAGATATACAACTTGACCATATTGGGAGATATGAAAATGTTAGCATCTTCCATTTTGAATTTGGCCCAACTGTCAAAAATTCACACAAAATTTTGTACATATCTTGCCATTGATGGCAAATTAGAAAAAATTAGACATGATTTTTGAGAAATTAAAAGGTCAAATTATTTTATTTATACCTCTGAACAAAAAAATAAATAGATCTCATTTTAGATCTATCCAAGTACTTTAAAATGGTATATAATTTAGCTTTGTAGATGAAAACCAACCGAGATATTGATATTTAAATTGTGACTATTTTCCAAAATTCACTTTTTTGGCAATGGTCAAAGGGTGTTACCTTTTGACTTAGTGGTGTAAAATAGGCACCATTGAATTTATCCCTTGTTGATTTGACATAAAATGACTCACCTAAAAAATTGCTTGTTACAATGATGATACAAATTTTCAAGATCCCCAAAATCACTTGTTGTTTTTACTTAAAATACAAGTAAAAAACTTCATATTTTTTCAAAATTTAGAGATTTTTTACAAAATGAAAAAAATCTTGGTAGAAAGAATGAAATAAAGTTTACAGTAAATTCACATAATTTTCTTTTTCAATTAAGAATGGAATATTAGCAAAAATGGTAATATTAACAAAATTTAATAATTTACTTTCAATAAGCATGAGTAAAAAGAAAAATTGATAAATTTCTTAAGCATTTATCTAATGCTAAAAATATGTGGCAAGAAAATATCAGAAAGAAGTGATGTATTAATAACTTGTCCAGTAAAGATACTAATCATCTCAAATTTAGGCACATGTTTATCAATACCATTAGAAATATGAGATGTGGAACTATTCCTTATATTTTATAATTATTCTTATTTTATGTATGCTCTGTATAGTCAATTCAAAAAACGTTATTCTGCAATGCAATTCTAGCTTTAATTGGAAATAAATACCAAATCGAAAGTCAACATGCATTAATATACAAAAAATAAATTTTAGATATTTTTAAAAAAATCACAATTATCTCACCTGGTGTTTTTCAGATGAGATTACACTTTATAAACACCAGTTGAGATAATTGTTGTTATCAGAATGGAGGGAATGTATTAAAGAAAAAACAGCACTAATAATTTCTGAATTTCAAAGATTGAGAAAGTTTTATTATGTATCATCAAGAAGTAAATTGATAAATTTTGTAAACTCTTCAAATGTCATGGATTTTCGTGGAATGCGTAATAGGCACTTGTGATTCTCAAACTGCACATGTTCCATACTGCTAACAAATTTTACAAATAAAGTCTGTTGTGACATGCAGTTTACACCTGTCCACTGCTGCAGCAGAGTTGAAAGTTCAGTTGAAGATAATTCCCAGAGTAATTTCTCCAAATATGTTTGTATTACCTTTTCTATTTCTTTATTATTATCATCAAGACTATATTCATATTTTATCAATTTACATATCCGTGATGCTTCAGGAGTTAAAGCTTGATACAACGATTCAACATCACTTTCAGAACATGCCATAAAAATTCTACTACAGCAGTGGTCCATCCCCTCTTTGAGTTTCACAAGAGCCCAATAGGGCTGATAAATGAGTAAACTTTTTGCAATGCAGAGCAGAATATCTGGAAATTGTCTGGATTTGTCTATTTCACAGCCATGCATCCACAAAAAAGCAGATAAATCTTTTTTGAGATCAAGAGAAAAATATGATTCAGTTGTTTGGGATTGAGATTCTTGTATAGCACATTCTACAACTCTTTGTTCAAATCCACTGAGACAGTTGATAAAAGATTTCACAGTTAATTCATTTGAGCACTCATGACTCAGCATAAATGTGGCTGAAGCCAAAGCAAACTGGATAGGCCAATAATTACATAAAATTAGTCCATGGGCTAAAATGCGACCAAGAACTTCAAACATATCCTCATCTGCTTCTGGATTAATAATTGGGTAAAATTCCACATTACCAACAAAATTTTTATCAAATATTTTCTTCCAAAAAATACAGAACATATGTCGTGTTTGAAATGCAGGATCATTTGATGAACTTAAATTAGGGTCATTATTGAATGTTACTCGGATATCATAGTTACAAATAGTTTGTTCACAACGATACAGTTCCAAGAGATTGCCTACAATGGAACGCTTGTCCATCTTCAAGTTCCTTGTTTCTGAAAGTGTTTGTTTAATAAGAGAAATCCTTTGAAAGAATTCTGAATGTTCTGAAAATACAAGATGAAATAACACAAATAATTCATAATTTATTTTATAATAATTGACATTAGAGATTATAAAAATGTATTTTGAATTTGTTGTATTATAAATAACATATATTTCCTTTTTATAAAAATAACGGTAAAATATTTGAATAACAAAAGTTGAATTATGTAAAATGAAAAATATGCAAATTATAATTTAATGAGCAGTTTTCATAGTAAGATGTGAAATTAATATTAATCAAATTTTGTGAAAAGCACACAAATCTATAGAATAAAGTATTTCACTTGAGAATAATAAATTAATATTAGCATTTGCAATAAATTAATAAGCAAGAAATTTTACCCTAATAGAATTTGATTAGTTGCTACATATTGGCTTAGAAACTTGTTTATCAAAATGAACATTTGGAAGAACATTATAAATGATATATTCTGTTTTATAGATAATACGCACTCCATTTTATAAGTTTTTGTTCGTCCATTTTTTGTAAGCTTATTTGGCATTAAGAACAATGAAAAATATAAAATATTAAAATGCAAAAAAATACTTTCTCTCATTTTTTTTTTTTAAATTAAATCACTCTTAATTGTATATTCATGTTATGGTTTTTAAATATATTTAATGTCCACATTTAAAAATTCTATCTTAGATAGTACTCCGTGTTATTAGGTTAAAAAAAATGTTTGTTTTAAATAAAAATAAATGACAATAAAAATTTCAATATTATCTTCATTATATATTTACCATTATCTTATGCCATCTTTCAGGTTACTATATAATTCCATTTTCCCAGAACTTTTTATCTTTCTTAGCAAAGAACTGCTTTGTCTTTTGCAGTTTTCAAAGAAATTAAAAATTTGTTTAATTAAAAGAATTCTGAAAAAATTGGAATAAATAGTAATCTAAAGGTGCAATATTCCAACCAAACTAACAATTTTTGCTTGGTTAATAAAGATTGATGACATTTTATACTCCTGTTACTTATTTTAAATACTTTCAATTGGTCTAAGTGGGAACAGTATTTGTTTGAATTAAACATTAGATTCTTTGAAAGAAATTCAAGTTAGGCAACACGCTTTCAATCTCACCACACACACAGTATCACATTCTTTGGATGAAGACTGGAAAATTGATTTATTGTTAGACAATCTTTGATGTTCTATACTGTAAATTGTCCATGACAATTTGCATAAAAAAACAAAAAAAAAAACAACATTTTTGGCATGTATAAGTAGTGAATCATACATACAAATATGTTTTTCTTTACATGTATAGGAACCATATAACCAAGGTGGTGTAAATTATTTATATTTGTTTTGGGTATTTTGAGCATATTGACTATTTCCCACATCATACAACATTGATTATTCTCAGTATTTATTTAATCACTATTTATTTCAAATAATCTGCCAAAACATAGAGCATTGTTCGGCAACAAATCTTCAACATAAAACTTGACATCATTTTTAAAATATCTGTCTATTCACTACATAAACTAGGTACCTCCACAAATTCGTTGAAAAAATAGGATAGCATGATGAAAAAGGCCCCAAACTTGATAAAAACAGTTCTATTGTCAAAATGTTTGTTATTATTAAAAGAAAAGACCAAAGAATTTTTAATTAAAGTTTTTAATCCTTTCTAGCATGTATTTTTTTGTTTTTTGCATTAGTCATGAACCAAAGATTACTATGGGTATTTTAGTGCCTTTTTTCCAGTAAAAAACACATCGATTGGAAATTCTTTCAAAAATCAAATAATTGTTGGATATTAATGAAATTTTTAGGACTTATTCACAAATGAATGAAATTATTTTAAAAAATTTTTTTTTTTTTTTATATATAATTCTTTTTTTAAATCCCTTTTTACATTTAAAATTTTATGAAATTTTGAAAAAATTAAATTTTGATTGCAAAATGTTTTTATTAGTTAAAAACAGGACTCCTTGGAGAATGTAAATCACAATTTTTTTTTTCAGTTACACATTTCCTGAAAATTTGCTCTAAATCAGAAAATAAAAAATGCAATAAAAATATGACATTATTTAACTAGGAAAGATTTTAATTGCTTTCATAAATAAGATATTATATTTCTTAGGAAAAAATTGTTTTATGAATAATGAAATTTTTTTAATTTTTTTTTTTAATAATTTATAATTTTTTTTTAAATCTTTTAAAAATTTTGCATTACTTTGAGTTAGGTGATATTGTTATTCAGTGTAAACTATATTCAATAAATCAATAACTGAAAAGGTTAATATTGGTCTTCAAACATCTAGATTTTTAAAAGAATTTTTAAATTTTTTTTATGTGTATAAATGTGCCCATTTTTGACAGTATGGGCAATCATACGCAATGTTATCAGAAAATAAGAGTGATGACTATAGTAAATTTAAAGTCAACATTCCTAAAATTGGATTATGGAGAATATTTTTCAAAATTTTTACGAACATTAAAAATTATATATATTAAAATTATATATATATATATATATATATATATATTTTATATATATATATATATAAAAAAAAAAAGCTGCACATCATTTTCATATGTTTCACAAATAAGTTTCCGTAGAAAAACAATAAATATGCCATCATCTTTTCGTCACTTGGCAATCATGTAAACATAGCTACAGTCAGTTAAAAACATTACTACTGCTTGTTTTAAAAATGCATTTTTGTGTTATTTTAAACTTAAAGTAAATAATATTTGTTTCAAATAAGATTAATTATACTTTAAATTCCTCAAATAAAAGTTTCAGAAAATTATTTTATTTTTGGAAGATTTTTTAATAAAGAGAATTACATTGTGATGAAAGACAACTCAAAAGGGGCACTAATCAGCTATTTTAGAAAAAAAAAAAAAAAAAAAAAAAAAAAAAAGATTCCAATCAATATAATTTCTGTTTGAAATACACCAGAGTATTTTTCTTATTGGAAATAGTAAATTTAATCCTTTAGCATTCAGTTAAAGCTAAAATGAAAGCTTCAAGAAAGCTTTTTCATTTTAAATCTTAGATATCGTGAATTAGTGAAGATACCTAACATAAACTGTATGTTTTTATGTTGGATTGTTACCTTTCTTAAAATAAAAAAAATACAATATGTAAAAATGTGGCTCATTTGAAGATAAAAATCTTCATTGTTAGAATAACGAAAAATATACCAATTTTGACAAAGTTTTAAAAAATTCATGTTGATATGACAGCTGTTACAATACAATCAAAAAGTGGTTATTTTGAATGAAGTTAAAATTAAGTGGTCCTAATGCCATCAAACAGAATTAACTTTTTGGCAACATAGGATATAAAATATAGTACTATGTATATTTTTCTCATTGAAAAAATACATCTCAAAACCATCGGTTTGCTATAATTACAATCTTAGCCTACAGAAAATGATACATTAAACTACAGGAAACACAATCTTCCAGTATGTGGAAATTGATGCTTTATAGAATTGCCTTTTTTAATTAACCACAATATGGTCACACTAAAATGATTGAATTCAAAAGAGTAATAATGGGATTGCTTTAATATTTTCACTTACAAGAAAATAAAAATACTACCTGATTCAAATCTTTGAAATGGTTTGATATCTCGTTCAGGAGATGGTGAATTCTGAGAATTTTCCTTTAAAAATATTTAAAAAAAGTAAATGTTACATTTTACAAGTTGATCATTACAGTAACAGAAGCAGGGATAAAACAAAATTCATAAAAGCATCAAGAGAACTGTTATGCCTATGAGGTTATCATGATTTCATTTGATACTTTGTTTTTATCACAATATTTTAACCTTTATTATTTCATTTGGTAATTTTTATTAAGTTTGGGACACAATCCTTTATGTCATCCACAATGGATATTGTTCACATATCTTGCTTTTTAGTATCCATACTATTTCTTTTTATCAATCTTTTCTAAAGGCACCATACTATTTTCCCATATAGATTTGAGGAAAAGTCTGCAGAACACAAAATTGTTAAGATTATAAAGTGTTATACAGAGCAATAACCTGAAGGACAAAGATGCCAGTTTATGCAACTAAAGTTAGTCTCTTTTCTTAGATTTATGAGTTAGGTAAACTAAAAGCAATGTGGTGCCACAAAAGGAATAGATTGGCATAAAGTACAAATCTATATGAAGGATGCCAAAAATAACAAAATGCAGGATATCCATTCAAATTACTGCATAAAAGAATATGCTGTGATAAAAACAATGTGCATATTTGCCCATAAAAATAGTCATTGAATAATTTAACCTGAACTTAGATTTCTTATAAGTAGTTATAAGTGTGGAAACAAATTTTTCAACAGCTAGATTGTCAGCAAAAATTTTTGAATATTTTATATGATGCTCACCTCTTGATTATATGTTCCAATTTCACTAGTCTGTAATACAGCAGGTGACTGTTGAGGTGTAGAACCACTGATACTTGGTGATTGGACTATGCTTTCTTCTTCTTCATTATCTTCAATATCTTCTTCAATAAGGTGATTTGGAAATTCCCCTAAGCTACTTGGATTATGAACCACTGCTGAAGGAGGATTAGATGCTTCAGGCTGTAACAGAAATATACCATTATTATTTTTAAAGAACTATATTCATATTGTTAACAATAGATATGCCTTTTTTGATATTTGATTCTGTATTGAACACTTTTTCTTAAAAATGGCATTAGTAATACTGCCAATGTTTCATCAGCAAAGTATTATCATTTTTCTACAGGTGAAAATTTTAATTTCTAAAAATATGGAATGGTAAACTATTAATAAAAAAACTATAATAGTTTTTAAAGGTTTACAAAGGCCGAGTAATTTTTCCAAGATATAACTGACTAAAGAAAGGAAATCAGTTTAACTTTCTAACTTTGTCATCTTATTTACACAAGATTAACATTAAAATGCAAAATTAACATGGTAAAATGGAAGTTATATTGAATTTTAAAATTTTGATTTTAAATTTGACTTTAGGACTGCTTCAAAAATAATTGAATTTGTTAAGTGTTTTGATATTTATATAATGTAACATTTTTATGACATTCAATAAGACAAAAACACTGAACCTAGAAGACTGAATTTGTTAGGACTTCAGTTATTTATAAGTCTAATTGAAGACAGTTTAATGTAGACAGAGAGAAATTAAAGGTTTTAATGTTTAAAGGATTTAATGTAATTTAAGTACACTATAACATCATTTGTTAAAATTTTATTAGTCATAAAATTTAAGTTATATAAACCATTGAAATTAAAAAACAAATTTTTTTGTGTTTGATAAGTTCAAATTGGCAGATGACCTAAAAAAATAACCTACAATCTGCTGTTAACTGGGGTAAGGAATGGCTTGTTAATTTTAGTTCTTGATAAAATCCAAAGAAGAATCTGCTATGTTATTGGTCCTGACTTGGCACCTCATCTTCAGTCACTTTTACAGTGCCATAATGTCGCTTCACTGTGCCTTTTCTATAAATACTTTTATGGTTAGTGTTCTGACAAACTTTCTACCATGGTACTTAAACTTTATTAATTTAAGTGCAGTACTAGAGTGGCGGCAAGTTTCATCATTTTACTGTTGAAATGACTAGATGTAACTGTAAGTTCTATGCTAACAGTGTCTTCTCTTGTACTTCTCACTTGTGGAACTCTCTTCTGGCTTCTAACTTCATAATTAACTTTAATCTTAAAAAATTTAAATGTAATGTCAATTGTTATTTTCTGTCTTCTTAATTCTTGTTCTTTTATTGTTCTCTGTCCTTAATAGTATTCTTTTTTTCACATACACTCTAACACTCAGTAACCTCTTGCATCTTAGTGACAATAATAAGAAGTGAAAACGAGAATGTTTTTCTAATGTTAACATACTGTTTCAATTAATTAAGGCAGAGAGAGCATGCCAATACAATAGTTAACAAACATCTCAAAATGATCATCACTAAATTCTGGTAAGTGTAATGAGAATAATTATGCATAGTTTCAATATTTGCATATTGGACCAAAGGAAAAACTCCAAATGGGTCAACCAATGGCCATAGGTGACCCACTTAGAAAAAATTAACAAATAGTTTTAGAATACTGTTAAATTAAAGTAACATATAAGAGTCATTCCGTGTCAAATCAACAAGGGTCTGACCGTAACCAACATAGATTTTTTTTTCAAATTTGGTACACTTATACAGCTTCATGATAGAAATACTTATTTTACATCTCTAGACCAAAGGGTTTAAAGGTCAAATAAGATAATTTGACCATGACCTTAACCTTTGACCTTTAATTTCTCAAAAAACATCTTTAATTAAGACAAAAATACTAGACAGCTGTGAATGGTATTTGATTTGAGATAGAATGACCCTATTTTCTATACATTGTCATTAAGGGTCAAATTGAGAAACAAAGTTGTATTTAATATAATTTTAATTATTTTGCCAAATATTACCAGTTAAAATATGCATACAATTTCTACTTATCTTTTCACTCATACTAATTGAAATTGTAAGTATTAGTAATATGTATGGGCTTATATATTACTTTAATTTAGCAGTATTCTAAAACTATTTGGCATAAGTTGGAATGTTTTTCTACATTTGAGTGTTGAAATACATTTTGTATGCAAAAAGCCTGAAAATATACATGATAAAAGAGACTGAGAACAGGAACTGAGGCAATATTTTCAGGAGTTGAAAAGAATCCATTGATGTTTTTCAAATTGCGAAAAATAAAAATTTCTTCATCATGGTTGAGGTAAATATAAGTTTTCTGTGGTTTTCTGATGATGATGAATTACTTCTTTATCACTTGTGCTGATAAGATACTTTCAGATACCATCACTGAACATTCAATTTCCCTTTTCAGTAGGGATAGGAAAATCAAATGGAGTAATAATATCAAATTGTTTTTTAAATTCTGAAATGACCATTTTATTATTAATTTTTATGAGTTTCTCCAACTTTCTATTGTTTTTCTTATCACAATATTATCCAATTAACCAATCTAGTTAGTGTATTAGCCTCTAACACACATAATAATACATAAGCAAAGTGAAATTGGAATAAAGAAGTAACATCAAATGAAAAATAATTTTATTCAAATATCTAATGGACTTGTCTTACATGGACAATTATTGAACTATTTTGGCTACAGAAGATTTCATGGTCAGGCAGAATTCAAAATGGTTATCACAAGACTGGCTTAATAATATATAAAATTGGATAAAAAAATTAAAAGCAATCAGCTTCTAATGCCTATTTAATTACAAAAAATTCTGTAACTCCATTTGTGTTCACATTTTAGATTTCTTAAAAAATTACTAATTACTGAATTTAGATGTTTTATAGTATAATGCCTACATATATTTGTTTTTCAATTTAATGAATGAGATTTAAAAATTTTTTGATTTTTAATGATTTTAACACTGATCGTGTTATTAAATTTTTATCTTTAATTTTGTATTAAAGATTACATTTTCTGAAGATTTTTCTTATTTCTGATAATTCTATAAGAATTTTTTTGCAAAAATTGAAACAAGAATATTTAAACATAATCTTCAATTTTAATATTTTTTCTGATGTTTGGTTGAAATAATGGTATCACATATATCAAATATTTAAAGAGAACAAATGATTTACCAAATAACATTTATAAATGCACATTTTAATTTGAATATACTTACATATGGTAATATAATGATTGTTCCTTGATATTTTGCATTTTTAATTCCTCGTGGTGTTTTAGCTTCAATGCGCACTAGGTTTCTCTGTCGGTCAATTCTATAAAGTTCATAATACTTTCCTTCCAGTTTAGGATAGATACTCAAAAGAAAACAGCGAAAACTTTCCTCATCATGACTGAGGCGAATATAAGTTTTCTGTGGTTTTCCTTCAAAGAAATCTTTCGCAGGGAAACCTACAATTAAAATTAGAAAATATGAATGTGAGTTTTTAAGGAATAATCAATCTTTATTTAACAATAAAAGCAAATAGAGAAAAAACAATCTGTGAAACAAAATTGGATTCCTGATTAAAGAAATTACATATCATTTAAAACAGTTTTGTCTAATAATTAAAGATAAATATTAAGTAAATACAAAAAACTCACCTTTTAGATGCAAATATTCTAAAATGTTTCAAATAATTGATTAATTTAACAAGTAAACATCATAAAATCAACATTTTTGACAAGTAAATTTGACAAATTCAAAACAATCAAAGAAATTATCCTAAATAGAGATTTAAATATTTCTTATTCCTCTTTAAATCTCTTAATAGCTAAAAGAATAAAAGTATGAAATACT
Source organism: Acanthosepion pharaonis (assembly GCA_903632075.3). Classification (NCBI taxonomy): domain Eukaryota; kingdom Metazoa; phylum Mollusca; class Cephalopoda; order Sepiida; family Sepiidae; genus Acanthosepion; species Acanthosepion pharaonis. Next base: position 872 of record CAHIKZ030003101.1, on the reverse strand, counting down.
GTATTTTTTGTTCATACTAATGATGAAAAGGTGAAGTGAAATAATTGAAAGATATAATTTTGTTAAGAATCAAAAAATGTGTGCATAAGTAAAAAATATGCAAAAACTTTCCATAATCACTTTATCCTAAAATACTACATGCAAATGTCTTTAATCAGAATAATTAAGCTATGTATTAATAAACATATTTCTAATCAAAAAACAGATTTAATGTCATATCTCTTCCAGACATAAGTAATCATAACTCTCCATGGATTTCTTTCTTTTATTATCGGTGAATTATCATTGGGAAAAATGGTGGAGCTTTTAGTTTTTTTTTGTTTTGTTTTTTTTAAATCAGAGTAATCCTTTTATTAAACTAGCTGCTGCCCAAGACTAAAAAGTTTTGTCTACTCTACTATTTAAAATTAAAGTTTAAAAAAACAAAAAAACAACAAACTTTAAAAATACTACATGCAAATGTCTTTAATCAGAATAATTAATTTTTTAGATTTATTTACCAAGTTGATCTTGGTAAATAAATTTAAAAAAATGTATTTTGAAAATTATCATAGTAATTTATAAGTCAAAATGTTTATAATTTTTATTTATTTTTTTTTTACAATATAAATTGCATCTTATGGAGATTAAATGAAAAATATTTTTGATAGCTTTTTTTAAACTCTCTAATCACAATTTATATATTTCAAAGTCAACATAAATCCATTACACAACCTATTTCATCTTAACTGTAACCAATTGTAAGGTTAAAACAGTTACCCCTTCTACTAATGAATTTTCATATTTTGAAGTTCTCAGTACAGACAAACTATCATGACATTTCCACATTTATATTAGGTCTTAGTGAGAATGATGAAAGTTTATATAAATTA